>OZ038496.1:27419806-27422306 GCA_964036315.1 Acanthosepion esculentum
ATCCTTTCTCCAAACATGGCTAGCATCGTTGTGGCCATAAAGTTCAATCTTGCTTTCATCAGACCATAAAATTTGCTTATAATAGTCATCATGCTTTTGTAAAATAGTTTTGGCAAATTCAAGTCTGGATTTTAAATGACATTTTTTTAGCAATGGGTTTTTTGCAAGGAGTGCGAGATTTGAATTGTTGTCGGTGAAGTTCAGAACTTATGGTCCTCTTGCATACGTGAGTTCCTGCATTGCTGAGATCTTTTTGAAGTTCTCTCCGAGTCACAAAAGGGTCATTTTTTACTCGCCGTACTATTTTCCGTGAACATTTTTGTGATATTTTGCGCGGTGCACCTGTTCTTGGCATATTTTCATGAGTACCGATGACTTTCCATTTCTTAATTATGTACCCAACAGTGCTCACAGGTATACATAGGTCTTCAGAAATCTTACGATAGCTTTTTTTTCCTTATGTGCAGAAATAATTTGATCTTTAAGATCTTTCCAACAGCCCTCTTTGCTTTGTCATCCTGCAGTACTGTTAGTGCGACGTCTTGGGGTGAGCTGACCATCAAGATAGCTAACACCTTTAAGTAATGCACGTTCTAGACTATTCCATAAAATTCTAAAACATCCGAGCATGAAATATACACAAAACATTAAATTTAAACATAATTTCGGAACTGTCCAAATACTTTTTTCACTACCTGTTTTAATAATTTTTATATAATACATATATATATATATATATATATATATATATATATATATATATATATATATATGTCAAATAATTTATTTTTGCTGTTTATTTGCATTTATAATTGTTTTCCGAATATATTGTGAGCTTTAGACAATGCTTTTCTTTGAATATATGATTCTTCCCTCGGTTACAATATATATATATATATATATATATATATATATATATATATATATATATATATATATATATATATATATATATATATATATATATATATATATACCCAAGTATAGGATTGGTGTATACGGAATAAATTCCAATAACCAACAAATAATATTCTTAAAAGAGTGCTCAAGACAGAGTAGAGCAAATATAATTATTTATTTGAAAATTATAACATAAATATGTTATAAAATCACTATAAAAATAGCCATTTTGTTTCAACACTTCTGATGCCTTAATCAGTTGATAAGACACCAGATGTGTTGAAAAAAAATGCCTATTTTTGTAGTGATTTTATAATACTCAAACACCTTACCTAGTAATGAAACCACACTTATACAACGCTTATCGTGACACATACACTGACTAGACATATACATTTGTGTATATCGGTTTATTCGCAAAATAAGTGTCGCACTTTTGGAAGGGGAGGCGGGGCGTTGAAATCAAGTGAAGCGTTTAAATTCTTCAGCGAGAATATAATTCATATCATTCCGAACAGCGCCTTAGCTGAGAAAATACTTCTGCTATACACGTTTAAATTAAATGCGACCATATTCAACTTGTCATCCGTTTCGAAAATATATTAACAGCGTTAAGTGACAAAGTATTAAGTAAATTTATATTTTGGCGCGGATTTTTAGGCCAGATACAACATAACATTCTTTAGCCTTGTTCAGGCGGAGAAACCGGAACGTTGCGTAAAATAAAACAATGAATACTAATATATATATATATATATATATATATATATATATATATATATATATATATATATATATATATGAATATTACAATGAATCATTCATACAAAAAGTAGATTAGTAAAGTTAACGATATAAAATGGCGAAATCCCTTCGCGAACAAAAAATTTAAAGTTTCATTAACCTATAAATGACTCGATGAATGTTATGATCCTGTTTTTAATAATTATGAGCTGTACAAGATCTTTTCTAATATGCAAGTACTTTCAACTGTACATTCAATCATCCTCAGGTATGGAAATTATTTTGTTTTTAGTAAAACCCAGGTATAATCAATAATATATTTATAATATATAATTTCAACAATCGATCATTTTTTGACCCACTGAAGTGATAGGATGTAATCTATTTCTATTTTTTTTAAAAACTCGGATTAGGTCATTTGCAGTGGTTTGCAGTAATATGAATCTATTTTCGGGGTGTATGATGAAATTTGTTTGGCCTTGAAAAATACTGCGTCATCCATGATTGCATCTGATTTTCATCACGCCCAGACACTATTGTCTCGACTGTCGATTAGTTGTCCTACGGCTATTGTTTACGATAGAAGTTACTCCAAGGTAGTGTAAGTAAATTGTAACGCTGCACGAACATATTGGCAAGCCCTACCAGTGGGCAAATCAAAGGACTATGGAATAGCCCGGAAACTCTCCTGATTTAAATCCGATCTATGGACAATCTGCAAGGAACGACTTCGTGGAATGTGCATACGAACTACTAACATGTGCACTCAGTTATGTTGCATTGCAAAAATACGAAAAAAGTAAATAATAACGGAATTATTCGTTTAGTTTCAATTAATTTGCACAAAGGTATAAAC
>OZ038496.1:27427306-27434806 GCA_964036315.1 Acanthosepion esculentum
AACTTGATTGGATGTGAAAGCTTTATGTGCTTTAGCCTGCTAAAACACATCGTGTTTGACTGTTCGAATACACAATCTCATGATATCAAATTTGTACAGTTAAAAAACAGTGATGTTTACTCATACCTGTATATCCACTAAATAGATAGTTTCATGACATTGGTAATGATAATAATAACCATTTTCTTATAAGGAAACATTCGACATTTATTGACGGAGCAGTGTAGTGCTACCTTTGGTTGAAATTTATTAAAATCATACTATTAAAATAATCTTTCAAGAAAATTGCTTTCTCATGTCTAGTATCCTTTATTGCTCTTGCCAGTAGTGACGGGGTTTTTATTTGAAGTCGGGTAAAAGGTCAACATTTTGATTATTTTATTATCTTCTTTTCGGGTGCTATCCATTTTAGTTGTTGCTTGCTGCTGCTGAAACTCCTTAAGTGATGTGGTTTCTGTTATTTCGTACAGTTTGTGATTATGTAGCCCCAGCCCATAAGTTTCGAAGACTGATGATTCTTGCTAAGACCTACAGGCTTCGTTCACTTGATGCCGTTTTAAACCATTGGTCTTAGAACGCGGTTGTATATGACTGACAGTTAAGATATTACTGGCCGAGTTTGGTACCATTTATAATATACATCGAGTAATAAGGTATGATTTCGCATGGCTTATCATCTCTCAGTCGCGTCTCTGTCTTTGTGCAGAGTGCACTCAGATGCTTCTCTGTCAAAAGACAGAGAGGCAACTGAGAAAAATAATACTGAGAGGTGCCCAGCACTTGTGAACAGCTGCCCCAGGCCGCACCCTCCCATTGCACCAGAGGGAGGGATAGGTGATAGCACCGAGGCCAGCGCAAGCGACCGTTGCCGGGGGCTGTGGGGGAATTTTTGTCCCTTGCTCGAATGTACGCGCTCGGGTCCCCATTTTAAAAAGACCTTGTGTCACATCTCGTTCCGGTATGGGAACGAGTAAACACTGGGGTAATAAGAATTAATATGAGATTACAATTACAATACATTATTACAGAATATGCTTATCTTTCAAATAAAGGAGAATGACATTCCCGAGTAATACCGGCTAACCTTGCTAGTCAATAAATAAAATATAGAATAACAAAATAAAATGAACCTAAAAGTAAAATCAAAAACACGCCCCCTGTTTCTTATAAATATCCGTATCCCTTTTCTATACACGCGAAAGCTTAAGAAACCTAATGTCGGTTCATTTGAACGGGGACTGATCGCTCGAACGGATGTTATCAGTGATGTGGAAATTAAACTGGCGGAAAATGGAGGCGGGAATCTGGCGGGAAAAGGGTGTGAGGATACTAACGGAAAGGAGGGAAAGGTCAAAGATATGAGGCAAAAAAGGTCACGACTGATCAACCTGTTATGAATCATCCTAAGGGTTTAGGGAAAATGTTGAATCTTCCCTTAACTGCAGAGCCGTCAATACGAAGGGATCTATTTTCCCTCCTCGGCCCCTAGCGGCAGAATTAAACACAAAGTAATTATTACGCTATTGTTCACCCAAGAGTCACTCCAGATAAAGGATTACTGAATGGGATTGTTTTATGGGCATAAAAATTGCAGCTTTATCGGCATATGTGGATAACGGTTAATCCTAGACTTAAAGTAAAAGTGTAATGATCGGGAAGCATCCCCTCGGGAGTCTGTTCTACAAAGTAGCAGCTCTTTGGAAGAAGCTTCCAAATGTAACTTCCTCCTTACTAATGGAATACGAAGGCAATGAAGAAGGTTCGCCCCTGTATAACTTTCATGACGTGTAAGGAACATAGCTCGTCGGATCATTTGTGTTGTGGGGCTCTCCCCCTTTTACACAAGATGGACTCGTCTAAAGTATACTTATACTGACAGTGTTGGAGATACGAAAGAGATACGTTAAGATAAGGTTGAGATACGTCGAGTCCAGAGAGAGATAGAGATAATTACGGCTTCACTTACAGAGACTTGTACATATACTTTCTACTAACCCGTATTCCTGAACTACTAATCTTCATTTCAAGTTTGTATTCTTACGTTCAATACACTTATTTTCCTATTCCAATTACTGGCGTTATTTATTTATTTGTGCAGGATTCCATCCCCCGAATCTACAACAATTTACCGTAGAATTATCGATAGAATAGCGAGAGGCTTGCGATATGTGAGGAAAGGGGTTGTAGGGTAGAAAATAATTCATCACTCACAAGGGCGCGTGAACGGTTTTGAACTCTGTCGAGACTGGAAAGAGAGGATTGGGCAATTCCATATCACACACGGCCTAACTGTGCTCACATCCACTGCTTGCTCTCTTTAAGCGTTCAACAAGTAACGATTAATGTGAATAGGTGCAATTTCTCGCATGCACGAAATCGATGACACATCTCTACTTCAAACACACTTTCACATCAGATGTCATTTTGCCAGATTACCGCTCAAATGCTATGAGAAGACAAAAAATGAATTCACTGTTAGGAAATTTTAACCTTTACTGCCGGGAGTGGGGTATAATAATATTGAAGGCATTACTTTCAGTGCAACCCTCTTCTCCAAGAATATAATCAACAGTTTTGAATATCACAATAAATAAATATGTCTAAAGTTTAATAAACTATAAATACTTAGAAACACTTACGATATTTACTTAAGATTTTTATACAAAATCCGCCGATATTGTGCCCGCAAAAAACGGCGTTTCAAACGGACGGCCTTCCTTTGACACCGCTATTATTTTGTACTACCATAACTCCCTCGACAATGTTTACGATAGAGCGGCTTTTAAGCTAGCTCCTGCGGAGGGACCTTGACTGAGCCTTCATCACAATATGTAGGGAGTAGTAGATGGGATAGGCAACATCAAACTACAGAAGAACTCAAAATTGATCGCTGCATTTAAGTATTGCATTAATATTTAAGCTTACCTTTTAAAAGTAATTCTGCCATCACTTATTTTAAAGACAATTTGATGTACGTTGGTCCTTACTTTCTGTACAAACAATTATTTTTTATTTCATGGGTGACTTTTCGCAGTTAATTTTAATTATTCTTAAATTTATTTCCAAGTTATAAAAAAATTTTATAGCAAAAAAAGATTCGTCGCAAAAAAAATCCCGTAAAAAATCGCCGAAAACAATCACAGTAATGAAAACTGGGGAATCCAAAATTTGAGGATTGCAGCTCCGGATCCGGCCAAGAATGTTTTTAATTTGCTCACGGAGTCGGCCTGATTCCAAAATGGTATGATATGTTGGGCTACGGCCTTTAGGAGTAAAGTTGAAAAGGTGTGACGCAGTGACACACTGACATTCGCATTTATTATATAGATGATTATAAAAATAGGTGAACCAAATAGAATACGATATTTATTATTTACTTTTAAAGATTAATTATTTAGCATTTTATAAGGATACAAATATGAAAAGAATCTTTTTTATACAAAAATTTAAAATGAATTACAAATTTATCAAATATATAAATACATTTTCAGGTTTTTGGGTTTTATTACAATTCTAATCATTGCTTTTTAAAATAATAAACATTGCCGAGGGAGTGAATATTTGTTATGGTTTCGTAAATTTTTTTAAATTTAGGAATAAAAACATTGTTTTGGCATGTGAAAAATATTGCCTCGTATTAGTTAGATTGTATTTTAAAAATATAAATATAAAATTATTCTTGCAAATATACCATCTAATAGCATTTAATATTTTTGTAGTTAATTCTCAAAGAACAAAGAAAATATATAAATTCACTTTCTTCATCTGTTTCGGCTTTATTTCAGTTCTGATCATTGCCTTTTAAAACAACAAGCGTTGCCGAAAGAGCGAAGGTAGTTAAAATAATAGCGGTGTCAAGGGAAAAACCGTCTTTTTGACATAGCGTTTTATTAAACTTTGCTCAAAATCCTTTTTTATAACGTTGGAATTACCGAAAACAAATAATGGAACATATTAGATGATGCCACGTTAGAAACTCTTTAAGACCAAATCAGTCGAAAGAATTTTTAAAATTTTCAAATTCACGCTGTATAAGGCCCGAGGGCCACTCGAGGTAGAGGCCTCATTATCCACGGTTTCATTTATGTACTTTCAGTTAACCACGGTCGAGCAGAGAAATAAGCAACGCATAAGTCAATATGGCAAATATGCAAGTTCTAACAATATGAATATGGAAAATGGAAACGGTAAACTGCTTGCCTTGAAGAAAATGGCCGTCCTATGTATGACGATAAACTACATCCGGGTCCAGGGTAAGACGATAAACTACGTGCAACAGCAAGGCCTCTGATCAGGATGTTTTGAGGAGCGTGGAACCACCTCTTAATTGCTGGTGTTCCCAGGTCCACCCTGACCCGGGGTGCTAGCACCTGTTAAGATTCCAGCTATGGGCAAATAGTTTATACTTTAACTTGTGTAAAAATAGGTTTTAATACCAGAAATACTTTGTAAAAAAAAAATGGTTCAAATATATATGTATACACACACATCTATTTTTTTTTACCAAACTATCGCTATGAATCTATTTCAAAAATTTTTTTGGCATTAAATGATCCACTCAGGTTTTGATGTGCCATAAAACAAAACAACCAATTAAAGAAAAGGGTAAAAGTTCCCGATTTAATAACTAAAGAAAAGAAACTTATACAGAGGTTACGAAGAATTTTTTTACAGTGAGGTTCACCCTGTACATGGTCCGGGTGCCACTCGTGATAGATGCTCATATTAAAAGGCAAGTTAAAACGGATAAGTGGAGAAGATAAAGGTTAACCTTAGACAAGTTAAGAATGAAGTGACCAGGGAAACATCCTCGTGGAAGCCAGTACCACGGAGCGGCATTTCTCAGGAATAAGCCTGTTCGAGTGGAACTTCTCGCCGATGGAATACGCAGGGAATGTGTGTGGATTGTTAAAAATATAAGTAGTACGGCGTTCCTAGGCGTGAAGGTTAGAACTGGCGGAAACAAAGAATGAAGTTCGTCCGAGCACTTTTTTTTTGTAATGGCGTTTTTTAGGAGAGACTTTGTAAATCACGGATACAACAATAGTAACGCCTTCGAACAATCTTCGGTGAGACGCCGCTAATTCCCATAGATATTTTATCTTTACCCATCACCTGATCTAATTATTTCAAGATGAGGTCGACTGTGCTTGCTCTCTGGTGGTCCGCGTTCAAACCCAAGTGTCGGCAGCGACACTTTATTCCTATGACAACTTTACATGAAAATAGCGATCGAGCAGTAGGAGACATGCCACATTCCACCTATGAGAGTCAGAAATTATTCGTCAACCACGAGGACTCAAAGACGCCTTTGGACACTATCGAGACTGGAATATATCAGGTAGCTCCAGCCTAAATGTGACAACAGTACTCCATTTTAGGTATGATCTAGCACTTTTAAAGCTAGAGGCTATCATGAGGAGTCAGCAACTTACTGGAGCGATACAGGAGCCGATCATTTTAAGTCCACCATGAGCGATGGTTCGTCTGTACGAATTCTACAGAATGTTACGTGTGAGATTAAGGCGCAATAGTCTCTCAATGCACAGCGCATCCCCGAGTGGACATGCGTTCATCATGACTGGCGGTAGTTCGGGGTTCGATCGGTGATGGAATGTAACTAGTTTGGTTTTACACTAAAAACAAATCTTCTATCCGTCACATAACTTTTATTACAGTCTATTGTTATAATTGTTCTATTTTATTATTAGTTATTGTTGTTAATCTCTTATTGTGCCTAATAAGATCTACGGTAAGAACGAATCTTCTATCCGTCACATAACTTTTATTACAGTCTATTGTTATAATTGTTCTATTTTATTATTAGTTATTGTTGTTAATCTCTTATTGTGCCTAATAAGATCTACGGTAAGAACGAATCTTCTATCCGTCACATAACCTTCATTACAGTCTATTGTTATAATTGTTCTATTTTATTATTAGTTATTGTTGTTAATCTCTTATTGTGCCTAATAAGATCTACGGTAAGAAGGAAACTTCTATACGTCACATAAGATTTATTACAGTCTATATTGTTTTAATTGTTCTATTTTATTATTAGTTATTGTTGTTAATCTCTTATTGTGCCTAATAAGATCTACGGTAAGAACGAATCTTCATTTACACTTTTGATGGGTAGTATTAAGTCTCTGTAATTTAACAGAGAGGGCAGTGAGGAATGGTGTGAGAGACATAATCGAGGTTAGAGAGGGTTTATTTTAATATTTCTATCTATCATACTTAATATTAGGGGAGGAGGGACCAGATATTGACCTATTTAATCGGTTAACTTAACAGAAGTGGTATTTTGAAAGGGGAGGGGGAGAAGAGAGAAAAAAGCAAAAAAAAAAAAAATAGAAAGAAAGAATGGGGGAGTAAAGAGAATGAAGCTGTAATTAAGTTTTACGAAGGAAGAGGCGGGGTGGTAACTTTTAGTAATTTATGTAAAAAAAAATTATGTAAAAAAAAACGATTTTAATATTTGATAAAGTGTTCATTTCATTTTTCGTTTCACCTTTTGGAAGTAAAGTCTGATGATCCAGCTTCTTTTAAAAGGGCTATGGTGAAATAAAGTATTACATGGAGCCTTAAAGTGGTTTGCTTTTCTTCAAATTTTTAGCTCTGAATTTACATTGAGCTCTCAGGATTTCATCCTCCTTGAGACTACCCATACGGATTACCATTTTTTTCGTAACTTAACTATATATATATATATATATATATATATATATATATATATATATATATATATATATAGCAAAGTGTAGGAGAACGAACAGTAGGGTTACAGCGTTTACAACATTAATTTAAAAATAGTGCTCAATACAAAAAGTAGAGCCGTAAATATTTATTTATCTCATGCAGTGTTACATTAGAACATGCAGATATCCACTACAAAATTGTACATTTTTGTTTCAACGTCAAAAAAGGAGAAAACGTTTTTAGAGGTCTCATCAGATGGGGAATTACAGTGTTACTAAAAAATTTTATTCAGAAATACAGTTATCGAAGCAAATATCCCTCACTTCCGTTCTTTGGAAATTTTCATAAAATGTTTTCTAGAATTTACATGTAGAGATGGAAGGGAATCTAATGCATTAAGTAATCGCGGGCGAAAGAAAAGGAAGGGATATATATATATATATATATAAATATATATATATATATATATATATATATATATATATATATAGTAGACAATGAGGTCGACACTGAACTTAATCTTCAGGCCAGAACGCATTCAAGCAATTTTGAATGAACTTTCTTCTCATTTTTAGTCCAAATCCAGCTTATTTTTAAAGCAAACGCAGAAGTCGCAGTTAGAGAAATTCAAAATGAAGATGCGCAGGGTTTTCTAAATTAGTCTCAACTGGTAATTTAGTTTTGAAGACAGTCGCTACATAATTTTCCTAATTTAATCCCTCTAATTTGGCAATAATAAGCATCAGATGTAAAACGGCAGAATCTATGAGGAAGAAAAACTGAAAATTCTCTTAACAG
>OZ038496.1:27439806-27447306 GCA_964036315.1 Acanthosepion esculentum
ATTACTGTAAGAGAATGCATCAAAAGGAATGAAAAAAGTTATTGACTCGATAGGATAGGAACAGTCATCGACCAGGAACTCTTCAAATGAATTGGTTACCCAGTAGAATGCTCGATATGTGAATTGTCGCTGAATGAAAAGTGTATATTAGTGGATGAAGTAGGAAGTGAAGATTATTAAGAAATGAAGGATAGATAACGATTGATCCTTGAGATGGAGAGCTTCTCGGGCAAGCAGCCTGTGGATATCTGTTCCACAAAGTGGCAGTTTCCGGGAAAAAGGCTGAGTGGAATTTCCTTTTTACAATTGGAATGGGGAGTGAATGAGAGCTGTTCGACTCCGCCGGCGTAGCATGGCGCGTCCGAGCTATAAAGGTCTGAACTGGTGGAACTAAAGAATGGAGCGCTCATCTGAACATTTTCCATGGATATAGCGATAGAGTAACGATAGGGTTACGATGCTGCGTCTGTGGGACGGAGGCTGCATGATGAAAATGATGACATCTTCCACGCGACCGTACAAAGGTGTCGAACTCTACGAGTGTGATGGGCTGACTATGAAGGAGTGATGCTAGAACTGTGACATCTTGCATGAATTCATTTCAACTCTTCTTATTAATAACTGCATTGTTTGTTTCAAGGTAAACTGATATCTGACTGTTCAAAGAAGACTAATCATCCTGTTTGTCAAAAAGTCATCAACAGTGCATATGACGTCACCATCACAGCGATACCAGTTCCAAGCTATATGCGTTTTCATGCTGGGGAACAGATGATTGTCAAATCAGGAGAATAGGGAGGGTGATCACCCATTTCAAAGCCGCAGTCACGCACAGTATCCATTAAATCCAAGGGTTTGTGTGCTGGAACATTGTCCGGATGAAACAAATCTCATTTCCATTATTCGGACTATTGTCCTCATATTTGTCGCCATATTTATTACAACGTTTCGGTTTTCGTACACTACAACGTTCTTCAGGTGGTTGGAATGTCGAACTGAACCCTTTATTTCGCTCACTGGGGTAGACTGTTCTAGTTCCACGTGCCATGTATAATGGATGTCAGTCATCTCCTGTTAATTCTCCTCTCAAAATTCTCCACTGCCTTAATTAGCCTTTGGGTTCTGTCACTGAATCTAACTATCGCCTATTTCTTTATATTTTACATTATTTACGTTATTCGGATTATTATCCTCATCTTTGTCGCCATATTTATTACAACGTTTCGGCCTTTGTATGCTCCGGCCTTCTTCACGTGGTTGGAATGTCGAACTGAACCCTTTATTTCGATCACTGGTGTATAGTGTTCTAGTTCCACGTACCATATCTAATGGATGTCAGTTATCAGTTATCTCCTGTTAATTCCCCTCTCCAAGTTCTCCACTGCCTTAACCAGGTATTGAACAGTGGATAAAGACGTTAGTAATATCCAGTGACAGGACCCAAAGAGTGTGAGTTCAATACCTGCTTCATGAATCCTAGAGTTGCCAATTCATCATTTTGACTAGGATCATGAAAGAATGACGTCCATATCATTGACCCAAGTTTTCTCCTGTCATCATGAATGTTTGTACTCTCAATGAGGTCCCATCTTTCTGAATGTCTACTGGGTCTCAAGCTCGCTCCAGACCTCAAGTCATAACGATTCTGGAAACGTGTTTCGATCACTATATCACTCCAGGAAGGTTTATAAGGTACATGAATTGAACATTTCTAATCAGTATGATATTCCTCGTAACATTCCTTGAACAATGGATCTATGCATTCTTTGCATCTGTCTTTCGCCTATTCTTCCAAATGCTCTAGAAAATGACATAACCTCATAAATCCTAGAGTTGCCAATTCGTCATTTTGAGGTTCCTTGTTTTTCAACGTCTCTTGGGACGTAAGTTCACTTCAAACCTCAAGTGGACGTCAAATGAACAATTTATTACTCAAGACGCTTGAAAAATGGCCCTGTACCGATCCAAAAAGTACTTGACTCCTTTTCCTATGTTTTATTTTTACAAGAGCCGGATTATACCAAAATAGTGTATTGCTGTCAGCTTTAACAGGGTTCAGAGTTTATGTGATCTCTGTGGGACGACTTATTTTCAACTCTGCAACCTACCGACGCAATATTGAAAACCTATCTCTATTCTCTTAGGATGTCCATGGTAATATTCAGATGTGGTCCATTCTTCAGTTCCACCAGTTCGGACTTTTACAGTAAAGATTTTTTTATACTGCGATTAAATTAAGAAACGTATTCCAGTCAAGTCTGTTACATATACTTTTGTGTAAATACTCTTGGGAAACGTATGAATACATATGTTATCCCCCAGCTATGGGTTAAATGGTTGAAAGTTCAGCCAATACATATGGAGGACACAAAGTACCATAATTCAAAGTCTGGTCATACAAAAGTAAGCGAGTAATCATTTTTTAAAAATTAACAACAATATTCACTTATCAAGAAAAAAAAGTTCATACTTTTACGGCATCCTGTACATGATAGGTCTCTATGGGTTATCAGCGCCGATCCCGTTTTTCAGAATTGGATGGCAACCAAGCTAAGAGAAAGACAAATCTGAATTTTAAAAATATGCGATTGAGGCTACCACTAATCATCGGGAGCTTTCTTGTGATTGGATCGTCGCAATTGATATTAAAAGTGTGGTATCCATATTGTACCGCTGTCTATCCATATAATTTTTCTGATGTACGGCACTTTCTTGATATGATCAAATAACGGTTAATTTAAGAGAGTGTGCATGCTTGAAATCGAGTAGAGACCTATCGTGTACAGGAGGGCGTAAAAGTATGAACTTTTTTCTTGGTAAATGAATATTGTTATTAATTAAAAAAAATGATTACTCGCTTACTTTTGTATGAACAGACTTTGAATTATGGCACTTTGTGTCCTCTATATGTATTGGCTGAACTTTCCTTATGAATATTCATGAACGTTCTAAAATTTAAAACCTTGATAAACTAATGACATTCTTGCTCTCGTATATAAACACGTGTTCGAAATAAATCCTACATTTGCCTTGATAAAGTCTCTCAGAGGACGAAACGCGTCGAATAATAATAGTTTTCCTCTTGTCTTTTTATATATATATATATATATATATATATATATATATATATATATATATATATATATATATATATATATATAGATAGATAGATAGATAATATTAGTGGTAAATATACACATACATATGCAATCATATATCTAAAATATATAAATAAATATACATAAAACACATACATATATGATAATAAATAATTCCAAGAGGATATGATCCAGGTAGAACTCAATGTTCAGGACAGAGTAAGGATATAATAAAAAGATTAAACACTAATATTCCATGGTCATAATTTATTCCATTGGAATCGTGAAAACAATCCAATTCATCAGACCTACAGATTCAAAAAGAAAACAGAAAAAACTAGCGTTCGTCCCACAATCTCACACATACACTCTCACTAAATTTAAAAAAAAATTTTTTTCCCGGTGTTGTTTTTTCTGTTTTCTTTTTGAATTTGTAGGTCTGATGAATTATTAGATCGTTTTCACGATTCCAATGGAATAAATTATGACCATGGAATATTAGTGTTTAAGTCTTTTTATTTTATTATATATATATATATATATATATATATATATATATATATATATATATATATTTATTTATTTATATTATGAAATGGACTAAGTCCGACAATTACTTTAATATATTTATTGTTTATACGTTATTTTTATAGAAACAAATATAAATAATATATAATATTATATGTTTATAATAAACAGTATTCATAACATTTACCGACTTGAATGTCCGAAAAATTTCATATAAACACTCGCACCGACCCTGATTATCGGAATACGTTGTAAATAAATAAATATTTCAGAACTGGATAAGAACGGACATTTTTTTAAAAGAATATTTAATTTTTTTATTATTATTTAATACTTCTGGAACACAGTGGAAATATATATATATATATATATATATATATATATATATATATATATATATATATATATATATATATATATATATATATATATATATATAAGACATTTTATTTATACATTCTTTTTTATAGATACAAATATTTAAGTAAATGCTCTGTTTATAATAAACAGTATTAGCGACATTTACCGGCAGAATAGAATATGGATAATTGTAGTTTAAAAACGCTAAAATCGACCTTACTAACCGGAACGCTCGTCTGCAGATAAATCGGTAAAGCACGTCAGGCTATATGATAGTTCTTTATAGAATACAGGTTCGATTCCTGTCGGAGGACGCATATTTTCTATGAAAATTTCTCGGACATTCAGGCAGTTAAATGTTGTTAATTCTGTTTATTATAAACCGAGCATTTACTTAAATATTTGTATGTATAAAAAGAATGTATAAACATAAAACTGTCTTAAAATAATTGTCGGACTTCGTCCATTTCATTATATATATGTATTAAAAAATGTATTAAAAAAAAAGTAGGAATTAATTTGTCAAAAAATTGTTTTTCATCCTAGGAAAAAACAACAAAAAAATATTTTCCCTATTGTAACTCTATACATTATAAAATGTTTGTTCCTGTTACCGGCACGAAAATCAGTGTGTGAAACTGTTTTACAAATGCAATCTTCCAAATTTGCCATTAATTGTAATTACCACCTAGACACGTTACACATGCACGCAGACACAGAGACGCGCGCACACACAAACGCACGCACACATAACCAAGTAATAAAAGCGGTAATCCGACCTTACTAACCATACGTTTCCTCTGTAGCTAAATGGTACAGCACGTCAGGTTATATGACGGTTCCGTATAGGATACAGTTTCTATTCCTGCCGGAGGACACATATTTTCTACGAGATTTCTCGGGCATCCAGGCCGGTAAATGTTGTTTAATACTGTTTATTATAAACAGAGCATTTACTTAAATATTTGTATCTATAAAAATAATGCATAAACTATATATATATATATATATATATGGTGTTTCACTTATTTTGAAACAAAATGATCTAGCACAAATCAAGGACCATAAATGATAGAGCAAATGATTGAAAGGTAAAAGGATAACATTTTAAGACCTGCAACCATTTAGTCTCAAACAAGAACCAAAAATGTCAAGAGGAGCCCAAGTGTACATGCTTCAGATGTCCGCTGTTCAGTTGAAGGCACTGTTGAATGCGAAATTTTTGATAATGCGTACACACTTCTCCTGGGTGATCTCTTCGATCTTCTGAGTGATTGCTGTCTTCAATGGAGCAATGCTGCGATTTGCCCTGGTAGATGTTGCCCTTGAGGAACCCCAAGAGGACGAAATCTGAGAGGTTCAGGCCGGGCGAATGAAGTGCATATTCCACTTCAGCTTTGCGTCTGATGAGACGCACCCCAAACTTTTCACGGAGCCATGCCAATGGTTATATTAGCAGTGTGAAGAGGAACCGCATCTTACTGGAACTGCTGTTCCTCCACACCAAGGTCCTCACGCACCATGAGCTCTCAACCATGATAGAGACCGCTGCTTCTTTCAGCAATTAGAAAACATTCTGTGGGAAGCTTGTCTAGCAATATAGAAGGACTGCTATTACATAACATTGTAACTTGTCTCTCTCGGGCCTACTTTATCAATTTTTTTATGTCTCTCTTAAAAATCATTTGATACATTTTTCATATATTGATGACAGTTTCCTGACAGAATTGGAGATTAATTCGATAAAAATATTAAAGAATACTTTGCTCTCCATGAATTTAATAATAGTATGTCTCATAATTTTAAATTTTTAATCGATAAGCGTGAAAACAATTCACAATTTCTGAAAGAAAATGATCGGGTACAAATCAAGGACCATAAATGATAGAGCAATGGAAATTACATTTATTGAAAGGTAAAAGGATACCATTTTAGGATCTGTAACCATTTAGTCTTAAACATGCTCCAGATGCCCGCCATTTATTTGAAGTCACTGTTGATGCAAAGTTGTTGTTAACACATGCACATCCCTCCTGGTAAGGAACTCGTTGCCTTATGGTTTTCACAAGTGAAATGAACTTCAAATGTTTTACCCAACTTCGAAATTTCCTGTTTGGAAATGTGTTGAAACTCAACTTCCTTCTGTATCTTGCTTGAACAATCTCGAAAGACTTAGTTTCGTAATATGTCTCCACACAAAGGATCTTCTGCTCCATCGGCGAAGACATAATTTTGCTCTATTTGGTCGAGTATATCAAAATGTTAACTATTTACCAGCAATAATCTGGAAAGCAAAAGAGAACAAAGTCGACAGGAAAGATATGAGAGGCCGCCACTTTGTTTAAACAATCGTGAAACGCCCTGTATCGTCTGATCATTCTATCGATCCAGAAACTACCAGACTCCACCTTGTATGCTTTTTCTTTGCAAGAGTCCAACGAGACCAAAAATCGAGTATATATATATATATATATATATATATATATATATATATATATATATATATATATATATATATATATATTACAGAAAAACAGACCACGAAAATCTTTTTTTTTTTTTGGAGCGTGCGGTCGCAACGCTGAGGTTGAATTTCTCTATTTATTGAACAATTTAGTTCATGCCATATTGACTGGAAAAAACATACCTCTACAAAAGAATTCTCATATTACTATATTAGTACAAAAACGCACAATTCAATATTTAAAAAAAAAAATTCAACCTCAGTGTTGCGACCGCACGCTCCAAAAAGGTTTTTCACAGTTAACAATAACACATTTAAAAAAAAAAACATTTTTCGGAGTACATCTTAACTTGCGTTGTCCTGTTACTACCTGGATGTAAAAAAGATCTATTTCTATACCCGAGGATGATTGTATGAACAATCGAAAGCTTGTAGTAAAAAAGACCTTATACAACTGGAATTTATAAACAGGAATCATAACATTCATCAACAGGTTCGAGGTTAATGTATTTCATTAAAAATTGTTTGCGAGAGTGATTCTTGCCATTTATATCATTAACTTCACTATCTGCTTTTTGTATGAATGATTCATGTAATATATATATATATATATATATATATATATATATATTGAAGATAGCTCTGGCTGACACCAAATTAGTTGTGTTTCAATCCTGGCTTGAGGCATTCGGAAGTCTAGTCGCACTGAGGAGCTGTGATACAGCGAAACAGTACTGTCTGTGAATGACATAATTTAGCTCTTGAAAATACATTTCAATTGAGCATTGCTGAGTGATAAGCTAATTCTATAAACAACAGCCACCTGCTCTAATGCAAAGCTCTTCAGTAAAATGAATGGAGCTCTTTGGCTGATTGGCATTTGTTTGCATTTGTAACAACAATACGCTAGATTTAGTTGTGTAACTCTACCGAGTGAAGATAGCCCTGGCTGACACCAGATTAGTTGTGTTTCAATCCTGTCTTGAGGCATTCGGAAGTCTAGTCGCACTGAGGAGCTGTGATACAGCGAAACAGTACTGCCTGTGAATG
>OZ038496.1:27452306-27459806 GCA_964036315.1 Acanthosepion esculentum
ATAATCAATAAGAAGGCCATCGGGAACCTAGAAAAGAACACACTCTACAGCAACAAGCTGTATGGGTTTCGATCGGCCCGATCTACTGCCGACGTTCTGCCGACCATCACTCACAGAATCAGTGAAGCTTTTGACGACAAACACAACACAAAGGCCTTCAACAAGTTGTGGCACAAGCTCCCCAGTTATGGAATCACTGGAAGTGTCTTCTCGATCATAAAATCCTTCCTAACAGGTAGGTCACTGAAGGTAGTTATCAATAGCCAGATCTCTGGAGCCCTAGAGGTCAACGTAGGTATTCCCCAGCGGTAACTCCTCGGTCCAACCCTCTTTTTGATTCACATAAATGATCTGCCTAAGAATATACTCAGATCATTTGTAAAAATCTATGCCGATCATACGACTATATACGGGCCCACGTCTAAAACTCACGATGGTCAGAGAATAGCGACTAATCTCTCTTCCGATCTTGTACAAGCTATCCAATGGAGTAAAAACCGGCTGGTTACATTCAATGCCTCCAAGACCAAAATAGTTACATTCCATCACCGCCGTTGTGAACCCGAACTACCCTCAATCAAAATGAACGGAACTCCTCTCGGGGGAGCACTCTACCTTGAAAGATTGTTGGGCCTCAAACTCACACCTGATCACGAATGGAACTTGTACATACGATCCATTGTTAAGTATGCAGTTAAAATGGTCAGCTCTTTGTATCACTCCAGTAAGTACCTGATCCCTCCTGCTATCATCTACCTTTACAACAGTCAGATTAGGCCGAAAATGGAGTACTGTTTTCATATTTGGGCAGAAGCTACTCAGACCTCACTCTCAGGCCTTGATAGAGTACAAAAGTGTCTCAGACCTCTTGTGGGTGCCGAATTAATCTCCGCCCTTCAACCTCTTTCTCACACGCAGGATGTGGCAAACCTCTCGCTGCTCTATCGCTACTTCCACGAAAAGTGCCCGGACGAACTACACGCCTGGGTCCCGCCAAAACAAATCTTAACGGCGGTGAGAAGTAAGTTCTTCCCGCGGGAAAATAGTGAAGCCTCAAACAAGACAGTATGAAAGTATAAAAATTCATATTTATCGTAAATATATCAGCAATACATTTTTTATATAAAAATGACCAACAATGCATATTTATAGTAAAATGACCAACAAATTAAATTTAAAAGCAAAATGACCTGCAATACATTTTATCTGTAGTTGAATGCGTACAATTATGTTCAAAATATATTTAGTTGAAGCCATAAAATTGTGTTAAAAATACTTAAATTTCGACATTAATTAACCAATAGATGTTGATATGCTGCTAAACAAAATCAAACAAACAGCCAACATGAAAGAAATCTTTCATGACATTAATCCATAAAATATCCAAAAATTTTTTAAAGAAAATCAAACTGTACTCCAAAATATAACTTCAACAAAACTACCAACATAAAACACACATATCACTGCCTCTAGTAATTACGCCAACACAAATATGTATGTGCACAAAAGCTGAGTATCATCTACCATGTATTCAACTGTGAAAGCAGAATAACGTATATTATATTTTTATTACTTCAAAGCTCCCAAGAAAATTAAATGTCGGCATTAAATGACCCATATGGTGTCGATATGCTGTTAAACAGATAAATCAATCAGCTGACGGAACTGGAACTATAATGTGCGCAAAATCATTTTTCCAGTTTTTTCTATAGTCGGCAGAACACCATAGAACCTGCCTTGACCCATATATTGCTTGAATGGCGTAGCTTAGAATACAACGACCCCATCAACAGGAGAAGGTGAAGGGTCATCAAAAGGGGCCACCTCCCAAGTAAACGAATTCAGATTTAGTTATATAGTCAAACAAGGTTTACTTTTTTTACTACTCTAGTGTAAACTGGACCAACGTTTTTTGAAATTTTTACGAAAGATCGAAAATCGACACATTGAAAATTTACCTCGATCGCTTAAGACGGCTACGCGTCCGACGGCTGCGACGACCACCACACGCTACCTAAGGACAGTCGCCCGTACGAGGACCAATGACTCGCGCCGGAGAGACCTGCGGCCCGACTTAGACTACTGAAAGCGCGTTCTCACGCGGCGAACGATACGGCGGCGGGTGACAGGCGCCTGTCCACGCCAAAGTCGTCGTCGGGAGTTCGAACTTTCACACATTTCGCACGGCTCGACTAGCACGGCTATGCGTACGACGCACGTGTGGCGACTCTCAAGATATATTTCTACCTTTTTTCTCTCGTGTAAACCGGACCTATTTCTACGTTTTGTCTCCAGTGTAAACTGATTATATGTCTAACATTTTGTTTCAAGTGCAAACCAGACAATTGTCTAACCTTTTTGAATTTGGTGCAAAAAGAGCCAATGTCTAACTTTTTGATCGTATTACAAACTGTTATTATGATTACATATTTGTCTGTAGTCTAAACCGGGCGCTTTTCGATATTTCGTCCCAAATGTTTTCTGGAATCAACTCCCAATGGGATGCTTTCTCAATCACTACAATCTTAATCTTTTCAAGTTTAGGGTTAACCGTTATCTTCCCCACATATAGAGATACACTGTGCCTATTAACCTGTAACCCACGAATTCGAGTGACTTTCGCGCCTTGTACAGGGTGAAGATTCTTGTAAAAATCTTATGTATAAACCAGAATTTTGTCTACATTTCACACTTTTGTAAAATCGGACCTATGTTGATAATTTTCCTTCTCTAGTGTAAACCGGGCCTTTATCTAATTTTTTTTTTATATTCTAGCGTAAACCGGACCTCTGTCTAATTGTGGTTCTCTCGTGTAAACCGGACCTGTGCCTACGTTTATTTTTATATTCTAGTGTAAACCGGACCTCTATCTACATTTGTGGTTCTCTCGTGTACAACGGACCTAAGCCTACATCTATTTTTATATTCTAGTGTAAACCGGACCTATGTCTACTTTTTTTATTCAAGTGTATATCGGATAGATGTCTACATTTTTGGCACTAATGTAAACCCGGCGTATGTAAACCTTTTTCATTCGATCGTAAATCAGCTCTATATCTAGCTGGACTCTGTCTACTTGTTAGTTCATTGCTATTTCTGTAGTATATGACTTATATACTACATTAAATAACGCAGCGTGTCTTGATAAATAATAATTTGACCCTTGTATTTTTACTTTGTATAAGTGGTTTAAGAATCTGGCCTACATTTTCACACCCTATCAAGATGGCTTGCTTAACGTTAAAACAAGGCGGCACCCAGTGCATGTGCCATGGCTGCTGTGTCATATAAGAAGGGGTTTACGAAGGTTGCTCGGGGGTGAGTATGCAACCCCTAACCCCATTTCCAAACCTGAAATCACTTACTCACAGACGAAATGTTGCCAGCCTCTCATTGCTCTATCGCTACTTCCATGGTAAGTGCTCAGACGAACTTCATTTCATCAAATTTAACCTTCAAGGCTAGGACCCACCATGCTACGCAAATTGTAACGAATCGAGCAGCTTCTTCCCGCGAAAATCTACTCTATGGAACCGATACCCTAGATGATTTTTCCCGATGACTACAATCTTAACCAGTTTTTAAATCTAGTGCTAACCGTTATCTTCGCCACATATCCGCAAAAGCTGTGGCTCTTACTTTGTAATCCTCTACCTCGAGTGGCTCTTAGACTTTGTGCAGGGAGAACATCACTTTAAAAAAAAGAAATTCCTCAGCTCAGTGAGAGGCAAAACGTACCTGGTTCTATTCTCATAAAACCCCCAATAACAGCATACTGATTTATTCGTTTTCAGCTGGTAACTGCAGCATCCGGGCACTGCTCATCATGTGTTTAGAGTTGAAACTGTCAGTCTTAATCGGTGCTGTCATAGTCCTTAGGGCGCTGACTGCGTGTCTTCAAATTTCTCTATTTTTTTTCTTGACTTCCACGCTACACGATCTCTCGCCTTTTCCCCCTCGATCAACCATTTGCCTACGCATTCAACACCCCCACCCATTCGACCACAGCTCGGCCTCAGATCGAGAGACTTGTTTTAATGTTCGTTCTTTATCAACGCCGACCGAAGCGCATTTGTTTTGTATTCTTCCGCACTGTCGTCCTTCTCTCGACAGATTTTAACGCTCTCCGCAAATGTCTCTATAACACAAAACTGGCGTTTTTTATTGCCTTCCTCATCCACCCAACGCCCCCTCTTCCACCTCATCGCTATTAATTTCATTTTTTAAAAATTCTATAAATACTCTTCCTTTACTAGATCAGCGCCTTTTTTTCTTTTAGCTCGGCAATTATTTGTGGCTTCCGATATTTTTAACATTTTCACCCACTTTTATCATTCATTCATTCTTTCTTTCCTTCCTTCTTTTTTTCTTTCTTTCTTTCTTTCTTTCTTTCTTTCTTTCTTTCTTTCTAAATTATGCAGACATTCGCAATCATAATTTTTCTTTCTATTTAAATCAGTTTTCTTCTTTTTTCATTCATTCGTTCATTTTTCTTTCTTTCTAATTATAGAAATTTTCTTTCTTTCCTACATTCATTACTTTGTTCATTGTCTTTTTTCTTTCTAAATGACGCACATATTTTTTACATCTATCTATCTATCTATCTATCTATCTATCTATCTATCTATCTATCTATCTATCTCAGTCTGTTCCTATCTATCTATCTATCTATCTATCTATCTATCTATCTATCTATCTATCTATCTATCTATCTCAGTCTGTTCCTATCTATCTATCTATCGATCGATCTATCTCAGTCTGTTCCTTCCTATCTATCTATCTATCTATCTATCTATCTATCTATCTATCTATCTATCTATCTATCTCAGTCTGTTCCTATCTATCTATCTATCTATCTATCTATCTATCTATCTATTAAAATCATACCGATGTTTTATTTCTTAAACATAGGTTTTTTTTTCGTTCTTTCTTTCTTCATTCTTCATCTTGCCATTTTTCGCTATTTCTTCTTTGTAAATTTAATCTTTTTTTCTTTCCTCATTTATTTACTTGTTTCTTTCTAATTTTTATAGATTTTCTTAAATATTCTGTTTTATTGTTTCATTCTAAATTAGACTGAATTTCTTTCCTTCTCAGAATTTTTTTTATTTTACGCAAGGCCATTCTTTTCTTTCTCATTTCTTTTTCTTTTTCACACTTTTCTTTTTCATTTGTTCTTTTCATTCCCATTTTGTTTTCATTTTTTCGTTTTTTCTTTTTCATTTTTCGTTTCATTTTTTCTCTTTCATTTTTCTTTTCTATTTCTTTTCTATTTTTTCTCTATTTCATTTTTCTTTTTTCATTTTTTCTTTTAACTCTTTCATTTTCCTTTTTACATATTTTGTTTTCCATTTCTTTTTCATTTTTTCTTTTTCATTCGTCTCTTTTTCATTTTTCATTTTTTTCTTTTCACGTTTTTCATTTTTTTCTTTTTCATTTTTATCTTTTTCATTCTTCTCTTTTTCATTTTTTCATTTTTTTTCCTTTCTTGTTTTTCATTTTTTTTTCCATTTCATTTTTTCTTTTTCATTTTTTCATTTCTTTTCCTTTCTCGTTTTCATTTTTTTCTTTTTCATTTGTCTCTTTTTCGTTTGTCTCTTTTTCATTTTTTCATTTCTTTTCCTTTTTTCTTTCTTGTTTTTAATTATTTTCTTTTTCATTCGTCTCTTTTTCATTTTTTCATTTCTTTTCCTTTCTCGTTTTTCATTTTTTTCTTTTTCATTTGTCTCTTTTTCATTTTTTCATTTTTTTCCTTTCTCGTTTTTCATTTTTTCTTTTTCATTTTTTCTTTTTCATTTTTTTCATTTCTTTTCCTTTCTCGTTTTTCATATTTTTCTCTTTTTCATTTTTTCTTTTTCATTCGTCTTTTTTCATTTTTTCATTTTTTGTTTTTCCTTTTTTTTCATTTCTTTTCCTTTCTCCTTTTTCATTTTTTTCTCTTTTTCATTTTTTCTTTTTCATTCGTCTTTTTTAATTTTTTCATTTCTTTTCCTTTTTCCTTTCTCGTATTCCATTTTTTTTCTTTTTCATTTTTTTTTCCTCCTTTACGCCTTCTTTTCTATTTTTTCTTTGGACTTTTACCACTTCTTTCTTTCCCGCATTCTTTTCCTTTTGGCATTGTCTCTCTCTCTCTCTCTCTCTCTCTTTCTTTCTTTCTTTCTTTCTTCAGTCAGCTTTTGCTTTCATTTATCCATTTAACCAACCCTTAATTATAATAATGCATTATTCGGCTGCCCAACCACACGTGCCGAACGATATGGGATGAAGATTCGAGATCAAAAAGAAACCAATAATAAAAAAAAAAAATGACAACCCTAAATCCTGACACCCCAGGAAAAGGCATCTACAATTCAACATGGACAGATTCTTTTCCCTCCAGCTTTGAATGCGATCTCTCTGCGGAATCCATTCTTTTATGGCTTCTTCAAAGACGTTCCGCCAGTCAATTGGATTTTTCTTTGATGGACTCATTGGAGAAAAATCTATAACTATCTAGTGACAAAATCAGGAAATAGTTTCGCAGCCGAGAGAAAACAATTGATGATCAAGCAACAGCAAAGAGTTTCATCCAACTGACGCCACTCATATAATACTCTAACGATTTCTGAAAAGACATCATCTTTCTTGTCGGTCCCATCTTTCTGCCTTTTCCTCTTTCCACCCCCCCTCTCTCTCTTATCCAGCCTTCTTTTCTCCTTTTTATCTCCTCTTCTATATTCTTTCCGACTCTCGCTTCCCTTTCGTTTTTATTTCTCTCTCTTCCGTTCTAGCTTCCGCTCCCTCTTTCTCCTTCTTACATTTCTTTCTTTTCCTCCTCCGTCATCCGGCCTTTCTCTCTCTCTCTCTCCCTCTCTCTCTCTCCCATCCAACTTTCTTACTTTATCTTTCGTTCTTCTTTCTTTCTTCCGTACTTATTTCATTCTCTCTTACTTTCGCTGTCACAATTTCTTTCCTTCTTTCTCTCTCTCCAATCCTTCTTTTACTCTGATTCTCTTTCACCCTTTCTTCTTTCCTTCTTTTTCTCTCTTAAATCCGCCTTTTTCTCTCTCTCTTCAATCTTTCTTCTTTCTCTCTCTCTTGCACCCTTTCCTTCTTTCTCTCCAATCCTTTTTCTCTCTTTCACCTTATTCTTTCTTTCTTTCTTTCTTTTTCTCTCACTCTAACTTGCACCTATTCTTTCCTCCTTTCTCTCTCTTCAATCCTTCATTTTCACCTTTTTCTTTTCTTCTTTCTCTCTCTTCAATGCTTCTTTTTCTCTCCTTTCTTCTTTCCTTCTTTCTCTCTCTTCAGTCCTTTTTTGTTCACTCTTCCTTCTTTCTCTTTCTTCAATGCTTATTTCTCTCTCTTTCACCCGTTCTTCTTCCTTTCTTTTTCTTTCACCCTTTCTTCTTTCCTTATTTCTCTCTCTTTAATACTTCTTTTTCTTTCTCACTTTCACCTTTTTCTTTTTTCATTCTTTTTCTCTCTCCAGTCTTCCTTCACACACACACACACACACAC
>OZ038496.1:27462306-27594806 GCA_964036315.1 Acanthosepion esculentum
AGTCTATAGAATTTTTTTTTCTGCTGTCAAAATTACTTGAGGAATGTAACTAGATAACCTCTTGTATAAGAATTTTAACTACGCTATAACATTAAAAATTTATGAAAATATTCTTCGTAACCTAATGTTATATTGAATTTTATGTACTTTGGTTTTAAATTTACTATAGATATCTCTTTTATTTTTGATAATGTCGTGTGTGGATGACCGTATTTACAAAATTTGGCACGTTTATACGCACACACAAAAATCAAAATTATTTAAAAATATTGTGGGTCGCTGAATTGTAGTAATATTTTTCATTTATGATTAGTAAATATAGTTTTCACTTAATAACAATATCACCTAACTTGTAGGAATTGATACAGAAATTTTAAAGATTTAAAACTTTATAAAGTATTATTCTAATTAAAAATGAAAACAAATCTTATTAAACTCTATTATTCATCGAAAAGAAATACTAGTGACAATAATATACTTTATTCATAAAAGCAATTAAAAGCTTTGTAATTTAAATCTTAGGTTTATTGTATTTTTATTGTACGATTCGGAGCGTAATTTTAAATTCTCCAAGGAATTCTGTGTGTATCTAATATAGATATTAAGCGGTACAAAAATTAATTTCTCGAAATTTCATAAAATTATATAAATGGCGGTCGCGTGGAGTAAGGGATGTAAACAAAAATGTTTTTACCAAGAATTCCTAAAAGAGGAACATTTCTCAAATAATTTAATTCATTTGTGAATAAGTCCTGAAAGTTTCATTAAAATCTGACAATTATTTATTTTTGCAAGAATTTCAAAATGAATGTGTTTTTCACTGCAAAAAGACGCTAAAATTTCATATACTAATGTTAGTCGGAGAGCCGAGTTCGAATTCCGGTCGCATCCATTACTTTCACTTACGTGCTAATACCCCACCACCAGTTATAGGTAAATAATCTTGGATGGCAACTGGCCTACCGCAGAAAGAAATGGCAACCTACTACGGAAAAAAAATTGCCTCGTCAGTCATGTATAGAAAGATACATGATTGCTTAAACATGTATTCCCCCATGACACATAACTGACTGACGTATTCATTTTGGGGCATTTTTTCGTCATGGTATGCTCATTTTTTAGCGAATTTGTGTGGGGGGTACCTACTATGCGTATACATATAATGGCCGGCTACACTTGCTTTTCAAGTACGCCCGTCTGCAAGGACGGCTAGTTAATCCCTGCTGCAGACGCTTGCTCAAGCACATTTGTGTTTATTTAATCACCACAGAGCTCACCTGTGGTCTATACTGTAACTATTCTGAGCAGACCTTAGTTACAGTTTCTCGGAGCGAGCACTTAGTATGAAATGATTATCAGTTTGAACAACACCATTACACTCAGACGCTCCGTAAATATTTTTTTAGTCATTTCACCCCAAGGAAGGGGATAATGTCACTCAAACGCAGGATTTACAGAGAATGAAAGAGAATGAGAAGACCTTAGTGAGAAGAGGTGAGGAAAAGAACAATAAGGAACAGGTTTCGGTAAGACAGAAGATGGTGATTGATGTTGCATTTTTGAAGAATTTACGTGGCAGGGAAGCAAGACATTGAAACGGAGAACCACAGGCGAGAAGTGTGAGAAAAGAAACAATTAGAAAAAAAATCATGGTTGCATCAAGCTATTCAACAGTAAAACGTGAGACCTAGTTGCCAATCTAGTAGTGCGTTTAGATTCCTGTAGTCGCGGTACTTTGACAAAAAGTTCGTCAGATCAGTTACTATGAATATATTTGAAGAAAAGACAGAGGGAAGCCACATCACGTCGGTTGGGAAGTGACTGAAGCCGAGATGACAGGTCAAGATCGATAACATAACGGACGCTTCTTTGGATTTTGTCAAGAATCTCGGGATATATAGTAGGAGCCCCAGACCAGATATGACTTGTGAGTTCGCGGTAGCACAACGACTAACGGCTCCCGTCTACGCGGATTCGCGCATAAGGCTTGGGTCAATCGTAATAGGGTTTTCAGGCACTTTACATGCATATGTACGTGGAAAATATATAGCAGAAATTATTCATCATTCTATGAAATCCAACCCGCAAGGTCTCTCTGCTTAATTATTTCATTGCAATTTTCCAAATTTCGAATGAGATTTTGTATATTTTTTTAAGCTTTTCGCCGCAAGCAAGGCGGGATACCAGAGAGTAGGAGCCAGGGTAAAGAGGAGTGATAGAGTAAGGATGAAGACAAGGACAGGGAATAGATCAAGGCATCTGGAGATATCCATTGACATTACATAGGAATAATTGGAGATTATAGCTATCAAGGAAACAAGTAATAGGAAAGGAATTCCAGGGACGGGAGGTTCAAAATTATGCATAAACTGTACGAAATTTATATTTATCCTGTTCCTTTTGATCAAGCGCTTTCAGTCGTCGCAGTTATCCAGATATAAAAATGACCGTTAAAGTCAACACCCAACAGTCTACTTAATATTTAAACTCAATATGCAGGCGATGATGGCCCCAATATTGCGTTGTAATGGGCGTTGACTTCAATGACAACTTTATACTGCAAACCTCTTCTATGAATTAAGCCCACTCGGTCACTGGCGTGTTTATTCGGATAATAAGTGCGTAAAAATCTGCGTTCCTCTCTACCTGGCTCTGATAGCTCAGGGGTAAAGTCCCCGACTGATGCCGATGTCGGCTTGAGGCAATCAGATGTGTAGTTACACTGATGAGCTGTGAAACAGCGAGACAGTCTGTCTGTGGATGACAATATATACGCCCCAGGAAAATTTAATTCCAGTCGAGCACTCTTGAGGGAAAGCGCGAATTTGTAAACAAAGACTACTACTGCTAATACTGCAAAGCTCTTCTATGAATTGTGCCCTCCCGGTCATAGGCGTGTTTATTCGAAGAATAAGTACGTAAAAATCCGCCTACCTCTCTACCGGGCACTGATAGCTCAGAGGTAAAGTCTCCGACTGATGCCGATCTCAGCTTGAGGCAATCGGATGATTCAGCAAACCAGTCCGTCCGTGGACGACAATATATATATATATATATATATATATACATATATATATATATATATATATATATATATATATATATATATATATATATATATATATATATATATATATATATATATATAAGGCATGTCTCATTAAATAATATAGACAAGTTTTGTTTACTTATCCTTAATAAGATCCGGACAAGTTTTCTTAGTATCTTTACTAAAAGAAAAAAGAAAGTTACCATGTTGATGCATATTCATTTTATTCTGAGTACTTTCGATATTAGGACAATGTCATCATCAGGGTATTGTTTTTTTTTATCTAGGACAAATTTCTTGTGTTTATGTGAAAATGAAATTTATTACTAGTGAAGTGAAAAACGCTAAAATTTTGTACTGTACGATTTTTAAATTTCATCATTTTAAGGCTCCATGTAATAATTTATTTAACCACAGCCCTTTTAAAGGACGATGGACCATCAGACGTTGGATCATCAGGTGAAACGAAAACAAAAAAAATATGCATACATACATACATACATATATATATATATATATATATATATATATATATATATGTGTGTGTGTGTGTGTGTGTGTGTGTGTGTGTGTGTGTGTACCGGGCGTAACAGTAAAATTGTCCATGTGTTAGATTAAGATTTGGAATACGGTATCTTAGAAATGATCATAGATATCTTACTGGAATATTCCCAGGTCTTTATATCACTATTGGATACTACTTTATACAATAAAATGTATTTGGTTCTAAGTTAAAATAATGAGCCCACTTCCTGTTGTGACCTCCTGATCCAGTTTTCCTCTCTACTGTTCCCTCTTTTTTAAACATATTCACCATTCTCTTGATGCTTCTTGAATGGACTTTGAAGATGGAAGCCAGAGTATGAATATTGATACCATTACTGAAGGCCTGAATGATCTTTTTTCCGCTTACTATTGCTCAGTTGGAAAGACATATTTGGGCTGACACAAAACGATTTTAACCTATTCTCTTTCTAGCTGAACAACTCAGTAAGGCTTTTTAGTGATTTTTACGACAAATGGCGTCAAGATGGCTAAACGTCTTCTTTTTTTTAAGCTTTTCACCCCAAGCAAGGCTGGAAGCCACTAGCACGCAAGGGGTTACAGAAGGTAAATAGTCTTATCTGAAAACCTGGGAAAAAGAAGCAATTATTTTATTGGTGTTTTCAGATATTAAACATTTTGTGGGAAGGACAACTATCCCATTATCTCGACGCTGTTCAACTTCGGTGTGATCGTACGGGAACCGGAGTTTCAACGTGATATGGTCGTAAGCCTGATAGCGATTAAATACGTAATTAATTTACGAACACTCTAATAGAAGAGACGATAAATTAATTATAGAAGTGCAGATGATACCACGGTTTATGGGTGCACGTTAAAATATCTGGATGAACAGAGCCTGGCAGCTGATCTCTCCGCTTACAGCTCAGTTGGGGAAAGTCTGGCTTTATTCATTCAATATCTAAACAATTTTCTTTTTACAGTGAGGTTCACTTTTACAAGGCCCGGGGGCCACTCGAGGTAGAGGGTTACATTAGGATCCCATTTGTGTGTATAGGAGTAGAAGATAACAGTTAACCCTAGCCTTGAACAGGTTAAGATTGTAGTGATCGGGGAAACATCTCGTCGGGAGATGGTTCCACAGGGCAGTGGATCACGAGAAGAAGCAGATCGAGTGGAACTTACTTCTCATTTATATATAAAAATAATGCAGGTATTTTCACTATAAAAATGTATTTTTTATAATTTTCATCGTGTTTTCTTTTCATTTGGGAGTTCACTATTTGCCCATAGCTGGGACCCTAACCACTCCGAATCATAGTGGACCTGGGAACAACAGCAATTAAGAGATGATTCTCCGCTTCTCAAAACTTCGAATCCCCTGATCAGAGGCCTTACTGCCGGATGTAGTTTATCGTCCTACCCAGGGCTAAAAGAACATTTTATTTTTCCATGATTCCAGTATGATCTACCTGGGTACACAACTGATGATCATCGATTTTAGAAACTGGGGGTGCAATCGTACGAAAAAAATCTTTTCTCTAAAATTTGGAAGAGACTGTTTTTTAAAAATATATATATATATATATATATATATATATATATATATATATATATATATATATATATATATATATATATATATATATTTTCTCTTTTATATAAATGCCTAAAGTTTTATTTAAATCCAATAACACTGGTCAACACGACTTTTGGTGCCCAGAAACAAAACACGTTTTTTAGCTAATTTAATGGTGTTGATTCTGAAAATGACCTTAGTTTTTCATGATCAGCTACCATTTTTACTGTACTGAAGTTTCACATTTTTTTTAAAAAAAAAGATCAATTTACGATCTTGGTTGATCGCAAAATTTAGTTAATAAAGGTGGTAAAAACCCATTAATTTTCAGGTAAGCCGAACAATTTATGTCAGCCACCTGAAATAAACTATTTTAAATTTAAAACAGAAGTACCGAATTTTTCCAGTTTATCGACAAAATTCAAATTAACTGATAAACTTTATCAGTAATACACTTTAGTAAACCTGATAATTAAGGTGACATAAAAAAATGAAACCCTAAAATCTTCTGTTTGATATTCATAAGTTTATTTTATCACTGTAGAAGAAAAGAAGTACATTGAGAGCATTTTGTTTTCACAGTTGATAAGAAACTCCAACTAAAGACATCCCAATTAAATGCACCTATTCCATTGTGCATTATACTGCTGGAGTATCAAAAGGGACTTAAATGACATTGAACATGACAGACAATCAAGAAAGAGAAAATATTTACCATAGTTCCACGTGCTATGTCTAATGGTATCAATTTCGAGCCATTATCCATTACACCACCCGCACATCCAAGCTTACACCACCTGGTATTCCCAAGCGGTCAATCATCTAGGTACTGACCAGGCTCGACGTTGCTTAACTTTGGTGATCGTACGGGAACTGATGTTTCAATGTGATTTGGCCGTAACCCATTTATAGAAACAGTTCATGGAAGTTGCCCCCGATACCTCGTAGACTTTTCATACCCTACAGTTTTACAAAAGCTCGTTGTAGCCAAATTTTATTTACAGTTTCTTTTTTTGTTAATGTTCACCCAATAAAAGGCTCAAGAGCCACTCATAGTAGAGAGATACTGTGTGGGGTTTTATTAGTGTAAGTTTAAGATTAAATGAAGTTTGTGGCACGATACAGGAAAGACAACAGCTAATTCTAGACTTGAAGACGTCAAGATTTAATTAGTGAATGAAAATATAGTTAGAAGTATAGAGTAGAAACAGATTTTAGAAAGAACCGAAAACCCAATCCCAAACAGGAAACAAAGGAGAAATCGCTACTCCTGTTCAAAAGACCGGGGAGGTGTGTGAACCGGACGATAGGCAAACCCACCTAGTCCTATTGGTAAAGGAAAAAGATAGTAATAATTACTGAATAAACTTTCAGATTTCAGGCAGAGACGTCAGAAGTACAGAGTTGAAACCCAATCCGGAAACAAGAAACAAGGAACAAACCTCTACTCCTGTTCAAAAGATCGAGTAGGAGTATGAACCAGGCGATAGACCAACCTATCTACTATGGCGGAAGAGAGTAGAAAAAAAGAAAAGAAAGGTGGAGAAAAATTCAGTGTTCAGCCGGAGACTTTAGAAATATAGTAAACTTTAGAAGGAACCAGAAACCCAATCCTGTTTCTGGTATTTTCTGAAGATACATATGCTCGTTGGTAAAATCTGTTACGTTTGTCGTTTCTTGGCACTTCGTCACAATATCTGACCGAGTACGAAGAACGTCTCGTAGGTGGTCTCGTGATATTTCATATTCCATATATGATACCCAATACACTGTAGTTGTGCATTTAAATAAACTTTGCGTAACTCGCAGTTGTATGACGTCATCAGTAATAGTAGTTTAAGTTTCAACAGGAATTTCCTAAACACATTTTCCGACACGTTTTCAGTGTGTAAAACTTGGGTAGAGTAAGCAGAGAGAGGAACGCAAAGATATGATTCAGACGAGACTTTAATCAACAGATGCGCACGTGCAGTTCAGCTCGTTGTGCGCATGCGCTATCGCACCCAAATTCCCACACGTTCGTTAAACCACTGGCATATCAAATGCTAATTACCAGTTAAATTTCGGTTGTCTTGTTTAAACTATACTTCTGTTTTTGCATTTACTAACAGCGGAGGCGGAAAAGAAATTACAAAACCTCCAACCGAAGGTAGCGAAGGAGAGCGTGAAGAAGGGACTAAGCATAAATTAGAAGACAGAATGCATGGTCATCATTAAAATCAGGGGTCACCAAACTACGGCCGGCGGGACGGATCCGGACCGCGACGTAAGTTCATCCGGCCCACCCTCTTCACTGGGCCACAAATGAGCTAAAATATAAGTATTTATATGGAATTATCAATAGATTGTAGTTAAACTTACTATGTAGAAAAAATTAAAATAAATGTAAGTAAAATACCAAAATTTGGCCAATCTGATTTTTGCATCTGACAGTAATATAAGTTTTAGGAAAATTAGGGAAATAAAAAATCCGGCAAATTTTTGCAACTTTTGATATCCGAGCGTTTTTTTTTTGTGTAAGTACCTACAATGAAGTTTCTAAGAAAAGCGATTACCAGCCTGCTGCAGCAATTATGTTTAAACTTGCATTGTCGTGTTTAAAATGACATATATAAAAAGGACTGTCTTCAGCGAATTATGTCATATATTTTGCCTGAGCTTATTATGAAATCTAAAGTAAGTAACGTCAGCACATGTAACGAGGTTGACTGATGAACATTTGAAAGCATTTCACTTGGTTGGATGCAGCAATACCAAAAACAAATATTAATTATATCTTAAAAAGGTAAACACCAGTTTCACAAATCTCATTAACCTTTTGTGCTGCTTAATTTGTGAGATTCGGCTATGTGCGCACTTGATGTGATATAACTCTTTTATTGCTATTGTCGCCTTCTTGGATAACTTTTTAGTAAATAAGTATGTTTGTTGTCTTTATTTTGTGCATTCAGTCATACATTCAGTGATACACGGAAGGCGATCATATATCTTCCGATATGTCTGGAATACTGCTGTCATACATGGTCTGGTGCCCCCGTTGTACATCTCGAGGTCCTCGACAAAATCCAGAGAAGAATATGGAATGCGGTAAGTCCTGGTCTGGCATCTGGTCTACAGTCGCTTTCGAACAGACGTGCCCTGGCTTCCCTCTGTCTCTTCTACAAGTATTTCCACGGCAACAGTTCCAACAGGCTACTTTCGCTGGTTCCCAGACTGCATGAATTTAAGCGCGCTACTAGGCTGGCACCTCGGCCCCACCTTTTCACTGTCGAAATGGTCAAATGTAACCGTCTCTTCTACTCCAACGGCTTCTCTCGCACTTCCCGTCTGTGGAACTTCCTTCCTTTCGCTTGCTTCCTCGCTGACTATAATCTTCAAATATTCAAGTGTAATGTCAATCGACATCTTCCGATACCTTGATCTTGTTCCCCGTTCTTCTCTGTATCCTTTCCTCAAACACGTCTCTTTACTCTTGTTCTCAATCCTCTGTAACCCCTTGCGTGCTAGTGGCACTCCCGCTTTTCTTGGGGTGAATTGCTTAAGAAAAGATTATCTTAAAAAGAAAACGATAGTTTCACCAAACTCACTAACCTTTTGTGCTGTTTAGTTTGTCAGATTCGGATATGTGCGCACTTGATGTGATATAACTCTTTTATTGCTATTGTCGTCTTCTTGGATAACTTTTTAGTAAATAAGTATGTTTGTTGTCTTTATTTTTTGTGCATTCAGTCAGCCAGCTTAGGCGATTATATATCTTTCGATGCATGACTCACAAGGCAGATTTTTCCCCGCAGTAGGTTGCCATTTCTGCAGTAGACCAGTTGATATCCAAGGCTATAGAACCGAGTCTGCCCTACTATTTACCCATAACTGGGGGAGAAGAAGAGGATTCATACCTTTCCTAAGGGTATTAGTACGTAAGACTGGAATTCGATCTCGGCTCTCTGATTCCTCAGTCCGAGCCCCTATCCATTACGCCACTGTGCCTTCAGTGTATTTTATTGAACAAAATGGTTATCCGGCCTAGGCTCGTCATTCTCTCAGTTATCTGACCCTCAGGTGACCCCTGAGTAAAAGGAATCAGCCCGAAATACGATTTGCAGGTCGGGGATACTAAAATTAAGCAGGTTAAGATATTTAAATATCTGGGAAGTGTTTTGACAGAGGACGATAAGTGCGACACGGAGATCCGTAGACGTATTGGGATGTCCCAAGAAGCACTCCAAAAGCGAATTTCGAAACAGAAGTATTTCTTTGGTAACAAAGAAAAGAATACTGAACTGTTACGTGATATCTGTCCTTCTTTGCGGCAGCGAATATTGGACGATTTGCTCAATGATGAAAAGACTCGAGGTGACGGAGATGTGGTTCTACAGAAGGATGCTGAGAATATTATGAACCCAGCGTCTGAGCAACGATTAGGTCGTGGAGAGGATGCAAACAAGGAGGAGGCTTATACTTAACACCAGGAAGAGGCAGCTGAAGTTTCTGGGACACATAATGAGGAAAGAGGGCCTGGAGAATCTGATACTCACGGGTCAAATAGAAGGAAAGAGAGACAAGGGAAAGCAACGCATGACATACCTGGCAGGCTTAAGCAAGTGGATGTCAGAATGTGTTATGGGAGAGGTGGCAGAGGGACGAAACCTATTGAGAGATACAAGGGATAGGGCGAAGGGGAGAGCTATGATCGCCTACATCTTGAAAGGACACGACACATAAAAAGAAGAAAGAATCAGAAGAACTCTGCTTCTTCGTGGGCTCATCTTATCCACTGGCATGAAGTCGAGAGCAGGGTTACGGTGTCTTCACAACTTTGGTTTTGCTTTTTTCAGTCGTGGGTACTCGGTGTATGTGTCTGCCTTCAAACTGAGAGTTTTGAGGCAGACATATACAACGTTTTTCTATTTTTTCTTTTTTTTCTTTTTAAAGTTTGACCTAATGTTTGACCTTTTATGTTTGACCTTTTAATGTTTGACCTTTTAATATTTGACCTTTTATGTTTGACCTTTTAATGTTTGAATTTTTATGTTTGACTTTTTAATGTTTGACTTTTTAATGTTTGACCTTTTATGTTTGACCTTTTAATGTTTGACCTTTTAATGTTTGACCTTTTATGTTTGACCTTTTATGTTGAGTTTTCTTTTTCTTCCGCATTATCTTCTTTCTCTTTTGGTTTATATTATATTTTTCTTTTTTTTTTCTTCATATCTCTTAATCTGTCTTTTTCGTTGTTGTACTTTTTCTTTCAATCTTTCTTTTTTTCTTTATTTTTAATATTCTTACTTTCTCTCTCTTTTCTATTTTATATGCTTTTCTTGTTCTTTCTTCCATCATCCTATCATTCATTTTTATTCTTTCTTTCTTTCTTTCTTTCTTTCTAAACAGTCCTCTTAATGTTCTTGCATTGTCTATGTTGTATTCCTTTCTTTTTTATCTTCAATAAATTTATTCTTCCTCCCTTTCTTTCTTTCTTTCTTTCTTTCTTTCTTTCTTTCTTTATTTTTTTCTTTCTTTCTAAATAGTCCTCTTTGTCTTAATGATCTTGACACGCGGTTTCCCAGAGCGTGAGAAGACTTTAGTGAGGATAAATGAGGAAAGGCCAATAAAGGAACAGGGTTCAGGAAGACAGAAGATGGCGATTGACGTTGCATTTAAAGTTTAGAACATTGTAGCTTTGAAGGGGAGCAAGAAATCGTATGGGAGTTTCACAAGTGATAATTGATACATGATTTAACAATAATAATAATTGATACATGATTTTCCGGTACGGTATAGCTCCTTTAACCGTTACACATGACGTCACATTTTGCTGATTTGAATTCAGTGCTGCCAAAAAACATCCGGATATAGCCGCCAAAATGTTGTCTATCACGCAGATGACACCCGTTGAACTGAACACTTTTCGAATAAAAACTATTTAACATAACTTTGTATATAAAGATGTCATTAAGTAATGAACAGAATGAAAGGATTTTAATGTACCGTCAATTCCGTCGTACAAGTTGAGTTTTCAAACCTGAAAAACATAATTCCAAAACTAGTGGTCGACTTATATGGTGGGTATGAAATGAAAACCCACCGAGTTGTAAACAAGTTAGAAAAATCTCCTAACAATTACTTACCGTACCTCCAACAGAGACTGCCACAAATATATGCCACTAAATCTTGTGTTTGGTGAATATATTTGGCATATTAACAAAGGAAATAAATTCTTCCACCCCAAGCAAGGCGATAATAAGACACTGGATTTCCCAGAGCGTGAGAAGACTTTCGTGAGGATAAATGAGGAAAGGCCAATAAAGGAACAGGGTTCAGGAAGACAGAAGATGGCGATTAACGTTGCTTTTAAAATTTAGAACATTGTAGCTTTGAAGGGAATCAAGAAGTGAGAAGTGTGAGGAAATAATCAGTTAGAATAGAAGTGGCGGTTGCATCTAGCTAGTTCAACAGTAAAATGGTGAGACCTAGCTGCCAATCTAGTAGCATGCTTAAATTTATATATTCGGGGCACCAGATAAAAAGGTTCAAGACATTAAAATATCTGTAGAAAAGCAGAGAGAAGCCACGTCACGTCGGTGAGGATTTGACTTAAGTTGATATGCCAGTTCAGGATCAATTACATTACTGACCTTTCTTTGAATTTTCTCAAGAATCTTGAGATGTACAGCAGGAACACCAGACTATATATAGCAGCAGTATTCAATGCGTGGACGGTAGATTTATAAATGTACAAGATGGGTTCTGACGAGAAAAATAGAGGTAAACATAGCAATTCATTCAGTATAGTCCCTCCACTTGCGCCCAAGAAGGCGTAGTGTTCTTATTTTTATTCTATCTTCTGTGTCCCTTCAGGATGTGGGCGATCAGGGCTCTCCACAATTACCTGTCCTTTGTAGCTCTGAGTAAAATCTATCCTTTTGCTATCATAACGACTTTATATTTCGGCGTACAAGTCGAGTTTTCAAGCCTAAAAACCTCTTTCCGAAATTAGGGGTCGACTTATATGGCGGGTATAAATTGCAAACCTTTACCCCCGAGTTGTAAACAAGTGTGACAGAACTTCCAACAATTACTGTACGACACTTTCCGTACCTAAAACAGGCTGCCACAAATATATTTCAGTAAAACTCAATTTCTTTTGTCCTATGTCTCTTCTTCGTCTGTGAGGAGATTGTCCAGCCTGTAAGCATTGTTTAACTTTCTTCTAAGTCTCGACTTATACAAGGATACCATCCGTACAAAATAAAAGTCCTTCTGAAGAAACACATTTCTGTTGTCTCAAGTTACTTCTCCATCTGTGAAGAGATTGTCCTGCATTACCTACCATATAAGAAGACTTATATTGTAGCCCTGTCGGCTGGAGCATAGAATACGTCGACTGCACCTTTGTAGAGGGGTGAGATTCCCCCACACGCAAATGAGGCGTCCTGGGTAGGACAATAAACGACGTCCAAAAGCAAGGCCTGTGATCCGGAGGTTCTGAGGAGCGTGGAACCACCTCTTAATTGCTGGTGTTCCGAGGTCCACTCTGACCCTGGATGGTAGCACCTGTTAGGATGCCACCTATGGACAAATATTTAACCCTCAATCTGGGGCCAAATCGTGTAAAAATAGGTTTTAGTACCAGCAAAATATTTTATAAAATATTATTACCAGTAATACTTTTTTGGGGAAAAAATATTACCAGCAATACATTTTTGGGAAAATATTATCAAAAATACTTTTTGAAAAAAAAATATTACCAGTAATAAAAAATCTTGTCGGCATTAAATAACCCATTGGGGTTGGTATGCCGTAAAACAACACAAGCCAAACCAATATATACTGAGATAGATAGATCGATAGATAGATCGATAGATAGATCGATAGATAGATAGATAAAAAATATTACCAGTAATAAAAATCTTGTCGGCATTAAATAACCCATTGAGGTTGATATGACGTAAACCAAACGAAACCAAACCCAACCCATATTATAAAACAATTCTATACAGTTTACTTTCTTCCTAATGAGGCGGATATTAATAAAAACCAAGGAATGTGTTTTTTTTTGTTTTGTTTTGTTTTTTTGGTAGCGGTCAAACTGGCAGCGTCTACAGGTTTATTTTTAAAGAAAAGCTGGCATTTATTCTTTGATACATTGCTCGGAGCAAAACCTAACCGTTGGCCCGTGTTTATACGATATTTAAACATTTAATTCAACAATAACAGACCAGTGTTGAAAAAAGATGACTGCTTCTAGTCTTAAACAGGACAAGAACTGTGGTTTCGTTAAAGACACTGGAACAATGAATGTGATCATCCTGCGTCCGCGTCCTGGGTAAGACGATAAGCTACGTCCGCGTCCTGGGTAAGACGATAAGCTATGTCCGCGTCCTGGGTAAGACGATAAACTACGTCCAACAGCAAGGCCTCTGATCATGTGATTTTGAGGAACGTGGAACCACCACTTAATTGCTGACCCGGGGTGATAGCACCTGTTAGGGTCCCAGCAAATAGCTAAACTCCAAGCTGAGGGCAAAACACTATGAAAGTGTAAAAATAGGTTTTAATACTAGCAATACATTTTTGTAAAAGATTATTACCAGCAATAAACTTTTGAAGAAAAAAAAATATTACCAGCAATACATTTTTGAAGACAAAAAATTAGTTGCAATACATTTTTGAAAATAAAAAAAATTATTACCAGGAATAAAAATTTTGTCGACATTAACTAACCCATTGAGGTTGATATGCCGTAAAACAAACCAAGCCAATAGATAGATAGATAGATAGATAAAAAATATTACCAGCAATAAAAATCTTGTTGGCATTATGTAACCCATTCAGGTTGATATGCCGTAAAACAAAACAAATCAAACCAATATATACTGAGATAGATAGATAGATAGATAAAAAATATTAACAACATTAAACATCTTGTCGAGATTAAATAACCCATTGAGGTTGATATCCTGTAAAACAAACTTTTGTAGCATACCTACGGACGATAGTGAGTATCGCATAAATACAGTAGTAAATACTGTATGTTGGTCTGCAGTTGGAGATTCCTCTCCAGCAGTGCAGGTCAAACTCCCCAGACGAGGCTATGTCGAAGGGCAGAGTCTCGTTTCGGGAAACAGCGACCCGACCCCGTCTTATACGGGGTTTACGGGGAATTTTTATCGAAAGATACATGATCGCCTAAGCGTGTATCACGTTTGGCACATAACTAACTAAACGGTGTGGGGTTAATTATAATTTATAATTCCCTTGCTTTCCTTTTCTTCTTCTTCTTCTTCTTCTTCTTCTTCTTCTTCTTCTTCTTCTTCTTCTTCTTCTTCTTCTTCTTCTTCTCCTCCTCCTCCTCCTCCCTTTCTATTACACCCAACGTTGTCTTTTGTTTATTTTTTAAAAATAAAGCGTTAAGATGATTGCGTTTAGTATCAAACAGCATGTCGCCTCTGAGTGTTGACTTCAACATTCACTTTTATATTTACATCAGCTCTGTCACTGATATTGAGCACTTTATCCCATAAATATATTATAGCATAAAATTATATTTCTTCATATATATATATGAATAATATAGTTTTATGGTATAATATATTTATGGGATAAAGTTCTCAATATATATATATATATATATATATATATATATATATATATATATATATATATATATATATATATATATATATATATATATATATATATATATATATATATATATATAGTGCTCAATCTATATATATATATATAATATATAGTATATTAGTATATAATATATAGTATATTAGATTTTCACAACTTCGTAGCACTTGAGCACTTTACGTAGTTATTTTACTCGTTTTGGAGGTTTTTCTTCGTTGGAGTCTGGGCTTGAACTCTGGACGATTGTTTACGCCTCAATTTCATGTTCTTGGTTCTTTCTTTTTTTATTCCTCATTTTACCTTGGGTATGGGTTTGTCCAACTACAAGCCGAAATACCTAAGGTTTTTCCAGGCAAGTACCAATATATATATATATATATATATATATATATATATATATATATATATATATATATATATATATATATATATATATATATATATATAGTGGTATATGTATGTATGTGTGTGTGTGTGTGTGTGTGTGTTATTACTAAAACCGTTATGCTTAGTGAATACACGTGTTTGAGTATATATCCCTATTTTTTTAACTGTTTAAATTTCTACCGACATTCAAAAGTCTTAATAATGAAAAATTGCCCACTGCAGGGTTCGAACCTGCATCTTTCTAAAATCGGCAAAAACACGACAGCAGCAGGCTTGCTTTAGATCATACAGCCATGGAGAGGTTTTACGGCTAAACCAAACTTAAAAGTGATAAGAAATAATGTCGGCTTAAATTAGAATCCATTAATTCTTTCGCAATTATGTACGCGCCTGCGCGAATATGCCTACACTTCAAATCGGAAAAATTATTCGGAGAAAACTTTAATGGTTTGAGAAATGACTATAATTTGTCCTCTCCCGAACTGTTTCTCATTTTATTTCCTGTTATTCGGTTTGTTGTTACGATAACCATTTACTTAGAGATATTTCAATTTCAAGCTTTTGAAAACAGCAATCCAATTTTCCAAATTTGTCGATGCAAACACCTTAAAAGCAATCTTTTAACAGAAGTTTCTCAGCAAATGAAGAATATCCGACGGCACTCAATGACACCTACAGTCAAATGATTTTATAATTTGACAAACTTAATTAAAACTGACATATACACAATATATATATATATATGTGTGTGTGTGTGTATGTGTGTGTGTGTATATATATATTCACACCACATACATACATACATACATACATACATATATAAATATATGTGCATGTGTGTATATATATATGAACATTCACACACACACACACACACACACACACACACACACACATATATATATATATATATACATATATATATATATATATATATATATATATATATATATATATATATATATATATATATATATATATATATATACCGGGTGTAACAGCATCCTACAAAAAGTTTTATTGCGTTTCTTTTTTCCAGGTTTTCAGATAAGACGTCTAGTCATCTTGATACCATTTGTCGTAAGAAATCACTGAAAAAACCTTTGAGTTATTCTACTAAAAAGAGAACAGGTTAAAATCGTTTTGTGTCAACCCCACTGTCTTCCCAAATGAGCAATGGTCGGAGGAAAACGATTATTCAGGCTTTCATTAATGGTATCAACATTCCTACTCCGGCTTCCATCTTCAAAATCCATTTAAGAACCATCAAGAGAACGGTGAATAAGTTTAAAAATAGAGGGAACGGTAGAGAGGAAACTGGCTCAGGAGGTTCCAACAGGAAGAGGGATTATCATTTCAAGTTAGAGCTAAAGCGATCAATTAGAAATAATCTAACTCAATTCATGAGACGTTTGGCACGTGAGAGAGCAGATTTAGGCATGGCAGTCCAAAGAGCAGTGAAAAAGACTTGAAAATTAAATCATACGTGAAACCTGCGAGGCACCTTGTTATTCCAGGACAGAAAGTTAGAAGGTTAGAGAGGGCGGAGATCATCTTGAATTATTTAAAAAATGATCCTTGAATATATATATATATATATATATATATATATATATATATATATATATATATATGAGCTTTATTTCAACCCTTCATGAACTTCCGATACTTAACTATGATTAATTAATTATGAACATCTCATTTTCGCTTATTGATCGATATCATCCCGATTCTTGTCTTAGGTTTCGAGAGTAATTATGCATTCTTATTGTTCAAAGTCGAGTCCATTACTATTATAAAAACCTCGGAGAATTCCAGTAAGATATCTTTAATCATTTCTAAGATACAACGGTTCAAAGATTAATCTCACAAATGGACAATTTTGCTGTTACACGATTTGGACAATTTTCCTGTTACACCCGGTGTGTGTGTGTGTGTGTGTGTGTATATATATATATATATATATATATATATATATATATATATATATATATATATATATATATATATATATTAATTCTTTATTTAACGTCAAGTAAATGCTCTAAATTTGTTTTTGTTTGGTGTCATTAAATAAACTGATAAAACATATGTAGGAATTGCGCTTTTTAAAAACATTCATGTTGGTTTTTTATGTTCTCTTTTGTCGTGTCAAACAGAATTAGCTGTTTTGCACGTAAAATTGTTAATTGTCGCCTAAAACATTTCCTATCGACACTGACATATTTTCCTATCACCAGTTTTCTCTTTAAATTTCTAAATTTAAAGTGCTTTATCTCTTTGGTTCAAATTCTTAAGCCCTCGCCGAAAAAAACATGGCCCACGTTCTCAAGTTATCTGTGCGTCGACGGTAATCTTTTTTGATTCGTTGAAAATCACGATTCATTATAAAATTTACGACACAGAAATAGACACTGAATCTAAATGCCTTTTAAATAAAATGTATCTGTTACTAATATTCCCTCAAGAGCCACTCAAAGTAGAGTGTTATAGTATGAGATAAGAGAAGGAAGTAGGAAATAATAATAATTATGGGTATAATATATAATATGATAATAGGAGGCATGGTGGAGTAATGGTTAACGGATTGAGGAAATCGGAGAGTCGTGTTCGAATTCCAGTCAAGTTCATTATATTCACTTACTTTTTTTATTTTTCTTAATAGATTCACTCCAACCAAGGTGTCAATGTCTACAGGACGCAAGGGGTTACTGGAAGTGAAACCGAATTAAAAGAAACTTTAGAAGGAAATTGAAACCCAATCCTAAACAGGAAACAAGGGATAAAGCTCTACTCCTGTTCAAAAGACCGGGGAGGAGTGTGAACTGGATGATAAGCGAAAGAGAATGAAAAGACATAAGAAGGAAATGGAAACCCAATCCTAAACAGGAAACAAGAGATAAAGCTCTACTCCTGATCAAAAAACTGGGGAGGAGAGTGAACTGGATGATAAGCGAAAGAGAATGAAAAGACACTAGAAGGAAATGGAAACCCAATCCTAAACAGGAAACAAGGGATAAAGCTCTACTTCTGTTCAAAAGACCGGGGAGGAGAGTGAACTGGATGATAAGCGAAAGAGAATGGAAAAACATAAGAAGGAAATGGAAACCCAATCTTAAACAGGAAACAAGAGATAAAGCTCTACTCCTGTTCACAAGACCGGGGAGGAGTTTGAACTAGGCGATAGGAATAGTATAGCATCCATCACTTATTACCCCAACCAGCTATGTGTAAAATAGCAGAAGAGACTGGGTTCTATAGCCTTATGTGGCAACCAGTCTAGGAGAAGGAAACTCTGAATTTAAACCGGACCAACACTAAAAGTGTGAATACATGAAACAGGGGACCATTTGTGAGTCCCAAATTGCCACTGAAACTCCTATCATGGATTTGCACGTCGGAAGGGATACGACCGCCGGTAGGCTTGGTCACCTTCCATTCGGTTGCGGTGTGTTCGTTTGATGAAGCCGGCTCAACCGACTCCCCTGCCGGGTGAATACCGCAACGAATGACTCAGAAGTTGAAGAGGTTAAGTTCCCGAGGGCATCTCCGCGATTCTTGAGATGAAGCCGCCGCCTTATTAGAACTTCCTTCTTATAAATGCAGTACACAGAAAATAGAGGAGATTCAAATCTGTCGATGTTTCATGGTGACTCTTAGCTGTAAAGGTCTGGACAGTTGGAACTAAAGAATGTACCTTGTCGGGATATTTGCCAAGTAAATAGCGACAGGGTTGTATTTCATCTGTGGGAGAGCGATCGTGGAGTTGAAAACAATTCTTCAAGAAACAATACTGCGAAAACGCCTTTGCATTCTGTTAAGACAAGAAAATTGGGATTGTGTAGCTCCAGACCAGATATGGGAGCAATAGGCAAGTACATATACCAAAATGTAATGTAATGCGAAACAGGAGGATTTCTTTGGCAACAAAGAAAAGAATACTGAACTGTTACGTGATATTTGTCCTTCTTTACGGCAGCGAATGATGGACGGTCTCCTCAAGGAGGAAGAAGTGACTCGAGGTGACGGAGATTCTACAGAAGGATGTTGAGGATATCATGGACGGAGCGTGTGAGCAACGATGAGATCTTAGAGAGGTTATAAACAAGGAGGGGGCTTATACTTAACATCAGGAAGAGGCAGCTGAAGTTTCTGGGACACATAATGAGGAATGAGGGCCTGGAGAATCTGATACTCACGGGTCGAATAGAGGGAAAGAGAGACAAGGGATGTTTGAATATATGGGAAGCGTCTTGACAGAGGACGCTAAGTGCGTCACTTAGAACGGTGACGTAATGGGATGGCCAAGGACACATTCCAAAAGCTGGGCAGAATATTGCGAAACAGGAGGATTTCTTTAGTAACGGCGAAAAGAATACTGAGCTGTTACGTGACATCTTTCCTTCTTTACGGCAGCGAATGTTGGACGATTTCCTCGAAGATGAAGAAGAGACTCGAGGCGACGGAGACGTGGTTCTACAGAAGGATGCTGAGGATATCATGGACAGAGCGTGTGAGCAACGATGAGGTTTTGGAGAGGTTGCAAACAAGAAGGCTTATACGTAACATCAGGAAGAGGCAGCTGAAGTTTCTGGGACACATAATGAGGAATGAAGACCTGGAGAATCTGATACCCACGGGTCGAATAGTGAGAAAGAGAGACCAGGGAAAGCCGTGCATAACATACCTGGCGAGCTTGAGCAGGTGGGTGACAGAACGTGGTCTGGGGGCGGAAGCAGAGGGAAGGAAATTGCTGAGAGCTGCAAGAGATAGGGGGAGGGAGAGGCATAATCGCCTACGTCCTGAAAGGACACGGCACGTAAAAAGAAAAGAAAGTGTCTCTTGTAAAGTTAAAGCATGGAAGAAGAGGTGTGTTAATTCCTGGAGTAATAAGCCGAAATGGATGACATAATAAGTTTTCGAAGAAGTAACCAAAGTATAAAATCTATTAAGAGTTACAAAAGACAGGAACTCACGGAGAGCCATGATCGCCAACCTCTTGAAGGGAAACGGCACAGCCTACAATTTTTACTATTACATAATACACAAGAAATAGTTAATATATTAGTCCAAAGCTCTCAGAATAAACAAATATTTGAATAATTTCTTCTTCTTCTTCTTCTTCTTCTTCTTCTTCTTCTTCTTCTTCTTCTTCTTCTTCTTCTTCTTTGTGTCGTGTCCCTTCAGGACGTGGACGATTATGGCTCTCCATGATTCCCTCTCCTTTGTAGACCTTAAAAAAATTTGTCTTTTTTTGTTAGCTCTCCTCGAACTCATTGTGTTTCCTGTGTCTTTAGGCCATTGACGATCATGACTCTCCACGATTTCCTGCCATTTGTAGCTCTTAATATTTTTTTGTTATCCCTCTTAAACCCTATTTTTCCCTCCATGTACCGAAACTCACTTATCTTCTTCTATGTGCCGTGTCACTAAAGATGTTGGCGATAATGGCTCTCCACGATTTCCTGCCACTTGTAGCTCTTAATAACTTTTCGTTTTATTGTTATCCCTCTTAAACTCTATTCTTCCATCTATTTACACAAACTCGCTTTTTTTCTTCTAGGTGCCGTGTCCCTTCATGACGTTGGCGATCATGGCTCTCCACAATTTCCTGTCTTTAATAATTTTTTAACATTTTGGTTATCTTTCCTAAACCTTGTTCCGCCATCCATTTTACTCAAGCTTGCTAGGTAGGTTTTTGCTAGTTTTCCTCTGTCCTCCTTGCCATCAATCTGCCCTGTGTGTATCCGATTTTCCAAGCCCTCTTTCCTCATTATATGCCTGAGAAATTTCAACTGTCTCTTCTTGATGTTAAGTAGAATTCTCCGTTTTGTTTCCATTTAGTCTGGAACATCGCCGTGGCTTACATGGATTAAACCCAAAAGGTAAAAGTAAATATTTTGTTCGCAGACCGGGGGAACAGAATGAAAAGTGGAAAAAATTGTAGCTTGTCAGACATTTCTGAGAAAGCATCCAGCAGAGACGACCTACTGTCCACACACACATACACACGCATACACACGCGCACACACACACACGTACACGCACACGCACACGCACACGCACACACACACGCGCGCGCGCTATCTTTCATAGATATATACGTAGATAAATAGATAACAGAGGGAGACGGAAAAATGGATATAGTGTTAATGCATGCGTTCTTTACTTACGGTTTGAAACAGATAACAAATTTGGCATCTGGAGTTATCGTCACCGACCTCCGATGTGGCTATTTCTAGTTAAGGACCCACCTCAACAAACCCTGAACTGCTCTCACCTCCCCTTTCTATTTGCGTTTCTCCAGCTGACCTACTTAACTTGTCATCTCCTGACTAAACTGGCGGATTTTTTACGATAACTGATGTTGATGTAATGTTTTCACGGCATTCTGAAACGTGAACAGCTCTCTTTATTTTAGCGATAATAATTTCACATGTTTATACATGTTCAGCCCGGAAAGGCTCGCTATCAAAATATTTCGTTTCTCCTGGTTCGTGGGAATTTGAAGGAGAAGGGTGATATCTACTCTGCAATATATATAAAAAAAATATTTTTACTATTTTAAAAATGTTAGTCTTGAATTAATGTTTAGTCGCCTCCCTCTGTCCTTTTTACAAATACCTACATGGTAACTGCTTCGAGAAGCTACTTTCGCTGGTTCCCAAACTTCATAAAATTTAAGCGTTCTACTAGTCAGGCATCTCGCTCACACCCTTTCACTATCGAAACTGTTAAATGTAACCGTCTCTGCTACTCCAATAGCTTCATGTCTCGCACCTCACACCTGTGGAACTCCCTCCCCTTTTCCTGTTTCCCTGGTAGCTATAATCTCCAACTATTCAAATGTAATTCATATTTTGGAATTATATAATTTACCTTTATATGCTTATTTTTCCTTGATAAAATCTATGAAGCTTTAAAATAAAATGTTATTTCACATTTAGATTTTTTCTTAACATCGTTCTAATCTTTATGCTCGCTACTGTATATCTTTCTCGGCTCAACGGCTACCCCCACCCCCCAAAAGAATTTGTGAACGATCCATTTCCAGTTTATGGAAAATTATTTTTTCGTATATACTAATCAGTAAGAGACATGGGCACAAGCTCTAGTAACATCTCGAATAATGGGGCCTGTGCGAGCCTAATTTTTTGAATAAGGAGAGGTCATAGACGAGCGGGGGTAGAAACCTTTTGACAGGAAGGGGACAAGGCAGGTCAACATCAAAGAAGGCATTTGACATCTAGAAGAGAACTTGAAAGAAGGCACAAGTTACTGACCAACTGCAGAAAGACTGAAGAATTTTGAAGTTTAAGTGGAAATTCTTTTGGACAGCGAAAATAATTCCAGATTTTCCAAAGCACGAGTTGTGTGAAGTTAAAAGTGATTTTTCCAAAATTTACTATGAATATTTACCCTGCTCCCACCCCCATCCACTGAGACGGGATGTGACACAAGGTGGGGTTTTAAGTGGGGAACCCGAGCTCGTATACTTGAACCAAGAACAGAAATTCCCCAAGCACCCGCAACCGATCCCTCTCTGTTGTGCAATGAAAGAGTGCATCCTTGGCCATCTGTTCTCCAGAGATGAGCACCTCACAGTGTGATTTTCCCCAGTTTCCCCTCTGTCCTCCGATGGAGCCGCCACTGAGTCGCACTCTATCCGAAAACAGAGACGCAAAAGAGAGATGATAAAACCCGACCCGGCATGTGCCAGATCTGTATGCCCTAGAGACACTCGTGGGGCAAGAGGAAGTAGGTGCTTTTATTTTTCTCAAAGGTTATCGCACCCTGTTCTTGTATTGTTTTCTCTTTTTGTCATTTTCAAAAACCTTGTTCTTTTGTGCAAACTTTGAATTTAAAACCTGTTTCATAATTGTGCAAAAAGTATGTTTTTCCCTTTGAAAATTTTACGCGGTGATTGTCTTGTTTTGTTTTGTAATTTTGAGCTTATTATGTTTTACTGTTCCGACCTTATTAAAGTGTTTGTATCTGGCACAAGAACATGGAGTTGGTAAGGAATAAAAGCTTTTGTATCTGGCACAAGAACTTGAAATTGGTAGGTAATAAAAGGTTTTTTATCTGGAACAAGAGCTTGGATTTCGTAGGGAAGAAAAGGTTTGTATCTGGCACAAGAACTTGGATTAGGTAGGGAATAAAAAGTTTTGTATCTGGCAAAATAACTTGGAATTGGTAGGGAATAAAAGGTTTTGTATCTGGCACAAGATCCAGGATTTGGTAGGGAAGAAATGTTTTTTAATCTGGTACAAGAATTTGGATTTGGTAGGGAATAAAAGGTTTTGAATCTGGCATAAGAACTTGGATTTGTTAGGGATAAAAGGTTTTGTATCTGGCACAAGAACTTGGAATTGGTAGGGGATAAAAGCTTTTGTATCTGGCAGAAAAACTTGGATTTGCTAGGGTATAAAATATTTTGTATCTGGCACAAGAACTTTGATTTGGAAGTGAATAAAATGTTTTGTATCTGGCATAAGAACTTGGATTTGGTAAGGAATATTTTTGTATCTGGCACAAGAACATGGATTTAGCAGGAAATCATTTTTTATTATTTGGTAGGGAATAATTTTTTTTGTATCTGACATAAGATCTTGGATTTGGTAAAGAATATAATTTTTTGTATCTGGCACAAGAACCTGGATTTGTTAGGGAATCAAATTTTCATAGCAATCAAAAGCACCCGTATGAACACTGAGGTCATATTTTCCGACTTAGAATAATCCAGAACTCATCCCATGAGCAAACAGTCTGTATGCGTACAGAAAATGCATTTAATACCGACTTTCACCTGTGCTAAAACGCTTTCTTCTGAAAAATGCCCTAAAAATCACAATGCGTCTTAAACCCGTGAAGTCTTTCGTTCGTTTACGCATACCTTATGGTATCTTCAAAACCCCCAACCCCAGCTACGTAATACAGGCTGACAGCTATATTTCATATGTACACGAAAGATGTGTACTTCAACTCTATATTCCAATGTCTCCGCCTGAACTCTGAAATTTTATTCGCTAATGAAATCTTGACTTCTTCACGTCGAAAATTAGCTATCTCTCTTTCTTGTTATCTGACTCTTTCTTACACTAATACAACGCCACACAATAATCTTCTACCTTGAGTAGCCCTTGCGCCTTGTATTAGCTAAAAAAAGAAAGAAAAGTATACCCCCCCTTATCACTTCACTTTGTATACTATTGAAAAAAGCCTACCGTTAATTCCAAATGTACTGTCAATTCCCAGTACCTTCTCTACGCCATTTTTTCTTATGGTGATGTTGCCACACCGATACCATCAGCTGGTGGACAAGCCAGCTACCGTCATCGAAGCAGATGACATCAACCAATCTTGTGGACATAATTATTTAGCAGAGGATACCATTTCACGAATGAAAGGAATGGCATCAAAGCAGAGGAGACAGGCTTACACTTTTCATTTCAAGTTACAAGTAATAGAATTTATTAAACAACCCAGCGACAGGACAGCTTAGAGTCAGGATCAATCAACACCCAGCAAAAATAATTCGGGGATAGTGGAACCAGGAGGAAGATGATTTTTTTTACAGTAATATTCACCATGTGAAGAGCCACTCAAGGTAGAGGATTACAGAGTAATAGGCACAGATTGCAATGATTGGAGAAGCATCCTCTTGGGAGTCGGTTCCACAGAGCAGCAGTTCGTAGGGAGAAGCTGCTTGAGTGGAACTTACATCTCACCAATGGAATATAAAGGGAGTAAGAGTGGTACGCTGGGCGTGGCATAGCTGGTCCTAGCAGTGAATGTGGAACTTACATCTCACCCATGGGACATAAAGGGGGTAAGAGTAGTACGCTGGGCGTGGCATAGCTGGTCCTAGCAGTGAAGGTGGAACTTACATCTCACCCATGGGATATAAAGGGAATAAGACTTACAACGGGCGTGTCGTCGCAGCGGTGGTAGAACTTAGATCTCCCCTATGGAATATAATCTGAATAAAAGCATAGCGGGTCCTAGCAGTGAAGGTGGAACGAAGGAATGGTACGTCGTCTGAACACTTTCCATAGAAATAACGACAGAGCAGCGAGAGGCTCGCAGCCTTTCATCTGTGAGAATGAGGTTATAGGGTGGAATATAATTTATCACCCACGGAGACGCTTTTGGACTCTATCGAGACTGGAAAGTGATGACTGGCCATTTCCTATCCAAATATAGCAGCAGTACTTCATTCTAGGCCTGACCTGGCTCTTTTAAAGCCAGAAGAAAGCAGCGTGTGTCAGGCACCTACTAGAACGTCACAGGAGATCAACCATTTTTCCTGAATCTGTAGCGACGGATCGTATATACGATTTCCACTTGAGATCAGGGCTGAGTTTGAGGCCGAATAAGCGCTCAATGGACGGGACCTTCCCGAGGGAACACCCAGTCACCATGACTGGGTGACCATCCAGGATTCGATGGAATGTAAGTAAATGAGAGTGTGAAAACATGGGCTACATTGCAAGCCAAAGTCCCACAACTAGAGGAAGGCGTAAAAACATGGGTAGTCGACCAACTACGTATGAAATATACCGCCTGAAAAAAAAAATGCAATACTTTGTAGCTTGTGGTGGCAATTACGAGTTCTTTTTGATATGCATATGTATTGTTGCAGGAATGTTGGTTGTGTTTAGGTAGAACACACCTGTCTCCTGGTATATTTTTCCCACAAAAAATTATTGCGGACTACAAATGTGAGTCCGGGTAGTTAATGATTAAAGTAAAACAAAACTATATACAAACAAACGACAATATATATATCAACAAAACAAAGGTATACATACACAATAAAAGAAAAAAAATATTTAGAAGAGAAAATCTCCGAGAGAAAAGTAACTAAAAGTGAAGTGAATGTGTGTTCCCCGGCGGGGACACATTTTTACCACGTACGAACTACATCTTATTGTCTAAGAGAAAAATAGAAAAGACAGTGACTGAGAATGTCATTCTCTATTTATAGGCGTAAGGAGCGTCCCCTAGCGACGTTTTGTTTGTTCAGTAAAGTGGAGTAACTCGCAGTATAATATTGTGTTAAACTGTTGAAAATCTAATGAAAAATAACCACAAATATTTAATAATACATTACATGCAAAATGTTTGGTACGACCCTAAATTTCTTTGAAAACACCTTAACATGAGATATTTTTGAATATTTTTTAAAGTAAAAGATAAAATTTCAGTAACTAAAGAGTACTCGGTTTTATTTTGACAGAAAATAAACACTTAAATATAAAAAAAAATATCTGACGAGTGGACGGAGTGATTGCTGGAGGTCCCATCTACGAAACTCTGGAGTCGGAATAGCAATCAGTTAAGGGACAAAATTTTGATATATATATATATATATATATATATATATATATATATATATATATATATTAATAAATACGCATACTATTCCTCACCGGTAGTATGTTTCTAAATTAGATGCAAAACTGTCTGGCGCACTCTTTCTCTTTTGGATAAGTTTCGGTTCTCCAAATATCTTTCTGAGGCCGATGCCTCTTTTGGTAATAGAACCAATATTAATAGTTTAGCTTATTCAAATTCCCTGATTAAAAGGAAGTTTGGTTCGTATGTCGCCACGGACAGACATATTAATCTGTCTCATTATTGCTTGTCTGAGTCCGATGAGTTAGTCCTGTCCCGGGGTCTGAAGTTCTGTATACCCCTAGGAATATTGAAAAGGTAGAGGTTTTCAGTAACTTTGAAAGGTTCTTTGTTCAGTTATCCAAACATCTGTCAAATTCTGAGGAGCATTTGCTTTGGTTTAAGGCACGACTGAAAGACTTAACATACAGCTTCTTCAATTCCTCTATTGATTCTTGTGGTTTCCCTTGGCAGAAGAACCATTTTCAAGTGGCCAAACAATTGAAAAGAAAGACAGACATTTATATTACTAAACCTGACAAAGGTGAAGGTGTCGTAATATTAAATTATTCCGACTCTGTTAGCAAAATGGTATTTTAAATGATAGTAGGAAGTTTCGGAAAATCGGAGATGTCACTTGTGACGATAATTTAAAACCTGAAGTTCGATTACAGAAGAGATTGTTGAAAAGACATAAAACGGATATTCCACTAAGGCCAATTTTGTCCATGTTGGGATCAGGCCAGCATAATTTGGCTAAGTGGCTTAACAAAGTTCTAGAACCTATTTTAGTCTTTTATTCAGAGTATTGTGTTCTTGACTCTTTTCAGTTTGCTGATTATATGCGCAAATTGAAACCAAATTCTGATCTCAGAGAGCCAATCACCTGAAGAAGGCCGGAGTGTACAACGGTCGAAACATTGTGAATATATCAATGAAAATGAGGATAACGGTCAGAGTAATGCAGATAAATACGTGTAATCGTGATACCTCATCTCAGAGATATAGACAGACATACAAAATTCGCATCTTTTCTGAAAAATAATTATTTCATTCTTTTAATTATTTTAGTCTTCCTTCTCTTTTTCCCTACATATACACACTCTCGATCTCGCCTTTTATTCTCTCTGTTTTTTTTACCCTCTCTTCATTTCATATATTCACTCTCTTTTTAATTTTTCTCTCTCCTCGCCAAATATTTCATTCTTCCTCTAACGTATCTTTCACAGCGGAAGACTTCTTCTTCTTGTTCTTCTTGTTCTTGTTCTTCTTCATCATCTTCTTTTCTTCTTCTTTATCTTCTTCTTCTTCTGCTTTTTCTTCTTCTTCTTCTTGTTCTTCTTTATCTTCTTCTTCTTCATCTTCTTTTTATTCTTGTACTTCTTGTTCTTGTTCTTTTCTTCATCATCATCTTTTTCTTCTTCTTTATCTTCTTCTTTTTCTTCTTCTTCTTCATCATCTTCTTTTTCTTCTTTATCTTCTTGTTCTTCTTTTTCTTCTTGTTCTTCTTCTTCTTTATCTTCTTCTTCATCTTTTTATTCTCGTTCTTCTTGTTCTTGTTCTTGTTCTTCTTGTTCTTGTTCTTTATCTTTTTCTTCTTGTTCTTGTTCTTCTTTATCTTGTTCTTCTTCATCTTCTTTTTATTCTTTATCTTCTTCTTTTTTCTTGTTCTTCTTGTTCTTCTTCTTTATCTTCTTCTTCATGTTCTTTTTATTCTTGTTCTTCTTGTTCTTCTTCTTCTTTGTCTTCTTCTTCTTCATCTTCTTATTCTTGCTCTTCTTCTTGTTCTTATTCTTCTTCATCTACTACTACTACTTCATCATCATCATCATCTTTTTCTTCTTCTTTATCTTCTTCTTCTTTTTCTTCTTCTTCTTCTTGTTCTTCTTCTTTATCTCCTTCTTCATTTTCTTTTTATTCTTATTCTTGTTGTTGTTGTTGTTGTTCTTCTTCTTCTTCTTCTTCTTCTTCTTCTTCTTCTTCTTCTTCTTCTTCTTCTTCTTCCCAATCCAGCCAACGATCTCTTCTGTCAATGTCTTTCCCTTGCAAATAACCCCAATTCAACTGTTCACCTTGACATCCCGTACCCTGTTTACGTCCTCACTGTCAAAAAACGTCTGAAAGAAGCAAACTCTTTGTCGAATAATCATTAATTTTTCTTAACGCCCCGACGAACAGAAATTCCTGCTAACTTTCTGTCGCCTTTAAGCAATACTTTCATGGCAGACCAAACATGTTTCCGACCCTCCTTCGGTCCACAGCCATTTCCCACCCAAATATTTCTGTTCCCTTTTAAGTAGTAAGAATATAAAAAAAATAACTAGATTTCCCAGTTACTTTGCTTAGAGATGTAACAATAAATTGTACCGAGCGACCTGCGTCGGTACTTCTGCTTGAATACAGAACGACTTCTGATTGGTATGCAAATGAACTCTATTAGCATACGTCTGCACATACATAAAATTTACAAACGAAAATATGTTAATATTTCTTTTGATATTAATCAATCCGTGTATAGCACGGAGAAAAAGGAAGGAAATAGAAAATGAAAGATTGTGTTGCGCCAATATATCTGTTAGAAATAAAAGCAGCATATATGAATATTCTTTTACAGGTATTATTTTCATGCAGAAAGACATAGATATCTTCCTAAGAATCCAATACCTTTCGACCCAGATAAACCTGCACCTAAAAGCAGACTGTAATGCATTTTCTGATTGGTCTAGATTTCGGCACAAAGTGCGTACTTTTGGACGCCTGATAGACATCATGTATTTTTTTAATTTGTCTTCTTTTAAGCAATTCGGAAAATTACGAATCAAATTTATTCATTTTTGGAATTCCAGAAATTCCTTATATATAAAATGACAAAGATTGTAATTTAAAATATAAATAAAATAATTACAATAAACGCGCAAAAGTGAAATTCTGGAGAGATAACGCTTTTAAAGCAAACAAACTTTGAAAGTAAAGTGTTCAATATTACAAAATTGAGCCTTAATAGTAAACAAATCTAAAAAGGAGACGATGAGCATCTGAGTATTTTATAGTATTTGTTTGCTCAATTATATATACAGTAGAATTTATGAACCGTACTAAGAAGGCCTTCCGGATATGATAAATTGGTTACGAAGTCTGGATATGAGGGGTTATACGTAGATTAAAATAAAAGAACTGATATCGGGTTTAACATCTATTTTCATTATTTTATAGTAAACAAAATAACCTAATGGTGAGTGAAATATAACGGAATTCATTTTCAGGAAAAATAAATAAATTATGTAATGTTAATGAAAATTCATTAAATTAAGTATGCCACGTATGCAAAACAAATAATGTAATGAAGATTTTTCAATCGCTGTTGCATGATGATTCTTTCTCTTCTAATGTCATTCTCAACTTTTCCGCATTTCGTTTTGCTTTTGTTCTTGAAATTTTTTAAACGAAAGACACTTTTTAACTCTGTGTGTGTTATTGCAATCATCATAGCTGAATGCTGGCTTTCTTTCCATAAAACTGACAACCTTTTCAATAGCTTTTCCAAATTCTGTAGAAGTTTCATCACAATGCTGCTTTTTTATTTCCTTGTTCATTGTGATAGTGTGAACGCTGGAGAATAGATTCTTTGGAAAATTTATATCATACATTGTTGACTTTCCTATGTTGAACCCAACCATTAGTTATAATGAACTTTCACCAGCTGTTTTCACTTTTTGCGATAACTCCAAAGTTGTTCTTTTCCTCTTCTTCCCATCATCCTTTGCACCAATACAAGCCATTAGGGTGAAATAAGCATAGGCAATTATCCAAAGTAAAATATAAATTTCAAATCAGTTACATATTACCCAAATAGTTCAAATATACACACGGAAATCATGACTAGATATGCGTGATTCCGTATATGAGGCACTGCGGATATGAGGGATTTCGGATATAAGATATTCCGGATATGAGAGAGTTCGGATATGTGTGATTCCCGATATGAGGGATTCTACTGTAGCTTAGGCCGTGTTATACGATGAGTAAATACCCGTAGAAATCCACATGTCATACCGCTAAATATTTGAGCTTAATAACTCTAACGAAAAATTACAATAACAATCATAAATATGAATGCTAGTCGTTATTTTTAGAAGTAAGGGGGTACAAATGAAAATATTTGAAATTGACAATTTTTCCATTTCACTTAAATAGCATTTAAACACTTCTATGTTCCCTTCTTTCTTTGACTGAAACCAAGTAGCGTCTCTGATATGTGTTTTGTCTTCTCAAGCGATCAAAACGGGATAGTTTATTATTTATGAGATATTGGCAGGGCGTACACGGTCGTACAAACAACAAAGGGAAGGAAAAAGACAATTATTATATGATGGCTCAGCTCAAGGATTTCTCAGAATTCTGTGAAATTCTTCATCTTGGTTATAACAATGCTTACAGTTTAGTGCAGTCACGTGGCTGCTAATATATCTGTGGATGAAGATCCCATAATGTGCAGATGATTTGTTGTTGTTCAAGAGCTTCTGCAGCTGGACATCAAGAATAACATTGAGAGAACTGCGGTTTTCCTGCGGAGACGAAGCGAAAGAGGCAATCCAAAAAATGACTAGGAAAAGAAACAAAAAGAAAAGTCGTACTTAGAATCAAAAAGAGACAGTCGAAATTCATGGGACACATAATGAGAAGAAGGCATAGAGAAAGTGACACTCACAGGACATATTGAATGCAATACGAGAAGATGGAAACATCAAGGAACTTATCTAAGGAGTTGGTGTAAACTGGTAGCAGAACAAAAACTGGGGGGAATAGGAATGGCACAAACATTACTTAGAGACACAGATAATTGGTCTGTTGATTGACTAGTTGGATTTTTACGACTTATCAACCCATAGCTGGTTATTTATAGCCGAATCTTATTTTTTCTATTGTAAGAATAATTCTATCTTTTAGCTATTGAATATGACATTAACAATTTTTTGAGACAACAATAATTTTTTCCGTATACAAATCCTACTATTTAACCCGTAATGGGGGAGAGAAGCGATAGATTCATACCTTTCCAATGTATTCGTGAAATGTAACGAACATAACTGGAATTCGATCTCGACTTTCCGGGTTCTCATTCCAAGTTACTATCCAATACACCATCTGCACATCCCAAATGACAGGAAGAAAATTGTAACAGTAATGGTAATCTTAGCCGTTTCCTTATAAGGAAATATTTGACATTCATTGACCGAGCACTCAGTCGGGGTGGTAGCACCTGTTAGGGCCCCAGCAATGGGCAAATAGTTAACCCCTAAACTTGGATCAAAAGAGCTATGAAAGTGTAAAAACAGGTTTTAATACCAGAAATACTTGTTTTGCAAAAAATGATTACAAGCGATACATTATTACCAGCAATACATTTTTGAAAAAATATTACCTGCAATAGATTCTTTTAAGAAAAGAAAATTACCAGCAGTAAAAACTGTCGGCATTAAATAACCCATTGAGGTTGATATGCCGTAAAACAAACCAAATCTGTTGTGGAATCGGAGTCGTTGCTTTCCGTTTGCAAGGCGGAAGTCCTGTCAAGATTGAAGTACTGGTGGCGCAAGAAAAGACTCTTGGCTTCGATCTTCTGATCGGGATGAAGGCGATTAAAGAAATGAGGGGAGTAGGAATAGTTCCTCCGGGTGCAGTGGATTTTTTCTTAATAAAAACCATCCCGTCACTACCTGTGATCGGAGTACAAGTTGATGGCAGAATCGTCAATGTGTTGGTCGATACTGGTTGTTCATTGTCTATAGCCAGCAGAAAGATCTGCCGGTCGTGGACGAAAAGGCCTGTATGCCTAAGAACAATAGACGGGACGACCAGTTGTGGAATCGGAGTCGTTGCTTTCCGGTTGCAAGGTGGATGTACTGTCAAGATTTACGTACTGGTGGCGCGAGAAAAGACACTTTGGACCTTCTGATCGGGATGAATGCGATCAAAGAACTGGGGGAGTAGGAACCACTCCTTCGAGTGCAATGGTGTTTTCCGATAAAAAAAAATACCATCCCTGTGTGCGGCTCTCACGAAACCAGACTACAACGTCGAATTCGAAAAAGTCACTGAGATCATGGGTCCACAATCTGTTCTGATTGATAGCATGCTGCGTCATGTAAAAGACCTCCGACCTGCATGGGACCAATGCCCTGCTGCAAGCTAATGAGCGATGGGGAGCTGGAAATAGATTCCCGGATTCTCGAAAACACAACAGAAAAATTATCAACAAAACACACGAACAAATTAAACCCACGTGCAACTGCAGAATAAAGACGGAATGTCCCTTAAACGGTAATTGTTTACAAAACAACGTAATATACCAAGCCACAATAAAATCACCAGATAATGAAGAAAAACTATACATAGGAGTAACTGAAGGACCCTGGAAACAAAGAAATTATGCACACAAAACATCTCTCACAAATAGTAAATATGCGAACAGCACAATGCTTCCTAAGTATATCTGGGAAATTAAAAAGAAAACGCACATCACACCGATAATACCTTGGAAAATAAGGAAAAGATCATCAGTCTACAACATCCAATCAAAAACTTGAAAACTTTGCTTGGAGGAAAAAATAGGTATCATTACCTTCCCAGACCAAAATAAATTATTAAATAAAAGATCCGAGCTCATCTCAAAATGCAGACATGAAAATAAATTTTTACGACGTTACTTAAAAATCAAAAACTATATATATATATATATATATATATATATATATAGCAGAAAAACTATTATAGTCGACGCATTTCGTTCTCTGAATGACTTTATCAACGCAATTATAGGATTTATTTCGTTTCACGTGTTTATGTACAAGAGCAAGGATGTCATTAATTTATGAAAGTATTAAAATTTTTTCCACTCTGCGCGATCTGTGGCTATACTTTTCACAATAGGTTGCCCAATGCTGATCTTTTTGAAAAATGCAACATTGGTGGAACTAAGACTTTCTTGATACAGTCACAACTTCAGTGGGCTGGTCATGTTGCAAGGACGAGTGATGACAGAAGCCATAAGGACCCCATGTATAGCCAACTTGACAGTGGACGAAAGAGTGTTGAACAGCCGTGGTTCAGGTATAAAGACAAGCTAAAGAGCAACCACTCTCTCTCTCTCTCTCTCTCTCTCTCTCTCTATATATATATATATATATATATATATATATATACACACAAAAGACGATATAAAAAACATCATTCTTTCTTTCTTTCTATTTTATTCTACAAAAGAGTATAAGTAAGCGTAGCTATTTTTAAAGTTTCTTTTTCTATGTGCCGCGTCCCTCCAGGATATGGTCCTCCACAACTTCTTATCCCGTGTGACACTTAGCAGTTTTCTCCCTTTGCTAAGTCCGCTGCTCTCCGTTATCCAGTCACACAAACAAGCTCGTCAGGTAAGTGACTCGCTGTCTACCCACCTGATATTTTGCCCTCCATATGCCCCGTGAGGGTTAAGTTTTCAAAAGCCTCTTTTCTCATTATGCGTCCAATAAATTTCAGTTGTATTTTTCTGTTTTTTTTTTCTGTTTCCATTTTATTTAAGACTTGTCATTTACTCGCTCCACCTACCTAATTCTCAGTATCCTTCTGTAGAAACACATTTCTGTTACCTCTAGTTTGTATCCTCATTCGTGCGGAGATTGTCCAGCATTCACAGCCATATGAGGATGGATATCACATAGCAATCCAGCAGTCTTTTCTTTGTTTCTTTCAATCACCGACAATTCAAACGTAAAAACTCAGCGTCCTGGTTATGACGATAAACTACATCCGGCAGCAAGGCCACTAACCGGGAGATTGGATATTTTGATAGCGTGGTACCACCTCTTAATGGCTGTTGTTACCAGGCTCACCCTGACCCGGGGTGGTAAACACCTGTTGGAGTCCAAGCTGTGGGCAAATATTTAACCCACAAACTGGTGTCAAAACACTATGAAAGTATAAAAATAGATTTCATTGTAAAAATACCGGGAATAAATTTTTGAAAAAAAAAATATTACCAGCATATGACTCTCGACAAAAACTGTCTTTAGAAAAAAAACGTCAATGAAACCTGATCTAAAAGTGACTTCTTACAAAGAATGCATATGTTATTCATACGAACCTATTGTAAAAAAAAATTCTTGTCGACATTAAATAACCCACTGAGGTTGATATGCCGTAAAACAAAATAAACCAAACCAATCTAAACCAACGAATACATATTCTATTCATACGAATCTATCCTAAAAATGTTGTTGGCATTAAATAACCCGTTGAGGTTGATATGCTGTAAAACAAAATAAACCAAACCGATCTAAACCAAAGAATACATATTCTATTCATACGAATCTATCCTAAAAATGTTGTTGGCATTAAATAACCCGTTGAGGTTGATATGCTGTAAAACAAAATAAACCAAACCAATCTAAACCAAAGAATACATATTCTATTCATACGAATCTATCCTAAAATGTTGTCGACATTAAATAACCCACTGAGGTTGATATGCCGTAAAACAAAATAAACCAAACCAATCTAAACCAAAGAATACATATTCTATTCATACGAATCTATCCTAAAAATGTTGTCGACATTAAATAACCCACTGAGGTTGATATGCTGTAAAACAAAATAAACCAAACCGATCTAAACCAAAGAATACATATTCTATTCATACGAATCTATCCTAAAAATGTTGTCACCATTAAAAAACCCATTGTGGTTGATATGCTGTAAAACAAAATAAACCAAACCAATCTAAACCAAAGAATACATATTCTATTCATACGAATCTATCCTAAAATGTTGTCGACATTAAATAACCCACTGAGGTTGATATGCTGTAAAACAAAATAAACCAAACCGATCTAAACCAAAGAATACATATTCTATTCATACGAATCTATCCTAAAAATGTTGTCGACATTAAATAACCCACTGAGGTTGATATGCTGTAAAACAAAATAAACCAAACCGATCTAAACCAAAGAATACATATTCTATTCATACGAATCTATCCTAAAAATGTTGTCGACATTAAATAACCCACTGAGGTTGATATGCTGTAAAACAAAATAAACCAAACCGATCTAAACCAAAGAATACATATTCTATTCATACGAATCTATCCTAAAAATGTTGTCACCATTAAAAAACCCATTGTGGTTGATATGCTGTAAAACAAAATAAACCAAACCAATCTAAACCAAAGAATACATATTCTATTCATACGAATCTATCCTAAAATGTTGTCGACATTAAATAACCCACTGAGGTTGATATGCCGTAAAACAAAATAAACCAAACCAATCTAAACCAACGAATACATATTCTATTCATACGAATCTATCCTAAAAATGTTGTTGGCATTAAATAACCGATTGAGGTTGATATGCTGTAAAACAAAATAAACCAAACCAATCTAAACCAAAGAATACATATTATATTCATACGAATCTATCCTAAAAATGTTGTTGGCATTAAATAACCCATTGAGGTTGATATGCTGTAAAACAAAATAAACCAAACCGATCTAAACCAAAGAATACATATTCTATTCATACGAATCTATCCTAAAAATGTTGTTGGCATTAAATAACCCGTTGAGGTTGATATGCTGTAAAACAAAATAAACCAAACCAATCTAAACCAAAGAATACATATTCTATTCATACGAATCTATCCTAAAATGTTGTCGACATTAAATAACCCACTGAGGTTGATATGCCGTAAAACAAAATAAACCAAACCAATCTAAACCAAAGAATACATATTCTATTCATACGAATCTATCCTAAAAATGTTGTCGACATTAAATAACCCACTGAGGTTGATATGCTGTAAAACAAAATAAACCAAACCGATCTAAACCAAAGAATACATATTCTATTCATACGAATCTATCCTAAAAATGTTGTCACCATTAAAAAACCCATTGTGGTTGATATGCTGTAAAACAAAATAAACCAAACCAATCTAAACCAAAGAATACATATTCTATTCATACGAATCTATCCTAAAATGTTGTCGACATTAAATAACCCACTGAGGTTGATATGCTGTAAAACAAAATAAACCAAACCGATCTAAACCAAAGAATACATATTCTATTCATACGAATCTATCCTAAAAATGTTGTCGACATTAAATAACCCACTGAGGTTGATATGCTGTAAAACAAAATAAACCAAACCGATCTAAACCAAAGAATACATATTCTATTCATACGAATCTATCCTAAAAATGTTGTCGACATTAAATAACCCACTGAGGTTGATATGCTGTAAAACAAAATAAACCAAACCGATCTAAACCAAAGAATACATATTCTATTCATACGAATCTATCCTAAAAATGTTGTCGACATTAAATAACCCACTGAGGTTGATATGCTGTAAAACAAAATAAACCAAACCGATCTAAACCAAAGAATACATATTCTATTCATACGAATCTATCCTAAAAATGTTGTCGACATTAAATAACCCACTGAGGTTGATATGCTGTAAAACAAAATAAACCAAACCGATCTAAACCAAAGAATACATATTCTATTCATACGAATCTATCCTAAAAATGTTGTCACCATTAAAAAACCCATTGTGGTTGATATGCTGTAAAACAAAATAAACCAAACCAATCTAAACCAAAGAATACATATTCTATTCATACGAATCTATCCTAAAATGTTGTCGACATTAAATAACCCACTGAGGTTGATATGCTGTAAAACAAAATAAACCAAACCAATCTAAACCAAAGAATACATATTCTATTCATACGAATCTATCCTAAAAATGTTGTTGGCATTAAATAACCCATTGAGGTTGATATGCCGTAAAACAAAATAAACCAAACCAATCTAAACCAAAGAATACATATTCTATTCATACGAATCTATCCTAAAAATGTTGTCGACATTAAATAACCCACTGAGGTTGATATGCCGTAAAACAAAATAAACCAAACCAATCTAAACCAGAGAATACATATTCTATTCATACGAATCTATCCTAAAAATGTTGTTGGCATTACATAACCCATTGAGGTTGATATGCTGTAAAACAAAATAAACCAAACCAATCTAAACCAAAGAATACATATTCCATTCATACGAATCTATTGTAAAAATGTTGTCGACATTAAATAACCCATTGAGGTTGATATGCTGTAAAACAAAATAAACCAAACCAATCTAAACCAAAGAATACATATTCTATTCATACGAATCTATCCTAAAAATGTTGTTGGCATTAAATAACCCACTGAGGTTGATATGCCGTAAAACAAAATAAACCAAACCAATCTAAACCAAAGAATACATATTCTATTCATACGAATCTATCCTAAAAATGTTGTTGGCATTACATAACCCATTGAGGTTGATATGCTGTAAAACAAAATAAACCAAACCAATCTAAACCAAAGAATACATATTCTATTCATACGAATCTATCCTAAAATGTTGTCGACATTAAATAACCCACTTAGGTTGATATGCTGTAAAACAAAATAAACCAAACCAATCTAAACCAAAGAATACATATTCTATTCATACGAATCTATCCTAAAAATGTTGTCACCATTAAATAACCCATTGAGGTTGATATGCTGTAAAACAAAATAAACCAAACCAATCTAAACCAAAGAATATATATTCTATTCATACGAATCTATCCTAAAATGTTGTCGACATTAAATAACCCATTGAGGTTGATATGCTGTAAAACAAAATAAACCAAACCAATCTAAACCAAAGAATACATATTCTATTCATACGAATCTATCCTAAAATGTTGTCGGCATTAAATAACCCATTGAGGTTGATAAGCCGTAAAACAAAATAAACCAAACCAATCTAAACCAAAGAATACATATTCTATTCATACGAATCTATCCTAAAAATGTCGGCATTAAATAACCCATTGAGGTTGATAAGCCGTAAAACAAAATAAACCAAACCAAACCATACTATAAAAACTCAAATCGACTTTTAAAAAAAAATGTATTTATATTGTTTTTCTAAACTCAAGTGAAAGCATTTTAACGTGAAGTCGACTTTTACATGAGTATACACGATACAGAACGGAATCGGAAAATATCTCTCAGTTTAGAAAAAGAAAAAAAATAGTACAAATTTTACTCAATGAAGGAGTGACGTTGAAGGGTTTATACACACACACACACACACACACACACACACACAGTCGTCATAATTCCTGTCATAAGATATACATCTCTGACACATTGAAAGTTTCAAAATAATATTAGGAACAAACCCCCAGACAGTACCACCACTTCTTGTGGATTTACCCGGCATTTTATGCGTCACCAAGAAGGGGGAGTGTCGAGGGGGATTGAGCTTTTTTCCACGGTATTGCCGTTAAATCTACTTTAAATCTCGACCTTGTGCCACACTGGCTAGCGACGTGGGCGTGCTGGAAAATTAACCCGTCACAAGATATTAAAAATTAAAAACAAAAGCTAATATTATTTTGTGCAACAAAAATAAGAAGATGAAAAATATCGTCCTCCTGAGAAGTTATAATTTGGGACGTTTTATCAGGTGCAAAAGGGACCACAAACTGTGAATCACTTTGAAAACCCGAAATAAATATTCATTTGCCTCTTCGAAAACAGTTCTTAAGATAAGTCGCCAATACATTTGATGAACTGCAAGAAACAACCTCATCCTCCGGTGTGTATGCCGTGTAAATATTTATTATGGATTTTCACAGAGTTTATATTTCATTATACGTTAGAATCCCTAACAACCGGACTAAGAAGGCCTTCCGGATATGAGGAATTGATTACAAAGTCCGGATATAAGAGGTTATATTTAGATTAAAATCAAAGAACTGAAATCAGGTTTAACATTTATTTTCAATGCTTTATAGTAAACCAAATAAGCTAATATTATATATATATATATATATATATATATATATATATATATATATATATATATATATTTAGGCAGCAATCCTTCTTTTATGCAAGTTTCATTAAAAACGACAGACAAGGTACTACGGTTAAGTTTTTTATTTAATTTTTCTTGTGTACGAACAAGAGCTTTCTTTGCTGGACAAAGGGTGTGTAAGAACTGTCCAAATGTTTTATTTTTCCGAGCGCTTTCGGCTATACCTTTAGCCATTATCAAGGATGATTTGATTTTTCAGCTTAATTGAGTGTGTGCATTATGTATATGTCTTAGTGTGTAGTAGTGGTGTTTTAATTTCCAAAAACGGTTAGCACGTTCCTGCAAATTTTAAAGTCTACAAAAAACTCAAATCAAGGTATGACGTGACGTTGACAAAAAACACAAATCAAGGTATGACTTGACGTTGAAAACTTATTTACAAACGTCCCCGTCGAACAAACAATTGACATTATGCTCAATTCCGTATACTCTAATAAGTCTATCCCTCCGCCACCCATCAAACCACCCATACTAAAAAAACTACTACACGCATGCACAACCAAAGTCCCATTCTATGACCATAATGGCAATATCTATACCCAAACTAATGGCGTCAGCATGGGAAATCCACTCGGCCCATGCTTTGCCAACTATTACATGTCCCACGTAGAAAATACGATATTCATACAAGTCCGTAAACCAAAGATATACGTACGCTACGTAGACGATAGTTTCATTTTAGCGAACAACATTAAACAAATAGACACACTTAAGACCACATTTGAGAAAAACTCCGTCCTTAACTTCAATTATGAACTTAGCCAGAAAAACAAACTTCCATTCCTAGATGTCCTCGTTGAATACAGCAACAACACTTTCATTACATCCTTATACAAAAAAACCATCAGCAAGAACTCTTGTCACCTAAACTTTAAAAGCGAATGTCCACTTAGCTGTAATAAAAAACTTTCTAGAATGAGCACACCAAAATTCATCCACTAGACTACTCTTCCTCAACGAACATTATTTATGAGTTCAAATATTAGCTTGAAGATGAAATGGAACTAATGCTTTTGATTTAATTATAAAATTAAATTTGAAGTTTTTAGCTTCCATTTTTGAAACATGGTTATTATTGTGTAACGAAAGAAAACATTTTATATCAGTTAATTTATAATATTTATGCTCTGTAAATTTACATTGAGCACTGTTTTATAAAAATAAAAAATAAAAATATCAGTAAGAACACCGGATTATATATCTTACTGTTCTTCCTTTTATATATATATATATATATATATATATATATATATATATATATATATATATATATATATATATATAAATATAGGTAACTATACTCGTGTCGAAAAACCTTCGAACTCTTGATTTAACAACAGCCAAATCAATCACGAAGGAAAAGAAGGTTTTAAAAAAAGAAAGAGCCAGGAACATGAAAGTCTGTCGAAAATAATCGCACAGATACAGGTTCAAGGCCCAAAGAAAAAACCCCGATACGAGTAAACAACTAACTAAAGAGCTCAATACAAGCGTAGAGCAAACCTAGTCAAACCTAATGAGCCAGACACACCTACCAAGGTTTCACTTAGGCAGATCGTCAGGGTCGGCAGGTTTCATATATATATATATATATATATATATATATATATATATATATATATATATATATATATATATCAGATAAATAGTAAATAATAACATGGAAAAATATATGTGACGCGCTTCGTTCTGAGGATGAATTTCTTCAGACTAATAGTGCTTTTATTGCTGGGATCAGTTTTATATATAAAACACGGGGCATGTAAATGACAACACAATGACCGTTAGAGTTTACACTGAAATTGTTAAAGATATCGAAACCCTTAGTTTTTAAATTTTAAATTTTGATGCCCGCTGAATCAAGATGGTTAACTTAGCAACAACGATTTTTAATCTCAATGAGATAGGTGAAGTATTAGCCTATATCATTGAACTTATTATCGTTGTTTTTTGCCGGAGTTTAAATTTAATATGTGTATTTAATATAGAGCAGTCCGGAATTAATACACTTTCCGTACATTTCCGACTTCCTTGCGATCTTTTGCCGTTAAAAGTCCTCAAGTGCTAGCCACGTGATGAATTGATTTTAAGGAAAAAGAAATAAATTATCTAATATTAATGAAAATTCATTAAATTAAGTATGCCACGTATGCAAAACAAATAATGTAACGAGGACTTTTTTAATCGCTGTTGCATGATGATTCTTTCTCTTCTAATGTCATTCTCAACTTTTTCCGCATTCCGTTTTGCTTTTGTTCTGGAATTTTTTTTAAACGAAAGACACTTTTCAATTCTGCGTGCGTTATTGCAATCGTCATAGCTGGATGCTGGCTTTCTTTCCATAAAACTGACAACCTTTTCAATAACTTTTCAATTTCAGTCCAGGTTTCATCACAATTATGTTTTTTAATTCCTTGTTCATTGTGACAGTGTGAACGCTGGAGAATAATTTCTTTGGAAGATTTTATATCATACAATGTTGTCTTTCCTATGTTGAACCCAACCATTAGTTATAATGAACTTTCACCAGCGTCTAGTCTGTTTAAAATTTCCACTTTTTGCAATATCTCCAAAGTTGTTCTTTTCCTCGTATTCCAATCATCTTTTGCACCCATACAAGCCATTAGGGTGAAATAAGTATAAGCAATTATCCAAAAGTAAATTTTCTGAAAAACAGAAATTTGAAATCAGTTGCATATCACCCAAATAGTTCAAATATACACATCAAAATCATGTCCGGATATGCGGGATTCCGGATATGAGACACTTCGGATATGAGGGATTTCGGATATAAGATATTCCGGATATGAGAGATTCTACTGTATTATTGCTGTCTGACTCAGAAATACATAATTTACCTCCGACGAAATATGAACACGCATTCAGTGTGTTTGGGAGACTTGTTTTCAAAATCCGTAAGTTCTGAGAATGTCGATAAACTGCATCCAGCAACAAGTTCGGAAGATTAAAGGCTTTAAAGAGCGTAGAATCGTAATTTCTGTCGTTCCCAGGTCTAACCTGACCCGGGGTAGTAGGATTTGTTAGGGTCCCACTTCTGGGAAAATAGTGACCCCCCCAAACTATAATCGAAACTATACGAAACTATAAAATTGCATATTTTATAGGAAAAATCTCAGCAGTTATCTTTATAAAAAAATTAGCAACAATATATTTTTATCATTTACAGACTCTATACCTAAAAAATATACGTTCACCCTGAGAGTATAAATTTACGTAAAAGAAAACTGTAGTTGATTGGTTTGGTTTGGTTTACGACATATCAACCTCAATGGTTTATTTAATGCTGACAAGTGTTTTAGTGCCAGTAATATTTTTTTTCCAAAAATGTACTTCTGGTAATATTTTTTCCCAAAATGTACTGCTGGTATTAAAACCTATTTTTTATACTTTCAAAGTGTTTTAACCCATTTTTAAAAAAACTATTTGCCCATAGCTGGGATTCTGACAGGTGCTACTACCCAGGGTCAGGGTGAACCTAGGGACACCAGCAATTAAGGGGTGGCTCAACGCTCTTCAAAACCTCCTGATCAGAGGCCTTGCTGTTGGATTTAGTTTATCGTCTTAACCAGGATGCGGATGTAGTTGAAATTGCGTTGTGGAAGTTACATCAATTAGAGCGATTTCGATGCATGAATAATTAATTTAGAATAATTTCTTAATTAATAAGTCATTTTCTTTCTTAACAAGGAAAGTATTTTTTTTTAAAATCAGTTTTGTGGTTGAAATTATTTCTTTGTGTAACAAATGCGATGGATAAATTATTTTCGGGGGGGGGGGTGTCTTTTTTGTCTTCAGAAATTTGTTCTTTTTGGTGGTCGGGGAGCAGTCTCACCTATATATGTTAATAAACATCTTGTTGCTGTTGTTGTTGTTGTTCTTCTTCTTCTTCATGTTATTATTATTATTATTATTATTATTATTATTATTATTATTATTATTATTATTTTCTTTGATTTCTACAGTATACTCATTTCCATCCGGGTCCCAACCACAGTCCTAACGTCAGGAATGGCGCCATGACATTTTAACCGAGTGTTTTTTGAAAAAAAAAAGAGGCAACTTAAGACCACACACATTTTACAGAGATAAAGCTCTTTGTAAGGTGTGACCTGTACTTGTGAGTACAATTATTATTATTATTACTAGTCATAGTAGTATCTTTATTACTGTCATCATCATCATCATCATCATCATCATCATCATTATTAACACTTTAGAGAAGAGCACGCTTTAAGAAGAAAAAAAAGAAGGAAAAAAACAGTGTTTGGCAATGTTAAACAATATTTCGACAGTATGTCTGTCTTCTTCAAGGTATAGTTTTTGGAATTTTCAATTATAAAAATACATAAATCAACAACAAATACAATTTTTTTTTGTAGATTTTTAGACTTGAAAAATCTTTGTAAATATAACTTGAAGAAGACAGAAGTACTGTCGAAATATTGTTTGTTTAAATCGCGCTCTTAAATGTTGAAAAATATTGGAAGAGTTACGTCAATCATTTTGCTTATTATTATTATTAGTAGTAGTAGTTTTACTATTCTTCTTCTTATTATTATTATTATTAGTAGTAGTAGTAGTTTTACTATTATTATTATTATTATTATTATTATTAATGTTTTTTTGCTACAGTAAAATCTTTCGTCTTATCTTTTAGAACAGAATTGGGCACATAACACACGAGTTCCCGAGACTAAGCCAGAATTTTAGATGCAGATTTTCAAGGCAAGCATATACTTCCAGGCTATAAATATACATTTTATTTTAAAGAACCTTTTCATCGTCGCAGTATGCCACTTTTAGGCATGTTTATCTAGACGTAACCATTTCTTTGAAGTCTAAATACAAAATCGGTAACTTGGAAGTAGGTAATGCTTCTTGAGCACCAATCAGACGTCTTCAGATGCAGCTGTTGATTCTTTGAACGACGGTGCTGCAGGCGGCGCTTGTTGTGAAGCGAAAACAGCCAGCTGCCTGCAAAAGGCACATATTTGAAGATGCTCTGCAGGGAATGCAAATATTTAAATACAGACATCTCCAATGACACATTTTATTCAGACAAGTCAATGTTTTCAAAATAAAATTGGTATTCTTCTTCTTCTTTATGCTATCTCTCTTCAAGATGTTGGCTATTATGGCTCTCCACAACTTCCTGTTTTTGTAGTTCTTTTTGCTATCTCTCCTAAACCCTATTCTGCCAGCCATTTACCCAAGCTCTTCAGGTTATAGGTTATACTTTGTTTTCCTCTGTCCCTGTTGGCTTCAATATGTCCTGAGAGTATCAAATTTTCCAAGCCCTCTTTTCTCATTATGTGCCCTGTATCTTTCTGATGTTAAGTATAAGTATCCTTTTTGTTTCCCTTTTCACTAAAACTTTGTCGTTGCTCACATGCCAAGTCCATGGTATCCTCAGCATGCTTCTGTAAAACCACATTTTTGTTGCTTCAATTCTCCACTTCGTATGTGAGGAGATTGTTCAGTATTCACTGCCATATAGGATGACTGACATTACATAACAGTTAACTCTTTTCTTTGTTTCTAACGACATTTTCCTGTTTCTTAATACTTTGCTTAGCTTTAGGAAATCAGCTTTCGCTAACCCAATGCGCCTTCGGATTTCGGATTTTCCGTCCTCTGTTTAAAAAAATCCCAGATATTTGACTTGTTGCATGTGCTTGATTTCGTTATCTCTAATTCGTAATTTGTATGTTGAACTCTTTTTTTGATAACAGCCGTGTATTCTGTCTTCTTGGAACTGGTATTTAGTCTTTTCTTCTCGTTTTCAAGAACTCCTACAGAAGGTAATGAAAGAAAATTGGTATTAACTGGTAATTTTACTGACAATAAGTCATTTGTTGATGTAAGATATTTTTTATTATTGTTGTTATTGTTGTTAAATAATAAGCATTGTAATTTATAGTTGGTCACTCAATAGAAGGGCCAACGACAATGTATGGTTGAGGGCTTGGAAATACCAGGTGCTGTAAGCATGGATGAGATCGTGGTGTAATACAGACTGTTATTTTTTAGTCATTTCGCAGCAAGCAAATCAATAAAGCCACTAGGTCGCAATGGGTTACTGTTTTTTAGAGAGGACAAAAACGAAAACAAGAAGATAGCGATTGATATTGTATTTCAATTTTTGAAGATGAAAGTTGACTGAGAAACAAGAAGGTGAAAGGCGTGAAGTGCGATAGAAGAACCTGTTACCAGAGATCTTACGGTTACATGTAACCATTTCAATTGTAAAATCATGAGACCTTGAAGCCAATCTAGTACTGTGCTTAAATCTATAAAGTCTAGGTAACATCGTTCACTAGAAAAATTAACATTAAAAGTGTTTATAGAAAAGGCACAGGAAAGCTATGTTACGATGGTGAAAAATGGACTCAAGCCGAGATACCACTTCAAGACCAATAACATTGCACATTCTTCTTATGATTTTATCAAGAATCTCAGACTAGACCAGATGTTACTGCAATATTCAAAGCAAGGATGAATGGTAGACATATAAATATGCAAGATAGATTCTGGCGTCAAAATTGTCGGCATCGTTAACCAATTTTATTAGCTTCAGAATTATTAATTCAATTTATTCTTTCCACTTCATGACTACAGAAAACGTTAGTCCGAGAAGGCACAATGAGTAACTCTCAATGGAGGTTAGCATTAGCCATGCTGATGGAAGGTAAAAATGGTTCTCTCAGATGATTAAAAGAGAGCGGTTTCGCTTTTGAAGCGTTAAAATTAACAAGCAATTCCTTTTTTCAGTTCACAGCAGATCATTTGAGAGATCAACAGCCAATTTTAGCTTATCGAACCGACCAGACTTATTATTAAAACAGGAGTAAATAGATATGTCATCAGCATAGATACTGAACAGGAAAGCCATTTATGAAAATTAGGAGCAATGTATCTTTTGTGATGTCAGCGAATACTCGTTGTCACTTTCGTTATGCTCGTTGTAGTAGAGACTCTGTAATCGCAGATACAACTGCAGTAACGCCGTTGAACAATGCTTGTGTCAGATGCCTTCGAATATCACTCGCACTAATAGTACTTGCTCGATAATACTCGCTCGATAAGTAACCCGTATAGTGATCTGAATAGATAAATAGTATAGTGAATAGAGAATAGCGGTCCGTATAGTAATAGAGGATAGACTAGAAATAGCGATCGTTAGTCGTCAACTACTTCCGGCATATATGCGTTTCCTCTATGGTCACATGGTCTACTTAATCCAATAATGGAATTGCCTGTGTTTACTCCCTGGCGATCTATGTTCAAATTCAAGTGTCGGCAGCGACACTTTATTCCTATATAACAGTATGTCCAAGGATACAGCCCTGGGGGTCACCTGCCTTAATAGAGAAAGTTCTAGAAGAGTTGTCAGTTCAACTTAAATTTCGCCTTGATTTAATAAGGAAAAAAATCTTAATCTGTACAAAAATTCTTCCAGAAATGCTATAACAGTTTAATTTGTAAAGAAGACCAGTAAACCAAACCCTGTAAAATGTCTTCGGCAGTTTGCATTAGAGTGAATAATGTAGAATCGTTTTAATAGATAACACCAAAAAATATAATCCATGACTCACTACGAACGAAGATTTAAAATTCTAGAGGCTATTATAATACAAACGAAGCAACCTACATTAAATAAGACATATTTCTCGACAGGAGATGCTATGTATAGGTGTGTATGAAAATAGCACATATAAATATTCGATACATGTTTTTTTCCGTTTAACCGTTATATGTGACGTCAATTTGAACAAATTCAAATTCCAATTACAGCAAGCAAAAATCGCCAGGACTATAAAAAGAAAATGGGGCCCTCCCGTGAAACACAATGAATCCCAAAAACATATTATCCTGCCGACTAACTCTTTCATATCTGCAATCGAAAAGAATATATCTAAACTCAACATAAAAGTTGTTACTACGGCATCCAAAACCATAAAAGGCTTACTCAATACTAAACAAAACAATAAGATGAAACTTGAAGGACGAGTTTATTCCATCACCTGTAATAATTGTCGCAAAATATACATAAGAGAAACATCAAGGAATCTAAATAAAAGATTATATGAACACCAAAGTGACACACACGCACACACACACACACACACATACACACATATGTATATATATATATATATATATATATGAAGAAATATACTCTTAAGGTGTGCTATATTTATGTGATAAAGTGCTCGATATCAGGGATAGAGCGTGTGTAAATATAAAAGTGAACATTGAAGTCAACATTTAGAGGCGACAGGCTGTTTCATGCTTGACGAAATAGTCTAGGGTGGCCTGACGATTGCGTCTAACATGGAACAGCCTGTCGCCTCTAAATGTTGACTTCAATGTTCGCTTATATATATATATATATATATATATATATGTATGTATGTATATATGTATATATATATATATATATATATATATATATATATATGTATGTATGTATATATGTATATATATATATATATATATATATATATATATATATATATATGTATGTATGTATGTATATATGTATATATATATATATACATATATATGTATGTATATATATATATATATATATATATATATATATATATATATATATAATGTGGGCATATATCCATTTCATTGTATTCTACACATGGGCACACATTCGTACATAGACACACATGCACACACGCGTACTCACACAGAAAGGGGAAAAAAATCAACATTACTCTAATAAATAGCGCATAATATATTTTGTAACTTAATAAAAAATAACAAAAATGCGAAAATCGGTAGTCAGTTGCTGAAATATTCTGACGAGTGGACCGAACGATTACTGTCAGGATGTTTAATATAATATCAATCAGCTAAGTGATAAAATTATATTTGTATTAATTATTGATAGATAGATAAATAGATAGATATGTACAGAATGAGATAGATAGATAGATAGATATATAGATAGATAGATAGATAGATATAAACAGAATGGGGTAGATAGATAGATATGAACAGCCTTAGATAGATAGATAGATAGATAGATAGATAGATAGATAGATAGATAGATATGAACACAATGAGGTAGGTAGACGTGAACAGCCTTAGATAGATATGAACAGAATGAGATAGATAGAAACAGAATATAGATATATATGAATAGACATAGATAGATCGATAGATAGATATGAACAGAATGAGGTAAATAGATATGAACAGCCTTAGATAGATAGATAGATAGATAGATAGATAGATAGATAGATAGATAGATAGATAGATAGATAGATATGAAAAGACAAGCGTTAGGAGTATAGTACTAAAGTAGACATTAGAAGGAACCGGTAACCTAATCCTCAATATTTTGAAACTGATATGGTAATTTTATGGATTTAAAAGCGTTATCTGCAAGTTTTTCCAAAATGTATAATAGGTTCATTCGTTCATCTTTTGGCAGAATTGAATCAGTGTTTGATTTTTTGTGAAGATTAAACGTTTGGGTGTTTCCAAATTGAGCTGGAAAAAAAATGGCGGTGTGTATTCAAAATGGCAATAACCGGAAATGCGAAATGATTAAGGAGTGAGAGGGAGAAGCTGGATCAATGACAGGAGAACGATTTAAAAAGAAAGGGTAGAGAAACGGCGTAACTCAGTAGAAATTAATGAGTGGAAATAAAAAGAGGTTATGATTATGAATGAAAGTGAAAATAAGGAAGAAAAGGAAAAACAGATACGAGCAAAATGAACTTCGAAAATGAAGGTTAAAAGGATGAATTAAAATAAAATAAAAACAGAGGAATGATGAAAATGAAGAAAAATCAGGAATAATGAAAATGAAAAATGAATGATGAACTCGAATAAAATCGGGAATAAAAAATGAATGAAAACAGAAATGATGAAAATGAATGAAAGCAGGAATGAAGAAAATGAAGAAAAAAAGGAAGATAAAAATAAATGAAAGAAGGAATAATATAAATGAAGGAAAACAAGGTTAATGAAAATGAATAAAAGCAGGAATAATGAAAATGTTGGAAAGCAGGAATGATGAAAATGAATGAAAGCAGGAATGATGAAACGGAAAGAAAAGAAGGACGATAAAAATAAATGAAAGAAGGAATGATGTAAAAGAAGGAAAACGACTTATAATGAATATGAATGAAAGCAGGAATGATAAAGATGAGGGTAAACAAGGATAATGAAAATGATGGAAAACAGGAATGATGGAAATGAATGAAAGCAGAAATTATGAAAATGTGCGTAAACAAGGATAATGAAAATGATGGAAAGCAGGAATGATGAAATGAATGATAGCAGAAATGATGAAAATGAAGGAAAAAGGATGATAAAAATAAATGAAAGAAGGAATGTTTTAAATGAATGAAAACAACGATAATGAAAATGAATGAAAGCAGGAATGATGAAAATGAGGGTAAAGAAGGATAATGAAAATGAAGGAAAGCAGGAAAATATGAATGATGAAAATAAAGGAAAACAATTATGATGAAAATGAATAAAAGTAGGAATGAAGAGAACGAAATAAAAAAGGAGGAAAAGTAAATGAGAGAAGGAAGGATGTAAACGAAAGAAAACAGCGATAATGAAAATGATGTAAAGCAGGAATTATGAAAATGAATAAATGTAGGAATGATGAAAATGAATGAAAGCAGGAATGATGAAAATGAAGGACACGAGGATGATAAAAATAAATGAAAGAAGGAATAATGAAAATGAAGGAAAACAACGGTAATTATAATGAATGAAAACAGAAATGATGAAAATGAACGAAAACAAGGATAAAGAAAATGGAGAAAAAAGAATGATGAAAATGATTAAATCAGGAATGATAAAAGTGAATGAAAGAAGGAATGATGAAAATGAAGGAAAACAGGAAAATATGAATGATGAAAATGAATGAAAGCAAGGACGATGAAAATGGTGAACGGCAGGAATGATAAAAATGAAAGAAAACAAGGATGATGAAAATGAATGAATGCGAGAATGATGAAAACGAATGAAAGGAAGGATGATGAAAATGAAGGAAGAATGAATCATAAAAATAACTGAAACAGGAATGATGGAAATCATGGAAGACAAGAGCGACGAAAATGAATGAATTTGGCAATGATAAAAATGAAACAAAACAAAGATGATGAAAATGGATGAATGAGTAGGGATAAAAATAAATCAAAGTACGAATGAAAATTAAATGAAAAAGAAAAAATGTAAAAGAAAAAATGAAAAATGTAAAAGAAGAGAAATGTAAAAGAAGATATGCAAAAGAAAAAAATGAAAAAATGAAAAAACCGAAAATGGAAAAGAAAAATTAAAAAGAGAAAAAAGAAAAAATGAAAACGAAAAGATGATAAAGAAAAAATGAAAATAAACGAAAAAGAAAAAATGAAAAAAAAAACAAATAAAAAAAACGAAAAAGGAAAAAATGATGGAAAAGAACAAATTAAAAAGGAAAGTGAAAAAGAAAAACTGAAAAAAAACAAAAAGAAAAAATGAAAAAGAAACAAATGAAAAAAAACGCAAAAAGAAAAAATGAATGGAAAAGAACAAATGAAAAAGGGAAAAATGTAAAAGAAAAAACGAAAGAGAAATAAAATGAAAAAGAGAATAAATATGAAAATGAAAGAATGAAAAAGAAACAAAATGAAAAAATGTAGAAGAAAAAAATGAAAAATTTAAAGGAGAGAAATGGGAAAGAACAAATGAAAAAGAAAAAAGAACAAATGAAAACGAAAAGATGTAAAAGAAAAAATGAAAAAAAAATAAAAAGAAAAAGTGAAAAAGAAATGGAAAAAATGAAAAAGAAACAAATGATCAAAATGAAAAAGAAAAAAAGGAAAGGAAAAGAACAAATGAAAAAGGCAAAAAATGTAAAAGAAAAATGAAAAAGAAAAACTGAAAAGGAAAATAAAATGAAAAAAATTGAAAAACGAAAAAAGAAAAAATGTAAAAAAAAAAAGAAAAATGTAAAAGAAAAAATGAAAAAATAACGAAAAAGAAAAAAATTAAGGCGAAAACAAGAATATGTTTAAAAATAATCAAAAATGAAAAAAATAGACTAGGGAGAATATAAGGAAAAAGTATGAGAAAAAAAAGAAGAATGTGGGAAAAGGACGGAACTAATGCCATTGAGAGAAATAACAAATTTTAAAATTCGGAAATATTAAAAGTATTACTGAGTCTGTTAACTAATGTCCAAAACAAGAAGGGCAGTAAAAAAAAGTTCTTTTCGCAAATCCAGTCTCACAAATCCAAAAGGCAAGAAACTGTATGATAAAACTACGAATCACAAATCCAACAACAAAAGCCTAACAGGCAAAAAAAAAAAAAAAAAAGTACGAAAATCCAACTTCCGGATCCTAATACCGCGAACTCTCACTTACAAAAGAAAAAATATATACACTCTTCATCGTCAAGAAAAGCAGCAGTTTTTATTGAGGAAGTAAATTATGCGATTGGTCACGACAGTCGAGGAAAATAAATGGCCATATGTGAGGTTTTGTTTTTACTTAATTCGCCCCAAATAAGTTAACAACGTCACTAAGACGCAAAGAAGCTAATGTGGGTGAAAGAGAGTTAAAAGATGCTAGTAGGAACCGGAAAGTCGATCCGAAACAAGGAACAAGGGATAAAACGATATCCCTGTTCATAGAACTGACGAGAGGCGTGAAACGGGTGATAGATGAACCTATTTACTCCTATTTAGTAGAAAAAAAATGGGATATCAATTGTCAAAGTTCAGTCGGAGTCGTTAGAAATATAGAATTAAAGTAGGTATTAGAAGGAACCGGAAACCCAAATAAACAGAAAACAAGGGATAAACCTCTACTCCTGCTCAAAATACCAGGAGGAGAGTGAACCGGGCGGTAATTAAGGTAGTAATTTTATGGCATTTTTTAATTTTTTTTTTATTTTCTTCGGCAAACCGTACACAAGATACGAACTCTGTTGTGAGGTTGGTGATTTTCCTGTTCGCCACTAATACTTCGGTTAGCGCACTAGAAAAGTTCTTAAAAAAATCTATCAAACGAAACATAGTCTTAGAGCATCATCATAACATATGAAGACACAGGCTTCTAATATCGTACATCCTTTACAGCGGGACGATCCTGAGAGCCCTATAAGTCCGTCCGGAATTCATTATTAAAAACTTAATCTAACATGTCCATATACATGGGGCACCTAGTAAGGATTGAACTCACTATTCAATAGTAAGGATCCACCACACTAGCCTCATTAACCATTTCCCCAAGCTTCAGCGACCAGCGTTCCCACTTTTGATATTTGAGGTTGAATCTTGATAAAAATAAAAAAAGTAAAAAAGAAGAGAATTTTCGAAAGAAGGTGAAAAGGAGGGGGGCAGGTTGAAAAAGAAAGTTTGAAAAAAATAATGAAATGAAAGAATTGGAGAAGTGAAAAATTGATAAATGAATTAAAAATAAAATTGAATAAATCTATGCAAATAATGATTAGGTAAAAGTCAAAGAAAGAAAGAAAAAATATTAGAACTTGTTAAAACGGAAAAGAAACAAAGAAGAAAGTATAAAGAATCTGCTGAAAAATGTATGAAGAAAGAAAGAAAGAAAGGAAAGAAAAAAATAGGAAAATATGAAAAAAAATCTAATGGAAAACAATAGCGAAAAGAAAGAAAGAAAGAAAGAAAGAAAGAAAACGTAAATGAAGAAAATTCAAAAGCAATAACAAATAAGAAAGAAAATCTGGGGAAACGAAAGAAAGAAAGAATAAAAACCGTAAAGGAAGATGATACAAAATCAATAAAATCGACGGACAGACGGAAAGAAAGAAAGAAAGAGAGAAAGAAAGAAAGAAAAAAAGAAAACCGTAATGAAAGAAGATACAAAATCAATGAAACCTACGAAAGGAAAGAAAGAAAAGTAAAAAAAAATGTTTAGAATCTCTAAATAAGAAAAAAAAAAAGGAATAGGAAAAAGTGAAAAAAGAAAAGATAAAGATATAAATAAATAAAAACAATGCAAAAGAAAAAAAAAACGAAAGAAAGGTAAAAAATGATTTTAATCAGTAAAAACGAAAGCGAAAGAATAGATATAAAAAGGGGGAATATAAATAAATAAAAACAATGCGAAAGAAAAAAGAAAGAAAGAGAGAAAGCGAAGCATATAGGAAAGACTGTGATAGAAATGAAAAAGAAAACTGACAAATTTATTTTCTACTGAATGACGCCTATCCTTAAGACGCCATTCGTCGCGCTCTCGCCCCGACTGCCATCATCATTTCAATTTCATCTACGCATTTCGATGCAGACAAGACGTTAATAATAACGTTTCGACATTTCCTGTTTAAGCCGAAATGATGGCTTGTGTAATTTCCTGTCATTTTCTCTTGAATGACCAAAGAACAGGAAAAGATAAAATTGGGAGAAGGAAAAGAAATAAAAATGGCATTTGTTTCAGATTCAACGACTTTATTTCAGTTTTCAATTTTCACTAATATTTCTTTCATCGGAATTTCACTTGCTTTATTCATACTTGTTGTAAGATCTTCAATATTTAGTCGAGAATACATAGTCAACCACTGTTTATTTTCGATTACAATTTCTTTCATCATCATTTCATTTGCTTTATTTCAACTAATAGTAGTAATATTATTATCTGTATATTTTATAAGATGAAACAATATCCACCATTGTTCATTTTGGACTAGTATTTCTTTCATCTTAATTTCAGTTGCAAAAAAAAAAAACATTGTAAGACCAAAGATTTACTGAAGGCAAGAATTATAGGTGTATACATCAACTGAAACAATTTGGAGCCAATGGCGATTTTATTGAATGAATTTATTCTTTAGTACCTCAAGTTATTTTTGTATAATTTTGCGTAATTTAGACACAAATTCATCCATCGAACCCTATATATATATATATATATATATATATATATATATATATATATATATATATATATATATATATACATTTATATATATATGCATATAAACCGCACGCTATATATATATATATATATATATATATATATATATATATATATATATATATATATATATAATGTAGGTAATTATACTCGTGTCGAAAAACCTTCGAACTCTTGATTTAACAACAGCCAAATCAATCACGAAGGAAAAAACGGTTTTTAAAAAAGAAAGAGCCAGGAACATGAAAGTCTGTCGAAAATAATCGCACAGATACAGGTTCAAGGCCCAAAGAAAAAAACCCGATACGAGTAAACAACTAACTAAAGAGCTCAATACAAACGTAGAGCAAACCTAGTCAAACCTAATGAGCCAGACACACCTACCTGACGATCTGCCTAAGTGAAACCTTGGTAGGTGTGTCTGGCTCATTAGGTTTGACTATATATATATATATATATATATATATATATATATATATATATTATCGTTTTAAACTATATTATATTGGATAATCATATTTGAGTAGACTCTCTGTTTATTTATTATACAGTATATTTATTTATTAGGCTGCTGCATAATTATCAGGCGTTTTTAAACAATATTATGATAAGAAATATAACAGTTCAAAAATAGCATTTATAAATGAGTATGATTATCGACAAACTTTTTTATAATCCATCGAATCCTATATATCTATCTATCTATATGCAAATAAATCACCCCCTCTCTCTCATCTCTCTCCTTCTCTCTCTCTCTCTCTCTCTCTCTCTCTCTCTATATATATATATATATATATATATATATATATATATATATATATAACTCTACACCTTTCTGACAAGAGCTCAATTAGATCTCATTTAAATATTTGTGGACACCTACCGGAAACTATTCGGAACATACTTGTCGACAACACTAATATAATAGCATCATCTACATGCAAAAAAAGGCTAAAAATAATGGAAGCCTTATTAATAAAAACAAACAAACCAATACTTAATAATATTAACTTTGAATATGGACATAATATCTTGACCGTGTTTTGAAACAAAAAAATGAAAATATTTTATAAAACATACGTACAACAAACTATTTCTAATTTTAACAGTTAAAATATACTCCTTGAAAATGGCTAAGTGTATAGCCGAAAGCGCTCGGATAAAAAGAACATTCGGACAGTTTATATATAATTTATCATCCGAAAAGAAAAGAATTATTGAATCTCATGAGAAATTGTATAAAAAACTAAATAAAAGCACCTTGTCTGTCGTTTTCAATTTCTTGCATATTTCATTGAAAACGATTGTTGCCTAAATACACACACACGCACACACACGCACACACACACACACACACACACACACATATATATATATATATATATATATATATATATATATATATATATATATGTATATTGAGGCCGCAATCCTTCTTTCATGCACATTTCATTGAAAACGACAGACAAGTTGCTTTTATTTAGTTTTTTTATACAATTTCTCATGCGATTTAATATATATATATATACACACACACACACACACACACACACACACACACACATATATATATATATATATATATATATATATATATATATATATATTTAAAGACATTTATGATATGTTTAACGTTATTTTTATAGATAAAAGTATTTAAGCATATTATATCATAAATGTCTTTAAATAAATTGTCGGACTTTGTCCAATTCAAATATATATATATATATATATATATATATATATATATATATATATATATATATATATATATTATCACTTTAAACGTTATTTTAGTGAAGAATCATATTTGAGTAGACTATCCGTTTATTTATTAAACAGTATATTTATTTATTTTCGTATACTGGCTTAAATATTGAATTATTAAAGAAAAACGTCCCCGAGAGCGCACTTTTCGTCTTAATGGTTATTTTCTAAGCGTAATTTTGACGTGGCACAAGGCCGAATGTATGGGGCACCTTGTGCGGATCGAACTCACTTTTCACTTGTAACTGATCTAGCAAGACAAGCTAATTATTACACCACGCCGGAGTGCCTCTTTTCGTCTTAATAAAATGTTTTCTCCTTTGATCAGAATAGCATTTTTTTCTGTCTGTCTCGTTACAGTGAACAACTAACACCTTTAATGTGTTGTCAGGTAAAATATCGGTTTTCTGTTCATATAATCTTTATAATACTAAATCTCAGTGAACTTTGCTTTTTTGTGTGTTTGCCACCGTGCACACGATGTTATATATAGAGAGTGGGCGAAAGAAAGATGTAAATTTATTACCGTTTAGGAAGGGAGCGAGAGAAGTAAATGGTGTGTATAATGATTTAAGCTTCTTTCCACCTCTTTCTTTCCACGTCTCTCTTTCCACATCTATCCCATTCCAGCTCTTTCCACCTCTCTCTCTCTTTCCACCTCTCCCTCTCTCTCCTCTCTTTCCACCTTTCCTTCTTTCCACCTCTGAGATTTCGTGCGTGCTTATTTATATTTCAGCTTTTTTTAAACAAAAATATTTTAAATATTTAAAAAAATATCTTTTGTTACATTCAAAAAATATTTTCAAGAGAATATGATTTAAAAATGTTTTGGCATATTAAAAATATATTTTTAAGTGAATGTGATTTAAAAATTATTTTAAGTGAATACGATTTAAAAATACAAGTTGTTTACACAGAAGTTGTTTTTTTCAACTTCAAACTGACAATATTTTTATGCTGAAATCAACTTCAATGTTTTATAACCAGAACTGCCAGTGACCCAACGGGTCACTGGTAGTCTAGTCTTTTATTTAAATATCTTGAGTTTTCACCGATATCTTTTTTGTAACAATCATTACAGGTAATAGAGTAGATTCTTCCTTCAAGTTTTTACTTATTGTTTTACTTTGTATTCATTAAGCCTTTTATTTTTTTAGACGTATATGTGACAAATTTTATGTTGAGCATGATTTTCTAATATCACAGTGTGGTATACTTAATAACAAATTTCTTTTTAAATCGCTAGCCACAGTAAATTTGTGTCCAGATTCTTCTAACGTTTCGCCATTCCTAGCAGATCTTTATTAATCACAGTGTGAGATATCTAATAACAAAAGCGATGGAAACAAAAAGAACAAATCTAAATGAAATAAGTAGATTAAATACCCAAAATATATATTAAATAATTAAAATAAAAGTTTAAATTCCCAACGTTCGTCTGCATGTGTAGTCGCATCAATGTAATATATGCCTGGGAAAATTTTTTAATGGAATTTTTCATCATTAACATTTTTTAGTATTGTTCTAATATTTTAGTATTATAAATAGCCTCTCGTATTCCCTATTGTAGACGCTTGCTCAGGCGTATTTGTGTTTATTCAACACCCACAGAGACAACCGGTGGTTTATACTGCAACTATACTGAGCATACCTTAGTTACAGTTTCTGGGAAAGAGCGTGTTGAACAAGGTATCGACAGACCCCAATGGTTCAGTCTATCCAATTTCACTCACAAGGCTTGGATCAACCAATGGTTTGGATCAAGCCATGGTTTTCAGAAACTTTCCAAAGAGGCCGCACACTGGGATAGCATCAGAAAGTCAAATTGGCCATGGTGAGATTCGAACCTGGGTCTCATGGTCAGAATGTGAACGTTTTAATCAGTCAGCCATGTGCCCATATTGTTTTAGTATTCCTATTATTTTATTATCAATATTTATTTATCCATTTTAACATTATTTCTTCTCATTATAAACGTTATTTTCTGTGGTTACACGTGTTTGAGTTGATATTCCATTTTATGTTTTCTGAAACAGTGAACGATCTACAGTGGCCCAAGAAAAGTTTCTAGCCAGGAGAAATAAACGACATCAAATTTCAAAATTTAATTACGTAATCCCCACTCAACATAAATAAACAGAATTTGGAACTGGTATGTCCTCCATTCGCTAGTTTCAGCGAATCGATTTTTCATGGATTTGATCAAGTTATCAACAATCGTATGATCCATATTTTGCCACTCCTTTAGCAATGTTTCTTTAAGGGTTGCCACCGACATGATTTTGGTTGCATGCTCTTGAAGTTTTTGGTGAAGGTGCTCCCAAACGTGTTCTAATGGATTACTATCAGCACTTTAGGCTAACCATGGCAATGACTTGATTCCTTGCGATTCTTTCTAGGCCTTTGCTACTTTACTTGCATGACATGGCGCTCCATCTTCTTCATAAAGATAGACATTCTTGACAATCTGATTGGTTTCTAATAATGGAAATAGCCCTTTCTCTAATATTTGACAGTATTTTGAACCATTCAACCACCCATCAACAAAATCAGATTTCCCTCCAAACCAGACAGTGCTCCACACCATTACACCAATTCTTTCATGTTTCACGGTCGCCTGCAGATATTCAGTGTTCCAGGTCTCATTCTGATTTCTCCAAACATAAACCAATCTCGAATTAGAATATTGGCAGAATTTACTATCATCCGACCAAATTACAGACTGCCAAAATTCATAATCTTTGTTCTCGAATCCTCGCGCCCAGTCCATACGCATGTTCCTGTTAATCTCTGAAATCAAGGGCTTCTTTCTTGCAACACTTCTTTGATAGCCTAGCTCTTTTAGAGTCTCTCTCGCCGCATGTGGCGACATTTCCATTCTGTTGGCGACATCTTGGGCGCTCTGCCGACGGTTTCTGATGACATCCCTCTTCAGCGCTCGTTCAATCAGACACGATGCGTGGTCTTCCTGAACGTTGTCCTACACAACAATGGCCTTCGTCATTCAATTTCTTGACAATATTATTAACGCTGATGCCACCCTATTATTTGCCCTTGTTGAAATTCAATTTCCTTATTTTCACAAACTTTCATTGCAAAATATAAGTCATCTATCGTTCATAGATTAGAGTAGCTGGATACTAACACGGTATTGTCTGAAAAAAAAAGATACGTTTCTAAACAAGCCAAAATTGCTGTAATTAAGGGGGCTGAAAACTTGTCATATCATATCCCACTGTAGTAGGTATATTTACTTGACCCCCCCCCCCACTGAGTCAGGTTGTGACACAAGGTCGGTTTTTAACGTGGGGACCCGAGTGTTTTAACTCGGGCCGCTGGTCTGAGCTGTTCTTAGCTGCTCATAGCTTGTCCAAGCTGGTAAGAGCTGGTCTAAGCTTGTCATAGCTGGTCAGAGCTTGTCCAAGCTGGTCAGAGCTGGTCTAAGCTAGTCATAGATGGTCTTGGCTTGTCATATATCTCGAAGTCCCACTGTAGTAGGACTTCGAGATATAGGCCGGTTGATATTAGTTTCACGGTTTATGCAAATAAAATAATAGGGATGTCAACTGAAACACGTGTACACACTAAAAAAGTTTATAGGAATAAGGAATGTGCAAAATATGTATATCGTTCATGTTCTTGCTTTTCTTTACCTTGCAAAATTTCGATTCTACCCGACTGCGGATTCCAGTTAAAGGAGACCGGCATTATGCAGTATGCATTTCTCTCATGGGAAAGGTTCTTTATTCGCTGTTCGTCAAGCATGTTACCTGAAAACGTTCGGGTTTAGCTTAATGTAAAAGAAATGGCAGCAGGTACCCGAAAGCACTCGTGATGCGATAGTGATGTAGAGAGGGGGTGTAAAAATAGTATTGTCAGTGGGCTGTGAGTGCTCTATGGGCATAAGGAGGGTCGGGGAAAGTAGGCAAGTCATTGAGGGTAAATAAAAAAAGACAAAGTCTAAAAGAAAGAAAGAAAGAAAGAAGAGAATAGAAGAGACAAGAGGAAAGGAAGAAAGAATGAAAGAAAGAAAAAATAAAAGAAATAAAGAATAAAAGAGACGAGAAGAAAGAAAAAAAGAACAGAACAAAGAAAGAAAGAGAGTATAGAAGAGACAAGAAGAAAGGAAGAATGAAAGAAAAAAGAAAGAAGGAATAGAAGAGACGAGAAGAAAGATAGAAAAAGAGAACAAAAAAGAAAGAAGAGACGAGAAGAAAGAAAGAAACAAGGAAGGAAGGAAGGAAAGAAGGAAGAAAGGAAGGAAGGAAGAGACGAGAAGAAAGAAAGAAAGAATGAGACGAGAAGAAAGAAGAGACGAGAACATTGAAAGAAAGAAAGAAAGAAAGAAAGAAAAGACGAGAATAAAGAAAGAAAGAAAAATGTAGAAAGTGAAGAGAAGAAAGAACGAAGAAAAGAGACGAGAAGAAAGAAAGAATAGAAGAGACGAGAAAAATGGAGGAAGAAAGAAAGAAGTGATGAGACGAGAAGGAAAAAGAAAAAACACAAGAAAGAAAGAAAAGAAGAGACGAGAAGAAAGATAAAAAGAAACAGAGAAGAGTATAGAAGAGACGAGATGAAAGAAAGAAGATACGACGAGAAGAAAGAAAGAAAGAAGATGCGAGAAGTGAAATAGAAAGAAAGCAATAAAGAAAAAAGGAAGAGAAGAGAACAAAGAAAGAACAAAGAAAGAAGAGAAGAGACTAGAAGAAAGAAATAAAGAAAGAAAGAAGGGAAGAAAGAAAAAAAGAGAGAGACGAGAATAAAGAAAGAAAGATGGAAACCGAGATGTTGTGGAAAAGAAAAAGGAAGAGTAGAAATTAAATATAGAAAATAGAAGAAAAAAAGAAAAATTGAGAGATGATTGAAACAAACAAGATGAAGACATATTGAAAAGTGAAGAAAAACAATTTGAAAGGAAGAAAACAGTGAAGAAACAAAGAAAGAAAGAAAAAAAGATGATAAAAAGAAAAAACAGAAAAAAAGAAAGAAAGAAGAGAAGAAAGAGAAGAAAGAAGAGAAAGAAAAATGTATTGAAAGAAAGAAAGACACACAGAAGACCAGAAAAGAAAAAAAAGAATAAAGATGGTAATGCAGAAGAAAAAAGAAAGAAAGAAAGAAAAAAGAGAGAAAAGAAGGAGAAAGAGAAAGAAAAATCTATTGAAAGAAAGAAAGACACACAGAAGACCAGAAAAGAAAAAAAAGAATAAAGATGGTAATGCAGAAGAAAAAAGAAAGAAAGAAAGAAAAAAGAGAGAAAAGAAAGAGAAAGAGAAAGAAAAATCTATTGAAAGAAAGAAAGGCACCCAGAAGAACAGAAAAGAAAAAAAAAAGAATAAAGATGGTAATGCAGAAGAAAAAAGAAAGAAAGAAAAAAGAGAGAAAAGAAAGAGAAAGAGAAAGAGAAACAGATATAATAATAAATATAGAGTGGTCATCTATTTCTTCTAGAAACGCATCGGTGGACTAAATAATTAGATCCTGTGAAAGAAATCTTTAAAAATCTATCCACCTTGTAATATTCTTCAAGACAGCTACCTATTTCCAGGAGCTCGTAATGTCTATCTTCTTCCTCCGAGTCCCTGTTGGGCAATCCATTCACACAAACTCGTTACGTAGATATTTCTTTTTACACTATTTAAATTATTCGGACTATTGTCTTCATCTTAGTTGACATAGTTATCACAACGTTAAGGACACCTGGGACAGTGGATAAGGGCGTTGGTTAGAACGAGTGAGAAGACCCAAAGAGTTGTGAGTTCAATACATGGTTAAGGCAGTGGAGAACTTGGAGAGGGAAATTAACAGGAGAGAACTGATAACTGACATCCATTAGGCATGGCACGTGGAACAAGAACAGTCCACCCCGGCGAGCGAAATAAAGGGTTCAGTTCAACATTCCAACAAACTGAAGAAGGCCGGAGCGTACAACGGCCGAAACGTTGTGATAAATATGGCGACAAAGCTGAGGACAATAGTCCGAATAATGTAATTAGTGCACATAATACCTCATCCCAGAAATCTAGACAGATTTCCCTTTACATTCAATATGTCCTGCGAGTCTCAAATTCTCAAGCCGTCTTTCCTTGGATGTACTAAATATTCTAACTATTTCTTTCTGAAATTATAATTTTTGTTTCCATTTTTCCATAAAACTTCCTCATTGATCACCTGCTCTATCTGGTGTATTCTCAGCATCCTACTGTAGAATCAGAGATCTGATGCATCAAGTCCCCTTTTCATCTGTGAAGATGAAAAGGGGACTTGTTATATAGGTGGATTGATATCACATAACAGTCTTTTCTTTGTTTCTAAAGAAATTTTCCTGTTGCTTAGTACTTTAGATTTTAGAAAGCGACTTTCGCTATTTTAATGCCACTTCGGATTTCGGTGTCACATTTTCCATTCTCTGTTTAAGGACTCGTTATATTGTGAAATTTCTGTACTTTCTTGGTCCTGGCGTCTCAACTCCGCCGTTCACATTTTGGTGTCCTTCTGTTTCTGACGACACAAAATTCTTTCTTCTTACAAATGATGGTTGGACCTTTCTTCTTGATTTCTTTTACTTTTCCATTATGTATCTTTTTCTATGATTTAAGAAAAAAAAATTTTATGCGTACAGCAAAAAAAAAATGCGGCATGTTTATAGACAATGATTTTCATTTTGCGAATACATCCATTTAAAGTTAACTGACCTGTAATAATGTTAAGAATCAGGCTAAACGATAAAAATGTGATAGTAGGGTTGAGTTTAAGCATCCCCACCTCTAAAAGAAATAAAAAAATAAAAAAATAAAAACGGCAAATATTTAGAGTAAGACACTACACAATACTTAGGGGAAATGGGTTAAATTTAGGAACATTAAAATTACCTCCTCGGTTATCCATTGAAACTGCTATCCAGCAAAAAAAGAAAAGAAGCCAGTCCTCACCGTGGACCATTTAAAAAATAGTTCTCGCAGCGGATTGGTTGTTACAATCATCCAATCGGGTGTGCGGAAAATGTGGTCTTTCTTCGTCAAATTCATTAAAAGGCCAGAGTAGCTGTTAGCGTTTTACTAAGAGCGGGGATCAGGGATTGATCTCCCCTGATTGGGTCGACTTGATGATGGGTAGTATGATGCTGAATGACCCGAAACTCCCTGATGAACCAAATCAAATAACATCACTGACGACCCCCTCGGGCGCCTACTTAAGAGCGTTTTTTTTTAACTATCTTGTTTAGGAGTCCCTGTCGTTTTCTTCCTGAGTCTACCATCATGAGGGTGTACTTTGAGTTTCATATGTTGTTAAAACTGAGACGATTAGTAATACATCTTGGTAGTAAATTCTAGTTCTATTAGGATAGCATCGCCTGTAATGGTTAGATAAATCCGTCGAGAAGACGTATCCTTGCCTTACGCCTCTTATGAAGAAGAAAAAAATCACCGTATTTATCGACGGCAGGAGCTGTCCCAAAGAAGCATCCCAATTTTAACTTGTAGAAATTAAGAACAAAAAGAGCGAATATAAAATTAATTACAACAACCCGAAGACGAAAGTAATCATCACTCTGCAGGAGGCAAGATAAAATAGATGAATAATATCAGTGAAAAATGACGGCATCGACGGTGGGAATATAATAATAATAATAAGCAGATCTGAAACATTTCATTTAAAAAAAAATACCGTTCAAGTTATGGGAAAATAGTATGGCTGTTTCATCTCAGATAAAACGATATCGCTCTCAAAAATTTTCTAGTAAAAGTTTTAATTTTCTTTCTTTTTAACATGGCCAAAAATACGAAAAAATGGCGTAAAATACAGTGATGTTCGATAAAAGAGACTCACCTGATTTCTTTTAGTAAATGTTCTCTTCTCCGATGAAACGAAAGTTGAGCTAAATTCAAAGGATAAGAGATCTAAAACCCGAAGAAGAAGCTTTGAAAGCTCTTTGAATTTAGCAGTAAGTACTGTCAAGCATCCGTTCAGTATAATGTTCTGGGGATGCTTTTCTTTTCATGGAACTGGTTTCTTAAAACCTATTGAAAAGACCCTCAGGAGCGAGCGGTACAAGAGAATTTTAGAGTCTTGTCTGCTCCCTTCTGCTGAAAGGGTGCAAATCAACCCCACCAAGCTCATTTTTATGCAGGATAATGCTTCCTGTCTCAAATCATATTTGAAGAAGAAATACTTTGATGAGAAGCAGGTGAGTGTTATGACATGGTCGCCCCAATCTCCTGACCTCAACCCCATAGAAAACTTATGGAGCATTATAAAGTACAGTTTCTAGAGAAAGCAGTTGAGCAACAAAGAGGATTTGATTGTGAATTTCATATCCGAATGGAATTCAATGCTTGGAGATGAGATTTGCCAGAACCTAATAAAGTCAATGCCAAAAAGGGTTGAAAATGTTATTCAAAATAAAGGAGGACCCATAGTTTATTAAATATTTCGAACTATATTACCTATTATAAATAAATTATACCTCTATTATTCTTTATTTAAAGCTGTTCGGTTATGTTTCTATTGACTACTAGTTGCAGGAAATAAATGAGTTACTTTTTTGTACAGAGTTTTTCCCAAAATCTCATTTATATCCAAAATTATAATTATCAATAGAAGACCTTAGGGTGAGTAAACTTTTTTACTAGGTGGTCGGGAAGGGGTCTTTATATTAGGAAGATTAAAAATTAGTTTGACCCCAAAAATAATAGGCTAAAAAATCTTTAAGTAAAAAATATCAGGTGAGTCACTTTTATCGGACAGCACTGCATACTAAAAATGTTATTTTCTGTTTTCCACAAAATTAATCTCTGCCCTGCCAGTGGGGCCGACAATATTCCGATTGCATTTTTAATCTACATCTTGTTTTTTTCACTACATGCTTACAGGCTCAAATATGAAATACAATCACTTATCTATTTCTGTAGCATGTAATAGCTTACAGACTCAAAGATATACGACCAAAATTAATCTATTCTCGAATTAAGTGTTTACAGACTCCAATATGAACGACAAAAATATACGTACCTTCATGAGATCACTACAAAAAGAGCGTAGCATGATGAAAAAGACGCCAAACTTGACGAAAACAAAATTTTAGCGTCTAAGTGTTTAAGTTATTATTAAGAGGAAAAACCAAAGTTTTTTAAAAATTATTTTTTAAAATGTTTCCTTCTTTTTAGAACATTCTAAGTAAATGCTTACAATCTCAAATATATACGACCGAAATTAATCTATTCCCAAATAAAATAAGTGTTTACAGACTCCAATATGAACGATCAAAATATATCTATTCCCGAAGCAAGTAAATGCCTGCAGACTCCATCATAAACGAACAACATTTATCTATTCCACGAAAAAGTAAGTGCTTACAGGCCCAAATATAATCGACCAATATTTATCTATCCCCGAAGCAAGTATGTCATTACAGCCTCATATATATATATATATATATATATATATATATATATATATATGTGTGTGTGTGTGTGTGTGTGTGCGTATTTAGGCAGCAATCCTTCTTTCATGCACATTTCATTAAAAACGACAGACAAGGTGCTTTTATTTAGTTTTTTTATACAATTTCTCATGCGATCTAATATTTTTATTTTTATTTTCGGATGATAAATTATAAAACAATTGTCCGAATGTTCTTTATATCCGAGCGCTTTCGGCTATACATTTAGTCATTTTCAAGGATTATATTTCAACTGTTACAATTAGAAATAGTTGGTTGTATTTATGTTTTATAAAATATTTTCATTTTTTTGTTTCAAAACACGGTCAAAATATTATGTCCATGTTCAAAGTTAAAATTATTAAGTGTTGGTTTGTTTGTTTTTATTAATAAAGCTTCCATTATTTTTAGCCTTTTTTGCATGTGGATGATGCTATTATATTAGTGTTGTCGACAAGTATGTTCCGAATAGTTTCCGGTAGGTCTCCATGAATATTTAAATCTGAGATCTAATTGAGCTATTGTAAGAAGGGTGTAGAGTTAGTCTGCGTGTCAACATGTTGTAGTGTGGCCTATATAATTATTTATGAATTTTAATTGATGAGGAATACAATTCCTTAATGGGCATTTAAATTCGTAAATAATATTTGCCCTATTTAATTTTGCTGTAGGAGGTGAATTATTATTTTTAACTATAAGGTTAGATGTTTTAAATTTTTTATAATAAATAATTAATCAAATTATATATATATATATATATATATATATATATATATATATATATATATATTGTGTATATTACGGCAGCAATTTTTTATTAATGCATGTTTCATTAAATAATATAGACAGGTTTTGTCTATTTATTTTAAGTATGTTCCTATAATTTACCTATAATTTATAGCAGAAGCTATTGGTTTATACCAACGGCTTCCCATACTTAATGCTTCTCGTTTTTCACTGTCGCGTGGTCATGTGTGACGTCCCGAGCTGCGACGCGATTTTCGCTTCCTTGTCTTGTAAATACGAGTTTGTCGTTACTTTGAGCTTATTCAAGCAGCAAGGGCGTTCTATTATTGTCGTTTCGTCTGTGTGTTTGATTTATTGAAATTGTAATCTTTGATAATGGCTTATGTAAGCCGAAAGCTTAGATTGCATTTAAGCATGTATCAATATGGTATTTTCCTTTCGTCTTTCAACAATAATGTCATAAAACTTATCAGACAATATGAAAGGAACGTACTTAAAATAAATAGACAAAACCTGTCTATATTATTTAATGAAACATGCATTAATCATTAATATATATATATATATATATATATATATATATATATACGGCAAATATCGACATATTTCTAGCCTCAGTACAGACATAAACAAACTGTATTTACATATAAGCTAAATTAATGCTTTCAGTGCCAAATTTAAACGACCGATATTTTACATTAAAAAAAATCTCCTATCTTTATTTTAAAACTCAGTGCTTATTTCTCTGTCTCTGCTGGAAGTTTCAAATAAAATTACAATTGATTAATTTCCCCAGGGACTTTTCATACTGAAATCATATTTAATGCTTTAAAGAATATTTTATTGGGATCCCCTGAGATTAAACACAGAGGCCTTAACTAACCCTTCAAATATATCCATTAACGTTTTTTACAAGACACGCCTTGCATTTATGAAGTACTGCCTCAGGGAATAAGTACAGAAAATATTTTTGACATTGGTTAATTAAAAGGTTGATCGTAGATTACCTTAATCGAAATGCTTATCGTCTAAATTTTTTCTCATGTGAATCATTTTGTGGCGCTGTTCTTTCGGCCTAAGTACGAAGGCGTTCAGAAAGCAATTACGTCTTTCTAGAAAGGATATAAAAACAAATTTAAGCTTGCGTTCCACTTGTTAGAAATTCTCTTATGTACAGCGTTGTGCATATTAATTGGAACAACTTTCTTTCACCATACGGTCAGTTTTAGACCCCCACCTTCCTGGAGTGACAGGGTGTAATCGATTTCTATTTTTCTCAGATTAGGTCATTTGCAGTGGTGTGCAGTAATATGAATCTATTTTTAGCGGGGTGTATTGTGAAATTTGTTTGGCTTTGAAAAATATTGTGTCATCCGTGATTACATCAGATTTTCATCACGCCCAGACACTATTGTCTCGACTGTCGATTAGTTGTCCTACGGCCATTGTCTGCGATGGGCATCACTCCAAGAGCGTACGAAAATTGGAAAGCTGCACGAACACACTTGTATGCCTTATCATTGAGCAAATTATAGTATAGACTAGCCTGGAAACTCACCTCATTTACATCCATTCGAGGATCTGTGGTCAATCTGCAAGGAAGGACTTTGTTGAATGAACATACGAAGTACTAACACGTGCACTGGGTCATGTTTCATTGAAAAAATACGAAAAAAAAAACGTAAATAATAATTCGTTTTCTTTCAATTAATTTGCACATCCTCCAAATCTATAAATCAATCATTCGCCCTTGCATAGAATATTGTTGTCATTTATGGTCTGTTCATCTTGGGGTCCTCAGCAAAATCCAGAGACAGATATGCAATGTGGTTGGCCCTGATCTGGCATCTCCTTTACAGTCCATCTCTCACAGATGTGCCGTCGCCTCCCCTTGTCTTTTCTACAAATACTTTCACGGTAAGTGCTCCGACGAGCTATTTTCGCTAGTTCCCAAACTGCATGACCTTAAACGTGCCACTAGGTCAGTATCTCATCCCACGATTTCACTGTCGAAACAATTAAATGTAGCCGTCTCTTCTACTCCAATAGTTTCATGTCTCGCACTTCCTGTCTGTGGAACTACCTTCCTGAAACTTGCTTCCCTGATAGCTATTGGCATTGTATTTGAGTAGTTGGAGATCGAACTACTCAAATACAATGCCAATCGACATCTCCTTGAACTATTCCCCGTCCTTCTCTTAATCCTTTCCTCTTTCACTCGTCTTTACTCTTGCTCCCACTCCATGTAAGCCCTTGCGTGCTAGTGTCACTTGCTTGTGGGGAAAAGGTTAAAAACAAAAAAACAAGGGTGTAGTTCCAGCCTTTAAGAACTCAAGCGAACCGTCTTATCTTTCTAACCATTTGCCTTCTACGTCTTTTTGGCACCGTATGAGAAGCTCTAATCAACTCTGAATTGATTAAGCATCTCACATCGCAGAGGCTTTTTTCAGATAAGGAATATGGCTTTCACTTCTCTAGGTAAACTGCTGGTGTACTGACGATTATTGCTGAAAGAGTCTATCAAGCTTTAGGTAGAATGGTGGAGCTCGAACTGTTTGATATCTCGAAGGTAGTTTCTGGAAAAATCTCTGAACTGATTCTTATTAAATAGTGAAATGAAGGTTGTCTTGAATGGCCACTCTTCTAGATCCGTTTAAATTAATGCAGGCGTCTCCCAGGGATCTATCATGGGATCTACGTTGTTCATTAACAACCTTCCAGGTGTCACCATTTCTCAACTATGCTGATGACCCATCTATTTAATCATGTCTTAATTGTAAGTCAGATCAGTTCGATGAGGCCAAATTAACATCGATTGAAAAATTGACTGACATTCTTTTGTTAATTAGGTCAGGAGTGGCTTGTTAATTTGAACGCCTCCAAAACGAAACTGCGCACTATTGTTTGACAGAACCCTACACGCAAGAAGCTAGTGGTCCACTGGCGGGTCGCCGATGGCAACGTCAGCGGCCCTTCTGATGGCAGCCATCGGCAGTCCAACATAGAAGGGACCCCCTAACAGGTGCTACCGCTTCGGGACAGAGTGGACCTGGGAACAACAGCAGTTAAGAAGTGTTTCCACGCTCCTAAAAAGTCAGTCTTCCGATCAGAGGCCTTGCTGCCGGATGTAGTTTATCCTCATACACAGGACTAGTTGTCTATAGGGAATATGGCAACGCAAAGTCTAACTATTCACTTGACCTTGCATCAACAGATTATTACATTTTTTAGTGGCTGCAAAGCTTTTTGATGGTGGAAATCTTTCTTTAATTAGAAGCAGATTTAAGATCCAAATCTGTAAAATTTTACTCAAAAGCTATGGAAGAGCTGCCTTATAAGTGGAAACAAGCAACTATTAATAATTGTTAATATCTAACTGAATAAAATGTAATGGTGCTTTGTTGTTTTTCAAGAACAAAAACGAAAATTGTTTGTGACTGAAACTTATAAACATTTAGTGTGTGCTATACACGAGGGATGTTTTTTTTTCCAGAATGTTGTCGTCCTGAGTTAAAGTTGTGTATTATACACAAGCGCGTATTATGCACGAATAATTGCGGTAAATGTCAGAATTCTCAAGAGAAGTACGCTGAAGTGGAATAAGGCGCCATTACTTTAGGTACAGCACTTTTCCGTTAACGTTCAATGGTTGGGTGATTTTCAGGGAGATTTCTTAATTCGTAAATCGTTGAAGATACATGAAAGACCCATTAACTGGGCTGGTTGTTCATCGTGAGAAGCGAGACATAAAAATTGGTAAGTTCTTGTGTAAACGCTTCGAAAGCGTGCTTATGTTTAAAGCTAATGATTTTGCGATATCCGTTGCTAATAGTGCTTCATCGCACTTGGCCTTAAAATTCCCACCCCCCCCCAAAAAATCCCAATTCTAAATATGCATCTTTTTAGCTGCTGTAAGACTGCGTCAGCGAGTAGCAGATAATTAAAGAGGGGGTAGAGGGAGAGAGAGAGAGTGTGTGTGTGTGTGGCGCGGGGAGATGGAAATTAGTCTTTGTCTTGGCGGATTTTTACCGCATTCTAACGCTGAAGATGCCAGCCATGTTTGCTGTTGCGTTTTGTTGCTGTTTATTCTCAGACTTCGTTTTCCTTCATTCTTCCGTTTCCTTTTTTGTTTGTGTTTGTTTGGCTTAATAGTTTTCTTTATTATTATTATTATTATTAATAATAATAATAATATTTAAAATTATTATTAGTAGTAGTAGTAGTAGTAGAAGTAGAAGTAGTAATATTTCTTTCACTATTTTTCTTTTACTGAAGTTATTTTCTGATTATTTCTTGATTTCTAATCTGTTTTTCTACAGTAAGATTTTCTTTTTTCCTTCAACGTTCTTTTTTATTGTAATCCTTCTTTCTTTATTTCTTTCACTGGGTAGCCTTCCTTTCTATCTTTTTTCTCTTTCTTTAATGATTCTTTCATTTAATTTTTTCTTTTTCCTTTCTTTTACATGCTTCTTCTTTCTTTCTTATTTGTTTTCTTTTCTTCATCTTTAATGTGGTTTTCTTTCTTTGTTTTCATTCTTTCTTTCAGTGGGTAGATGTTTATTTCTATCTGATTTGTCTTTTCTTTCTTTCTTTCTCTCTTTCTTTATTTCTTTCACTGGGTAGCCTTTCTTTCAATCTTTTTTTTTCTTCTTTAGTGATTCTTTCATTATATTTTTATTCTTTTAAATTTTTGCACTTTCTCGCTTTGTATCATAGCCCCTTCCTTACTTTTAAATACGTCTTTCTTTCATTCGTTCTTTCTTATTTGTTTTCCTCTTATTCATCTTTAATGCAGTTTTCTTTCTTTTTTCCCTTCTTTCTTTCTTTCTTATTTGTTTTCCTCTTCTTCATGTTTAATTTAGTTTTCTTTCTTTTTTTTTCTTTCTTTCTTTTGTTCTTTCTTTTAAATACTTCTTTCTTGCTTTCGTTCTTTCTTATTTGTTTTCCTCTTCTTTATTTTTAATGTGGTTTTCTTTCTTTTTCTTCTTTTCTTCTTTCTTCTCTTTCTTTGGTGATTCTTTAATTTAATGCCTTTCTTTCAAATGATTTTGTTTGTTTGTTTCTTTATTTCTTTTAAAAATTTGTACTTTCTATATTCTTTCTTTTAAATGGTCTTTCTTTCAAGAAATGTTCTTTCGTTCTTTCTATCTAATTTGTGTTGTTTTCCTTCTACTCTTTATTGATTCATTCATTCAATTTCTTTTAAATGGTTTCCTTCTTTCTTTTGATCTAGTCATACTTTTTCTTTCTTTCTTTTATATCTTTGTTTTTCTTTCTTTCCTTTAAATTTTTGTTTTTACTTACTTTCTTTCTTTTAGATGAATGTTTCTTTCTTTCTTTCTTCTAAATGTTTGTTTAATCTTCTTTCTTTTTCTCTTTTAAATGTTTGATTTTTCTTTACTTCCTTTAAATGTTTGTTTTTTTCTTTTTGTCTTTCTTTCAAATGTTTGTTTGTTTGTTTCTTTCTTTCTCCCAAATGTTTTTCTTTCTTTCTTTTAAATGTTTGCTTTTTCTTTCTTTCTTTCTTTCTTTCTTTCTTTATTTATTTATTTATTTTAAATGTTTGTTTTTTCTTTCTTTTTTAAATGATTGTTTTTTCTTTCTTTTAAATGTTTTTCCTCTTTCCTTTTCCTTTTATTTTGATTCTTGGCTTTCTTTCTTTCTTTCTTTCTTGTTTTGCCTAATTACCTTTCCTGTTTGACAGCCTTGATGGGTAAAGCGTCAAATGTCACTTCGACCAATAAAGTGTCGGAAATCGTGGTGATCTATGCTCGCCCACATCCTGGATGGTCTCGGTACATAAAACATAGAATCAAGTTCATTAACCTGACAAAAATCAATATATGAACGTACAAATGTCGTAGTGCATGTTATTCAATATGAAGAAAATTCATAGTCTGGGTTCGAATCCTGGTCCCTTTTAGATACGATCAATACGCAACTACCTCGACCACTTGACTAACCCGAAATTTAATCACAAATCTTAACTTGGAAAAAAAAATCACAGCAGTGGGCTACACAATGAACATTAACATTTTATAACTTCAGTTTAGTACGGCAACTAATGAAAAATCCAGATTTCCAACTGGGGAGGGGCTTTTTGGTAAGGGTTATGGTAAATTACCCATACACGGATGGGCTCTTCCAAGTTACAAATAAAAGCAGGTACTGCTTTTGTCAGAGGTAGTTTTTTTCCAGCAGCCAGTACTGTCAGTCGGACTTAACATTCCTTCTCGTTTGTATATGATTGTATTACTGTTTTTCTGTTAATATATTTGTGAACTCAATTCTTGTCTTTGAATCTTTATTTCTGGCCCCAACAAAGCCACAACAGTAAGAAAATCAATATTGGAAATCGTAGCTCTTAGTTAGAGTCGAATGTAGCGATATACGATGATTCTCACTAAAGGAGGTCCTAGTGAAAAGAAGACGATTTAACTGAGCTTGACTGCGAAGAGCACGTGGCAGCGAGATGCTTATCTATCTCTGATCAGTCTGGACCAAAATATTTTGACCTGATTGTTACTGTATTTGTGATTAATCGGTCTGTTGGGAGGAAAGTCCGACAATTATTTTATATATATATATATATATATATATATATATATATATATGAAAATTATTATGAAATGGACAAAGTCCGACAATTATTTAAAGACATTTTTATGTTTAACATTCTTTTTATATATACAAATATTTAAGCAAATGCTCTGTTTATAATAAACAGTATTAAACAACATTTATCAGCCTGAATGTTCGAGAAATTGTCATAAAAATATGCGTCCTCTGACAGGAATCGAACCTGTATCCTATACGGAACCGTCATATAGACTGACGTGCTTTTACCGATTTCGCCACTGAGGAGAATTCGGTTAGCTAGGTCGATTTTTACTATTTTTAAACTACAGTTTTCCATGATTTTCTCACGTATATTTAGGCTGGTAAATGTTGTTAATACTATTTATTATAAACCGAGCATTTACTTAAATACTTGTACCTATAAAAAGAATGTTAAACATAAAAATATCTTAAAATAATTGTCGGACTTTGTCCATTTCAAAATGTGTGACGTCATTTGTTTACATTTGATACGCCATGAGCAGTTATGAATGTACGTGAGAGATTCATGTCAGTTTATAAGCAGTAAATTCGACCTTGCCAACCGAACGCTCCTCTGTGGCCAAATCGGTTAAAGGCACGTCAAGCTAAATAACGGTTCCGTATAGGATACAGGTTCGAATCCTGTCGGAGGACGAATATTTTCTATAAATATTTCTCGGACATTCAGGCCAGTAAATGTTATTTAATACTGTTTATTATAAACAGAGCATTTAATTAAATACTTGTATCTGTAAAAAGAATGTTAAACATAAAATAATTGTCGGACTTTGTCCATTTCATAATGTGTGACGATATAGATATATATTTGGCGCTTACAGTCGTAATCAACCCGAAGTTCTCTCAGATGTGTGCGCGTTGTGAACTTGATTCTTATTACCTCTCTACTATATCCGTTTGTGGCAGACTAAATTAATTATAGAATTATACACACTTTTGCATTCTATCTAATGTGTACCTGGGAATTTAGAAGAGCCAGAGTCTGGCAATCGGCGCTACACATTCTTCTTTAAATATCCTTGTGATAATTTTACTTTTTAGAAGTGAAATGTAAATCGTAGATCATCTGGAACGAAATTCCCATTGTTTTCATTGTTTAAGAGAATATCATTATAGTTTGTTCTTGAGTTAGATAGCTGCCCAGTAGCAAAGTTCGGGCACACAAAAACACACGCACACACACGGGCACGCGCACACACAGACATATATGCATTCACGGGCGTCTCTCCCTAACATAGGCTGACACTTTTTATACTTCGCAATGCATCTATTTTGTGGATGGTGGGTAGGGTTGAATAGTTTTATGGATTTTTGCATTTCTGGTTTAAAACACTGCGTCAAAAAAGCCGGCAAATAAAATAAAATAAAATAAAATAAAAAGAATAAAAAATAAAAATAAAAAAATAATTAAAAAATAAATAAAAATAAAGACAAAAAAAAGAACGATATCATAAGATAGTAATGAGAATCAAAGGGAATTTAATTTTAAAAAAAAGATATTGAAAATAAACAGAACTTTTAAAGTGATTTGTAGTGATTAATTAAAGAATTTTATGCTCTCGTTGCTCTATCTGCGTCCACTGATCTCTTTTTGTCTTTCATTTCTTAATTGTTCGATCAGCGGTAAATATCCCAATTTGAATATTCCTGTCAGATTTATAAATTACATTACTTAAATGACTCTCACGGAATTAATGGCAGCAGGCAAATGTTAAATTAGTTTGTGTTGCTTAATTTAAGGACTTATCTAGACATGTTGGGCCGAACAACACATAAATCAATTTAGTTAGCATATAATTAAACGTGGGTCCGGTTCGCACTAAAACCAAAAAGGTAGACATAGCTCTAGTTTACAGTAGAGTAAAAACAAATGACATCTTTCCGGTTTAAAATATAATCCAAAAGGAAGGCATCGGTCCGGTTAACACTAGAATCAAAAAGTTATAGATGGGTCTGATTTACACTAAATTAAAAAACATAGACATGTCCAATTGAAGTGGCATCGGTCTGGTTAACACCAGTATCAAAAAGTTATAGGTGGGGTCTGATTTACACTAAATTCAAAAACATGGACATGTCTAGTTAAAGTAGACATCGGTCCGGTTAACACTAGAATCAAAAAGTTATAGGCGGGTCTGATTTACGCTAAATTAAAAAATATAGACATATCTCCAGTTAAAGTAGACATCGGCCCGGTTAACACTAGAATAAAAAAGTTATAGGCGGGTCTGATTTACGCTAAATTCAAAAATATAGACATATCTCCAGTTAAAGTAGACATCGGTCCGGTTAACACTAGAATCAAAAAGTTATAGGCGGGTCTGATTTACGCTAAATTAAAAAATATAGACATATCTCCAGTTAAAGTAGACATCGGTCCGGTTAACACTAGAATCAAAAAGTTATAGGCGGGTCTGATTTACGCTAAATTAAAAAATATAGACATATCTCCAGTTAAAGTAGACATCGGTCCGGTTAACACTAGAATCAAAAAGTTATAGGCGGGTCTGATTTACGCTAAATTAAAAAATATAGACATATCTCCAGTTAAAGTAGACATCGGTCCGGTTAACACTAGAATCAAAAAGTTATAGGCGGGTCTGATTTACGCTAAATTAAAAAATATATACATATCTCCAGTTAAAGTAGACATCGGTCCGGTTAACACTAGAATCAAAAAGTTATAGGCGGGTCTGATTTACGCTAAATTAAAAAATATAGACATATCTCCAGTTAAAGTAGACATCGGCCCGGTTAACACTAGAATAAAAAAGTTATAGGCGGGTCTGATTTACGCTAAATTCAAAAATATAGACATATCCAGTTAAAGTAGACATCGGTCCGGTTAACACTAGAATCAAAAAGTTATAGGTGGGTCTGATTTACACTAAATTCAAAAACATAGACATATCCAGTTAAAGTAGACATCGGTCCGGTTAACACTAGAATCAAAAAGTTATAGGTGGGTCTGATTTACGCTAAATTCAAAATTATAAACTTATGTCCAGTTAAAGTAGACATCGATCCGGTTAACACTAGAATCACCAAAGTAGTTATGTGCTCGGTTTAAACTAATGTAAAAATAGGTGGCATTGGTTCAATTAACAGCAAATTAAAAGAGGTCGACATAGGTCCAGTTTACACCAGATTCAAAAAGGTAGAAATCATTTCGCTTTTCACTAAAGTAAAAGAGGCAGATTTTGGTCTGGTTAACGCTAGAATCAAAAACGTAGAAAATGGTCCAGTTAACACTACAATAAAAAAGGTATACACATGCCCAGTTTTCACTAAGATAAAAATGGTAAACGTATATCCGGTTTACACTGAAGTAAAAAATGAAGACAACAGTCCAGTTCATACTAGAATCACAAAAATAAACATTGGCCTATTTTACACTAATGTCAAAAAGCAGACATCAGTCCGGTTAACACTAGAATCTGAAAAGTAGATCTGGGCCCAGTTTATACTAAAGTCAAAAAGATGATATAGGTCCAGGTAACAGTAAATTCAAAAAGGCAGACATAGGTACTGTTTACACTAAAGTGAAAAAGGTAGGTATAAGTCTAGTTTACACCAGTTAACTGGTCTGTATATCTCTAGATTCTTGACTAAATCCAAAGAAAAATCTGTAATATAATTGATCCTGACCTGGCGTCTCGACTTCAGTTACTTTCTCACCGACGTGACATGGCTTCCCTCTGACTACTCTATAAATATTTTCATGGCAACTGCTCTGACGAGCTTTCTTCCCCTGGTGAAATTTAAGTGTACTGCTTGATTGGTAACTAGGTCACACCAGTTTTATTGTTGAACTAGCTAGATGCACCGGCCACTTCTACTCTAAGAGTTTATTTTCTAGTTTGGCAGTTTTACTGTTGAACTAGCTAGATGCAACCGGCAATTCTATTCTAGTAGTTTATTTTTCTCGCACTTCGCATCTGTGGAACTCCCTTCCGATTTCTTGCTTCCCTGATAACTACAATCTTCAAAAATGTAAATACAATGTCAATCGCCATCTTCTGTCTTCTTGAACCCTGTTTCTTTTATGTCCTTCCATTCTCAGTCTTTTCGTTCTCTTTCACTTTCACTCACTGTAATCCCCTGCGTTTTAGCGGCATTGTCACCTTGCTTGGGGTGAAACGGTTAAAAATACAGAGAAAATAGAAAGTTTACACGGAGGAAAAGCATGTAAAATCATATTGGTTGCCGCTGAGCCGATCGTCCTCTAACTACTTTGCTTATTTCATTGGGTAAAATGAGCCGATTGGTATGGACAAGGCAGCAACTTTATTTTTTTATATATAATATTTATTTATTTTTTATATTTTTTTTTACAAAGTATTTCTGGTATTAAAACATATTTTTACACTTTCATAGTGTTTTTTACTACAGTTTCGGGGTTAACTATTTACCCATAGCTGGGACCCTAACAGGTGCTACCACCCCGAGTCAGGGTGGACAATGGAACACGAGCAATTAAACCAATCAAAACCTCTTGATCAGAGGCCTTGCTGCTAGACGTAGTTTATCGTCTTACCCAGGACGACGACGAGTTTGATCTTCACTTAGTTGGGCACTTCAACGTAGTACAATGGTTAGAAAGCTTGTTTCGATAAATCAGTTATGACTGAGTAGTGAGTTCGATCCTCACTGGATGCTCGGGTTTGTGCCACATCTTAGCTACGATTAGAACATCTTTGAAGGTCATTGCGATATGGTGTAATGGCTTGCAAGCTTGTCTCGTTGAATCAATTACAAGTGAGTTCGATCCTCACTGGGTAACCCACAATTTCAGCCACGTGGCACATCTAAACTACACTTAAAAAATCATTTTGGCACTTTGACTTAGCAAGCTTAGATTAATGACGACTCACTGGATGCCCCGTACTTTCGGCCTTGTGCCACATCTAAACTACGGCTAGAAAATCACCATAAGTAATGTTCTTGCTCATCTGGTAAAGACGTGTGTTTGTAATAATATTAAAAATGGAATAATTTAAGATACTTCAGTGGTAGTTCGGAAAGCCATACAAACAACAAAAAAAGTACCAAAATAAACGGTAAACTCTAGGGGAAAACAGGAAAACATTATACATAAAATAATATAAATTCCATATGAAACTCATATATTAATATAATATAATAAAGTTTGTAAAATTTTTAAAATAATAAATGTTGCAACAGGTTGTGGTCAGACAACTAAAAAAAAAGGTTGTCGGCATTAAATAACCCATTGATGTTGATATGCCGTAAAACAAAATAAACCAAACCAAACCACCATGTCGTAATAGATCTAGCGAGACAAGCTTGCTATTACACCACGTTCAAATGCCCTTAATGATTTTCTAAGCGTATCTTATACGTGGTACATGGCCGTAAGTGTGGAACACCCAGTGGGAACTCACTATTCGGTCGTAATTAATTTGGCAACACAAGCTTGCTAATCATTACATCACGTCAAACTATCCTAGAAAATTCCTTATGTGGGTGTGTAGTTGTTTCTGGATGTCCGTGCGTGCCTTTCTTTAGATCAGCCCATATCAGAATTTAATGTCTAATCGATAAAATGCCATTCAAACGCAAATAATTGATTTGATTAAGAAACAGATTTTTTTTATCATTTTGTTAAAACACACACACACACACACGCGCACGCGCGTAAGCCTTTAATTCAATTAGTAATTTCATTAATGAAGATAAGCCATATTTTTTGCCGTTTTCATAAAGATTCAGCGCGTATCATAATAAAATTGCATAGAGGAACCAGTGAATTTCTTATTCTGAGCCTGTGAAGGTCTCTTGTTGAACGTAAGCCCTCCTCAGATTAATGGAGAGGAAAGGCCAATTACCCTGCGCGCTGACCCAGTAACTGTTAGTAGGGGGTGGATGTGACTCGCTTGGGCGATCAGGTCTCTTTTTGATTTGTGATCGCCCAAAGGTATTTGCGTGTAAGCGAATGTAACGACGCCGACCAGAATTCGAACTTTGCTCTTTGATTTCTAATTCCGGGCCATTATTCATTACACCACCTGTACGTCGCACACCCAAACATACAGCCCCGGGTACTCCCAAGCGGTCACTCATCTAGGTTCTGACTAGGCTCGACATCGCTTAACTTCGGTGATCTGACAAGAACCTATGAATTTAAGCTTTTTCTATGCCGTGTCCTTTCAAGACGTTGACGATTATGTCTCTCCACAATTTCCTACCCTTTGTAGTGCTTAATAAATTTTGTCTTTTTGTTATCCTTACAAAACCTTGTCCGGCCATCTAATTAAAGAAGCTTGTTTGGTAGGTATGCCATACGTTGTTTTTGTTCACCCTTCTCGTCTACAATCAGTCCTGTGAGTATCAAATTTTCCAAGCCCTCTTTCCTCATTATATGTCCTAGAAACTGTCTCTTCCTGATGTTAAGTATATTGATTTTCCAAGCGTAGCTTAGATGTGGCACAAGGCCGAAAGTAGGGGGCACTCAGTGAGGATCGAACTCACTACTAATTAGTCGTAATTGTTTTAGCGAGACAAGCTTGCTAACCATTACAGCGCCTGGAGGTGCCCTCCTGATGTTAAGTATAAGTGTCTTTTTTGTTTTCATTTTCTCTAAAAATTTCTTCGTTGGTCACATATTCGGCCCGTGTGGTCCTCAGCATCCTTCTGTAGAACTAAATTTCTGTTTTTTTCAGGTCGCTTCTTAATCTTTGACTGAGTTCAGAACTCTTTTCTTTGTTTCTGACGAAGTGTTTCTGTCTTTTAATACTTTGCTCAGCTTTTGGAAGGCATCTTTGGCGCACAAAAAATGTTCATAACGGAATTGCACCCACCATCGTACCTCGAACATGAATTGAGAATTAACCAAAGTTCAGTTTCATGGAGGCGACCAACACCAACCTACAACTCCCCCGTTGAACATAAACGCATGAAGAGTCTTGAACACCGCTTTACCGGTGTTAGAGAAAAATAACGTAATGCCCAGCTACCGGTTGAACAGTGGTAGAGGAAAATGACTTAATGTCCAGCCACCGGTTGAACGGTGGGTAGGTACTTGTAACTATTTTTATATTTACCGTGGAACATTACATACCAATTATTTGCGAATTTTGACTCATTTTTTCCAAATTTTCTTCGTTGGTCACATATTCGGTCCGTGTCGTCCTCAGCATCCTTCTGTAGAACTACATTTCTGTTTTTTCAGGTCGCTTCTTAATCTTTGAGGGGATTGACTGATGTCATGTAAGAGTTCAGTACTCTTTTCTTTGTTTCTGACGAAGTGTTTCTGTTTCTTAATGCTTTCCTCAGCTTTTGGAAGGCATCTTTGGCGCACAAAAAAATGTTCATAACGGAATTGCACCCACCATCGTACCTCGAACATGAAATGAAAATTAACGTCAGGGGCTCAGGCAGAAGGTTTAAAATTGTTCAGGAACGCAAGGTTGAAGGGGTTATCGAGAGGAAGTGGATAATTTCTGAAACTATCGGCATGTACGCACAGGATATGTTCTACGTTGTATCAAGCCTACCGTCATGGCGTAGTAAAGAGAACGTCATTGAAAGAATAAGTATTTGAGCCTTGGCAAAGAAATACCTATCAGCTCTACTACAAATACATGTTTACAAAATTGGGTAGTTTCAGATGTACGGATGGTGGAAAAATCAGAGTCAGGTTCGAATTCTAGTCGTGTTCATAGCATCCACTTACATATTCAGTTATGCAGATATAATTGGGAAATGCATTAATCCATCACTTTGCCTCCCAAAACTATGGGTTAAATAGTAGGAGAGACTAGTGGACCAGTTTAGAAGAAAGACAATTCTGAATTCAAAACCGGTTGGACATGGAGCCCGTAACTCCATCCCATGGATGGACTAGTTGTTATGGAAACCACAGCATCAATACTTAGCATGCTGGGAGATGTGGCCCCATACGCTTCAGTGTGTCTAGGGAACTTAAGAGCAGTGGTCCTATACTCCACAGGGAGTCTACGGGACTTTAGAGCTGTGGCCATATACTACTCAGAGAGTATATGGAATTTCAGAGCTGCGGTCTCATACTCCCCAGACAGTCCACAGGACTTGAGAAGTGTGGTCTCATACTCTTCAGGGAGTCTATGGTTCTTGAGAGCTGTGATCACATACTCCTCATGAATCTACAGGGTTTGAAAGCTGTGGTCCCATACTCCTCAGATAGTCTATGGGTCTTGAGAGCTGTTCTCTCATACTCCTCAAGGAGTCTACGGGACTTCAGAGCTGTGGTCCCATACTGCTCAGGGAGTGTACGGGACTCCAGAGCTGTCATCCCATACTCCCCAGAAATCGACAAGAGGTTAAAACTGACATTTTGAGTTCTTCGAATCAAAGCCAAAAGAATTTTACAGTAATGGAATTAGTAAGCTTGTTAATAGATGGAAGGAAGTCATAGATAATCAGGGAAAATACATTGTTGATTGAATCTGTAATTAAATGTAACATTTGGCCACTTGTTTTCATTATTCAAAATTCGGACAGAACTTATGGGATGACCTGATATATATATATATATATATATATATATATATATATATATATATATGTAAACAAAATACAGTAAATTGTGGAGAGCCAAAATAACATAGGTTTTGAAGAAACATGGAATATAAAAGAAGAAACACATGGACGACAGAACAAGGACAAAGAAGGATAACAAAAAGTTAATTATTTATATCAGCAAAAGACAAGATAACGAGGTGAAATTCTATACAAACACGCCCGTAGACTCCTAGAGGAGTATGGGGCCACAGCTCTCAAGTCCAGTAGACTCCCTGGAGAGTATGGAATCACAGTTCTCAAGTCCTATAGATTCCCGAGGAGTATGGGGCCATTGCTCTGAAGTCCCCTAGACTCTCTGGGCAGTATGGAAACACAGCTCTGAAGTCCCGTAGACTCCCTGAAGAGTATGAGACAACAGCTCTCAAGTCTTGTAGATTCCTGAGGAGTTCATTTGTTTCGTAGCTTACAAAATAATTTGGAAGAAACAGATTTTGTAAGCTACGAAACGAATGGTAGTCTGAAGGAGCAAGGTCGGGAGAATAAGGTGGATGAGGAATTTTCTCCCAACCAAGTTTTTGATCTTTTGTGACGGGATTCTTGCTGTGTGTGGTCACGCATTGTCCTGATGAAACATCACCCGTTTTCGATTCACTAGAGCAGGTCTTTTTTTCTTCAAAGCTTGGTTTAAACGCTCTAATTGCTGACAGTATATTTGAGCATTAATTGTTGCATTAGGTGGTAAGAATTCAAAGTGGATTATTCCTTGGCAATACCACCAGATTGAAAGAAGAACCTTTTGCCTATGAAGTTCCCTTCTCGGCTGTGGCTAGGGTCCTTCCCCTTTACCAAGCCACTGTCTACGACGCTTAACATTTCGATAAAAGATCCATTTTTCGTCGCCAGTCAAAAGTCTATCCAAAAAAGGTGAAACAAGTTGGCGAGAATGGAGAGAAGAGCAGATGTCAACTCTGGATTTGAGGTTGTTTGCAGACAATTCATGAGGCACCCATTTTCCAAGTTTAGGAACTTTTCCAAGTTGTTGAAGATGACGATGAACAGTTGTATGGTTTGAACTGAGAACCACTGCCAATTCCTCAACTGATAAAGCAGGATTTTTTTTCTAGGGCTGCTTCAAGAAGCTTTTCATCAAACTCAACTGGACATCCGGCTCGATCTTCATCTTCAAGGGTAAAATCACCACCTCTGAATTTTGCAAACCATCTTCTGCAAGTTCTTTCATTCACACATTCCTCTCCATAAACTGAGTGAATATTTCTAGCCGCTTCGGCTGCTGAGTTTCCTTTCTTGAACTCATAAAGCATTATGTGCCTCAAATGATTCTTGGGTACTTCCATGTTAGCAGGGTTTTAATCAAACAAAATTTAATTTTATTGTTCTCTGAAATAAAATTTGATCGGTTTAAATGCATCTAAACATAAAAATAATGTTCAGCTTCATTAGACATTATAAAATACTCTTTAAATTTCGTTCATTTTAACAAAATGTTAAAATTCGGACAGAACTTATGGGATGACCTAATATATCATAAAAAACAATTTATACAAAGAATTAATTAGCAATGTTAATGAGATTAATCGCGAAATCCTTCCGCTAACAAGACTTAATGAGACATTAACTTACTATCACGCTCCAAAAACATATTTAACTATCAATAAATAGCATCATTTAATTAAAAAGAAATTTCGGTCTAATCATATTTCGTCTTAGTGTTTGCCTATTTATGGGAAAATTGGGCCCTGAAGATGACAATTTGAAATTGTCGAAAGTACTTGGCATGTGTCTTCCATCTGACAACAACTCGTATATAAAGATTTTATTACTGGAGGAATTGATAGTAAGTTAATATCTCATTAAGTCCTGATAGCGAAATGACTTCGTTATTATTTTCATTAACATTGCTATTTAATTCTTTATGATATTAATATATGTGATAGAAATTATTAGGAGCATTTGAGATAATTATAATTAAGCAATTCATTGAGTCTAGAAGAAACCTCAACAGAATGCAGAAAGCACTGAACGGCCGTTTCGTCCTATATTTGGGACTCATCAGCAGTGCCCTTCCACTACCGAGAATTGAAACCGGGACAGTTATGTTATCAGGCAAACGTCATACCAACTGTTCCAACGGGCCTTGGTGTATATCCTTGCTTGAACCGGCTTCTAATGATCTGGATGGAGCGGCTTGCTGATAGTAGTCGTGGCTCGTGGGGGTAAAAGAGAAACTCGGATGAGTTCCACCACGAAATATGTGATCGAGCGGCGCTATATCGAGTCTAATTCGTTGCCTCTTCGTTACCGAGGCCCGTTGGAACAGTTGGTATGACGCTCTCCTGGTAATGGATGGACACTGGTGTTGAGTCCCAAATATAGAACGAAACGGCCGTCTATTGCTTTCGGCATTCTATTGAGGTTTCTTCTAGACTCGATGAATTACTTAATGTATATATATATATATATGTGTACGTGTGTGTGTGTGTGTGTGTGTGTGTGTGTGCGTGTGTGTGTGTGTAAAATAAAAATAAATGTTTTTCATTAGTTGCCCCACTGACACACTACTTAATGCATTTCAATGTGATATTCAAATTGGCCCTCGGTTGTCCTGGATACTCCTTAGGTGTAGTGTAGAGTTCTTTTTCACGTTTTCCGAGAGGAATGTATCAGAATGTGACATGTGTTTTAATGAACAATAGAAATTAAATTATTCCGAACTGTCGGCACTCTGACGCATTCCTGTTGAAAAAATTGACCCCCCCCCCATAAAAAAAAACAACAAAACAAAACAAAAAAAAACAAACAACAACAACAACAAAAACCAACAAAAAACAATCTCCAGAGCTCGGAGGCGTCCAAGGATAACAAACATCCATTTTGAAACAGTCTGTTAATGGGTAAATAATCAAAAAAATGTTTTCCTTGTGTGTCTTTAAAAGCTGTTTCAAAAGTATTTTAAATAGAGCTCACTAGCTTTCTTTTCTTTTCTTTTTGTTAATAGAGTTCTCCTCGAGCAAGGCGGTAAAGCCACTGAGATGCAAGGGATTACTGGGTGTGGAATAATTAGAAAACAAAAATATTAATAAGTAGCGAGAATAAAAGAAGTGTATTCAGGAGGTCAGTGGATAGCGATTAACATTACATTTAAATTTTTGAAGATTAAAGTTGGCTGCAAAGTATGGAGTCGGGGGGTATTTCCACAAGCGAGAAGCCGGAGAAAAGAAACTGTCCGCATAGAATTTACGTCTACATCTAGCCAGCTCGACTTGGTGAATCCTCGTCGCCAGCCCAGTACTGTGCTTAAATTCGAATAAGTCTATTCACCACAGTGAAGAGCGATATTTATTTGTAAACAAGGCAAATGGGGAATGGGGAAAGGGACGGTCTTCATCTGTCTTAACTTTAAACATAGTTAACCACAAATACTGACCCAAACATATCACAATATTCCTAACACCAAAACCACACATTCTTACTTACCTTTCTTACTACATCCACCGTAATACCTCATTGTCTCTATGAAAATCCTCACTAGTCCCCATATGTACAATTCATAGGGAAGGCAAAGATACGTCGGTGGCAAAGGGACTGAAGCCGAGCGGCCAGATCAGGGCCAAAAATATTGCTGATTATTCTTTGGATTTTATCGAGGATCACTAGATAGATAGCAGGAGCAGCGGACCATATGTAGCAGCAATATTCTAACCATGGACGAATGGTAGACTTATAGATATGTAAGATAGACGCTGGAGAGAAAAACCGTCTAGAACATAAGAAAAAAAATATACAAATCATATATTCATGTATGTGCGCGCGCGCACGTGCGTGTGTGTGTGTGTGTGTGTGTGTGTGTGTGTGTGTGTGTGTGTGTGTGTGTGTGTGTGTACGAGGGCGTACTGAAAACTTGTCAACCTAGTTTAACAGATCTTTATTATTATCTAGTGAGTTCGAACCTCAGTAGGTTCCGCATACTTTTGATAACGCTTTGTAAATAGTGAGGGCGAAAAATAAGGAACTCTCCAACCCACCTTCATCGGCCCGCACTCACGTACTGATAAATATTTTTATTTTTCAAATACATGTCATTTTAGGACGTAGGCGATCATGTTTGCAAACATTCTGCCTTTGTTTCACTGAATCTGTAAATTCTAAGTCGTCATGACGATTGCTGGGAAGTTAACAAAATGGGTTCCCGTTGCCTTCGTTACAGGTTTTAATTCAAAAATTTTCTTTCATAAAAGTGGTTTATCTAACCAAGCTAGAGAAGCTAGCCTACCCAACTATTTTACCGGTAGTTGTTGCGCACAGAAATTGATTCACGCGGTAACCAAAGTTATAAGTGAAAATAAGCACTCTTAGAAGGAACTTGAACTCGTTCTGTCGATTTCATTATTGATGTCGAAAACTGTTACGCCCCCTACCTACTTACATTATATGACTGATTGATTAAAACCTTTTCTATGGCTTATCGAACATTGTAGGACATTTAAAGCCAGAAAATATTTTTAGTTTGTAAGAATTCTTTTGGTGGGGAGATAATAATGATTTAATGATACAAATCTTATTTAATCCATAGCTGGGGTAGAAGAGATGGATCAAAATTTGATTAGTTTGCTTTGGTTTGGTTTGTTTTACGGCATATCAACCTGAATGGGCTATTTTATACCAAGAAGATTTTTATTGCTGGTAGTATTTTTTATAAAAATGTATTGGTCATAATATGTTTTTCCTTCAAAAATCCATTGCTGGTAAAAAAAATTTTCCTTCAAAAATCCATTGCTGGTAATATTTTTTTCCTTCAAAAACCCATTGCTGGTAATATTTTTTTTCCTTCAAAAATCCGTTGCTGGTAAAAATTTTTTCCTTCAAAAATCCATTGCTGGTAAGAAAATTTTCCTTCAAAAATCCATTGCTGGTAATATTTTTTTTTTCTTCAAAAATTAATTGCTGGCAATAATTTTTCCTCAAAAAGCTGGTATTAAAACCTATTTTTACACTTTCATAGTGTTTTGACTTCAGTTTCAGAGTTACCTATTTGCCCATAGTTGGGACCCTAGCAGGTGCTACTACCGCGGGTCAGGGTGAACCTGGGAACACCAGCAATTAAAAGGTGGTTCCACGCTCCTCAAAACCTCTTGATCAGAGGCCTTGCTGCTTGACGTCATGATTTCGCTTGAACGTACATATCTGCTCGAAGTGTATCTGAACGTAAACAAATGACGCCACACACTACGAAATGAACAAAGTCCGATAATTATTTTAATATATTTTATTGTTATACGTTATTTATGAAGACATACATATTTAAGTAAATGCTATGTTTATAATAAACAATTTTAACAACATTTACTGGCCTTTATAACAATACAATATCTTAAAATATTTGTCGGACTTTTTTCATTTCGTAGTGTGTGACGTCTTTTGTTTACGTTAAGTTACGTTTCGATTAGATATGAACGGTCGAGGGAAATTATGAAAAATTGTAGTTTAAAAGCAGTAAAATCGACGTTGCTAACCAGACGTTCCTCTGTAGTTAAACTGTTACAGCATGTCAGGCAATATGACTTTTAGGATACAGGTTCGATTCCTGTCGGAGGGCACATATATTCTATGAACATTTCTCGGACGTTCAGGCTGATAAATGTTGTTAATACGGTTTATTACATACGCAGCATTTACTTAAATATTTGAGTCTTTATAAATAACGTATAACAATAAGATATTAAAATAATTATCGGACTTTTTTCATTTCGTAGTGTGTGACGTCATTTATTTACGTTTAGATGTATTGCATTATATTTTGAATCCTTAATGGACGAAACGCGTCACAAGAAAAAAAGTTCCACTTTGTCATTAATTTTCATAAAATTCTTCCGGTATATAAAAAAAAATTATATCATTTACTTCGATACGCACTGATTTAAATATACCGTGTGTAACAGCAAAATTGTCCTATAGTGAGGTTAAGTTCTGAACTGGTATATCTGAGAAATGATTAAAGATATATTACTGGAATTCTCCAAGGTTTTTGTAACACTATTATGACCCTACTTTGAGCAACAAGAATGTATAATTACTCTCCAAGCTTAACAAAAGAATCGTGATGAAATCGATCATAAACAAAAATGACATGTTCATCATGAATTAATCAAGGCAAAATCGGAAGCTCATGAAGGATTGAAATTAACTTCAAATATATATATATATATATATATATATATATATATATATATATATCATGTTGAATATGTTAGAAAATGATCCTGATGATAATATATATATATATATATATATATATATATATATATATATATTATTATTATTATTATTATTATTATTATCAAGATCATTTTCTAACGTATTCAACATGATCTTCGTCCTCTCTAACCTTCTGTCCTGGAGTAACAAGGTGCCTCACACGTTTCACGTACGATTTCATTTTTAAGTCTTTTTTCACTGCTCTTTGGACTGTCATACCTGAAACTCCACTCTCACGTGCCAAACGTTTTATGAATTAAGTTGGATCTTTTCTAATTGATTTATTTAGCTCTAAGTTGAAATTGATGATCACTCTTCCTGTTGTGACTTCCTGATCCAGTTTTTCTCTCTACTGTTCCGTCTTTTTTAAACTTATTCTGTATTCTCTTAATGGTCCTTGAATGAACTCTGAAGATGGAAGCCGGAGTATGAATGTTGGTACCATTACTGAAGACCTGAATGATTTTTTACCTCTCACCATTGCTCAGTTGGGAAGACAGTGGGACTGACATAGAACAATTTTAACCTGGTCACTTTTTAGCCGAATAACTCAAAGAGTTTTTCAGTGATTCTTACGACAAATGGTATCAAGATGGCTAAACGTCTTATCTGAAAACCTGGGAAAAAGAAACTCGATTAGTTTCGTGTTTTTTTTAATAATAACATTTTGTGGGATAGATAATTATGCTGTCACACGATTTGGGCAATTTTGCTGTTACACCCGGTTACACACACACACACACACACACACACACACACACACATATATATATATATATATATATATATATATATATATATATAGTAATTTATTTAAAAATTATAACATAAATATATTATAAAATCACTACAAAAATAGCTATTTTGTTTCAACACCACTGGTGTCTTATCAAGTGATGGTGTTGAATGTAGAATAACGACTGACTGACGAACATTCATTATGGACGACCGCAATCTTAACATCGTAAAATATTCAGATGATACAGTGTTGATAGCAAACACAGAAAGGAAAGTACAAGAAATAATACACGAAGGAAGTGAAAGAAAGCAAGAAGAAAGGACTACACATCAATTGCAAGAAGACGAAATGCATGGTTGTTAGCAAAAGGGACAACCCGAGATACAAATTACAAATTGGAGATGGCAAAATCAAATAACTACAAAAATTTTAATATCTGGGAAGTGTTTTGTCAGAGGACAGAAAGTACGTCACTGAAATCCGAAGGCGAATCGGGATAACGAAAGATGTCTTCCCAAAGCTAAGCAAAGCATTAAGAAACAGAAAAAAAATTTCGTTAGAAACAAAGAAAACAGCACTAAATTCTTACGTAATATCAGTCCACCTATATGACAGTAAATGCTGGACAATCTCCACACAGATGAAGATGTTTCTTGAAGCAACAGAAATGTGATTCTACAGAAACATGCTAATATCTCTCTATATTTCTGAGATGAGGTATTATGTACACTCTTTACATTTCGCATTAAGGCCAAATATTTCAAACTTTATCTCATCTGACCAGGAGACCTTCTTAGCCATGTTTGCTGTTCCTCAGCCATCGATTGTCGCTAACTATTATCTTTTTCTCTCAACAATGTTTTTCTTCTGTCTATATTTCTGAGATGAGGTATTATCTACACTATTTACATTGTTCGGACTATCATCCTCATCTTTGTTGCCATATTTATTACAACGTTTCGGCTGTTGTACGCTCCGGCCTTCTTCAGGTGGTTGAATGTCGAACTGAACCCTTTATTTCACTCGTTAGGGTAGACCGTTGTAGTTCCACCTGCCACGTCTAATGGATGTCAGTTATCTCCTGTTAATTCACCTCTCCAAGTTCTCCACTGCCTTAACCAGATATTGAACTTACACTCTTTGGGTCCTGTCATTGGATCTAACCAACGCCTTTATTCACTGTACCATGTGTCCATAAAGAATTAAGGTGAATTAACAGGAGATAACTGATAACTGAAAATCGCACTGCAGCCCCTGACGTCACACATGACAACGCGAGAATGAAAACGAGAAGTATTCAGTATGGAAAGCCGATGGTATAAACCAATGGCTTCTGTTATCAATTATAGGCATTTAAGAATATTTGTGGAGATTTCATAGTTTATTTTGTTCAGGTTAGGTTTCAACTGTTTTATGTATATAGCTTCAAGAATTTTTAGTTTTTGTTTATTGTTTTCAGGTTTAAGTATAGTTGTGTTGTCCACAAGGATTTTCCGGAATTGAGTACGCGGCCAGGCATGTTGTTTTAAATGTCTAAAAATGTTAGTTATCATTCAAATGTAGAGTTATTATGTTATTAAGCTCATCAGACAATATGAAAGGAATTTACTTAAAATAAATAAACAAATCTTGTCTATATTATTTAATGAAACATGCATCAATATATATATATATATATATATATATATATATATATATATATATATATATAATTCCTTTTTTTATCAATTCTTTTTTAGATCGAAAATAATAACGTTATTTTAATTGGTGCCCGTGTTTAAGTCAATATCCCTTTTTATTTATAAACAGGGAAGTGTACATCTTCCGGTTAGGATCATCAAGTACTTCATTAATGGGTGTATCTCTGGTAGGAATTGAACCTCATTCTCTTTTTTTATGTGGGAAATCACGAGAAAGAAAGAAAAACACAAAAGAGAATACACGACGATACAAATTTTAAAAATAAAAGAGAAAATGCTAAAAAAAAAGATAAAAACGAGATAGAAAATGAATGAAAGAAAGAAAGGTAAAATGAATGAAAGAAAGAAAAGTAAAATGAATGAATGAAAGAAAGAAAGAAATTCGTAGAGTTACAAATTTAAATAAAATGAAAATTAAAAAAATTAAAATTTGATGAAAGAAAGTAACAAACAAAACAAGGTAATATAAATTTTTAGAAAAGAAAAGAGATGCAAAAGAATGAAAGAAGAAAGAAAGAAATTCGTAGAGTTACAAATTGAAAAAAATTAAAATTTGATGAAAGAAAGAAAGAAAGAAAGAAAGAAAACAAGGTAATATAAATTTTTAGAAAAGAAAAGAGATGCAAAAGAAGAAAGAGAATGAAAGAAGAAAGAAAGAAAGAGAGAGATAAAGACGACGTGCTGATACTAATTTTAACAACAAAGAGAAAAAATTGTAAGAAAGAAGAGAGAAAGTAAAGAAAATATGCCGATATACAAACTAAAAAAGAAAAATTACAAAAAATGTACAAAGATAAAAGCAAAAACAATTATTTAAAATGAAAGAAAGAAAACAGGATTATAGAAATCTTTAAACAAAAGATGAAACATTACAAAAAAATAAAAGAAAAAGAAAAACGAGAGTGAGAGAAAGAAAGAGAAAAGAGCACAAAATTAAAGAAAGAAACAAGGAAAACAGGGTGAGAGGAATTTGGGGGAAAAAAGAAAACTTACGAAGAAAGGAAGAAGAATGAATGAAAAAGATACAAATTCAAAGAAAAAAAGAAAGAAGGAAAGAAGCCAATACCACGATAAAAAATTGCAAAAAAAAAAGAAGAAAACATTAAAAAAAAAGAAAAATTGTAAATAGAAGAACAAAAATGAAAAGGAAAGATATTCAAATTAAAAGTAAAAAAGGACGAAAGAAAACAGTAAAGAAAGAAAGGAATATTGCAAAACACGGCGATGCAAATCTTTTGAAAACAAAGAAAAATTGTAAAAAAGAAAGTTGAATGAGAGAGAGAGGGGGAGAGGGGGGCGAGAGGGCGGAAAGGGGAGAGAGAGGGGGAGAGAGATACAGATTGAAAGAAAGACAAACATGGCAATAAGAATTTTGACATAAAAGAAAAAAAAAGAAAATAAAAAGACGAGATATACAAATTGAAAGAAAGAAAACAGAAGGTGACAAACCAAAAATTCACGATGATACAAGTTTTAAAAAAGAAAGAAAAACTGTACAAAACGAAAGATGAAAAAGAGAGAAACGCAAATTGATATAAAGAAAGAAAGAAGGAAAGAAAGAATAAAGCAAAATAGAGACAGACGCAAATTCATAGAATGAATGAAAGAAAGATGCAAAAATAGTGAGACACAAATTGATATAAAGAAAGAAAGAAAAATGAAAAATATGAGAGAATGAAAAGAAAGGACAGAATCCTGAAAGTGGGTAAACATGAAAGAACGGAAAGCAAAAAGAAAAGAAAAAACAAAGGAAAGAAAAGAAAAGAAAAGAAAAGAAAAGAAAGAAATCCGCCCCCAAATAAATAATTAAACAAACCACAAGATGCAAGCCAGCAGCAGCACACACGCATGCGCGCACGCGCGCGCCTGCGCACTCTCGCATTCCCCCGACTCATTCCTCTACGTAAACACAGCGCGGATCAACAAGACGAATTCCCTTGCTCCCCAGACTTTTTTTTTTTTTTTTTACTCCTTCCCACCATTAATACGCTTCTCCTTTCACCCGCCTTTTAAGTCTTATGAGTAACAGGCGAAGGAGAAAAGTGTTATTCCTATCCTCTTGCCGCTTCTCGTCAACTACGTCACAGTTTAACACCACCGCCTCCGACCTCCTGCATTTCGAGCGTTTCTGTATCGGGCTTTCTATTTATATAATTGTAAAGAGTTGGTTCGAGTTTAAATCAAGTCCCGTCGTCGAACGGGACGGGTTGTTTCCTTCTCCGTTTCTTTCCCCCCTACTTCTGATATATTCGATTACTACAAGACAAGAAATAATGGGGGGTTAAACAGCCCCCCTGCCTACTGTAATAATAATAATAATAGCCCGAAATAGCAAAAGAAAACACAGTACACGAAAGAACAAAAACTAAAAACAAAAAAACGAAAGTACATCCAACTCGTAAACTATCTAAATATTCGGAATACCAGTTTAATTATCCCTCCTTGATTGCTGTGCGTGTTTTTGTTGTTTATTTTTTTGTAGAAAGCCAGAATATCCCAAAGGAAATACCTTAACTTACCTTGGGGAAAGCTCGTGTATCTCTTATCAAACACATGGTCGCGCGAGTAAAGAAACAAGAGAGTGAAACGCTATTTAAAACTTTGGTCAACAAAAATCCTAATTCAAAAAAAGAAAAAAGAAAGATAATATAACCTTATTTTTTTATTCTTTTTAAGAAAAAAAGAGAACTATTTTTTGAAAAGAAATATTTCCGTTGAATTAACGGTTTGAAAACCAGCAGTTTATATGGATTTTGCAAGTAAACAGTTTTCAAATTACGAATTTTTTTTTTTTAAATAGGACTTTTTCAGTGTTTAAGATATTTAAAAAAAAAATAGCCGGACTTTTCTCTGATTTATTAATTTTTGTTTTGATTGAATATAGAAAAAAATTCGAAGAAAAAAACAAAACAAAATTTGATAAATAAAAAAAAGGAAGTAACAATACTAATGGAAATCGGATATATGCCGTCAACAGAACAAAATAATAAGTAAGGAAAATTCGTTATACGGACGACGCAAGACGAAAATCCAATATTACATCAACGACGCGAAATCGCTATACAACGAAGAAAGTTTGCAGTGGAAACGTAAATCTATCTGTCTATCTACCCATGTGCCACTGAAAAATAACGCGCTGTTGATATTGTTTTTGCTTGTATTCTAACACGAACGGAACAAACAGTTTTTTCGGGGAAAGCGAAGAGAAAGAAGAAAAACAATCAAATAACACTTCTTTTAAATATAATCAAATAACATCTGAAGGAAAAGATAAAGAAGAAAAAAGTACATCAATGAGAAAAAATTCAAATTTATGTATGGAATATGGATATATAATATTTTCTGCTTAAAAAAAGAAGTTTTTCTTACGGCTGAATAACGGCCAGCAACAGAGACAACGGTCGCGATATTTTTCATAAATTCACAACGAACGATCGACGAGAAAAGGCGGAGAGAAAGAAAAGAACATTCTAAAGTAAATTTAAAGTTAAAATAAGAAAAGAAAAAAAAAAACGAAAAGTGAAAAATAATTCAACATTCAACACTAAACACGTTCAACAAAAGAGAAGATCCTAATTTTGTTTGTTGAAAACCGTGCACTCGTCACTGTCCCCCAGGGCCGACCGAGAAAGTTAGTATGTCCCTCCAAAGATAGGGGGGAAAAAGAATTTAATTAATAAATAGTCTAATAAATAAAAAGGGAAAATAGAATTAAAGAAAAACAAAACAAAAAACATATATATATGAAAATAATTTTCCAATTGGATTAAATCCAGGATTTTAAGAAAATATAATTTAAAAAAAAAATGTTTCATTTTTGGGATCACCGTAGACGGTAAAGTGAATTTTCTATTTTACTTATTTTTTTTTTTTATTACGTTTTGTTTATTAATAGGTTGTTTTCGGTTTGATGTATAATTTTACTGGAGATTAGACGTCGTCTTTTTCTCTTCAAATTAGCAACGTTAAAAGTGTGAAGTTTATTTGTTTACATTTCTTTTTGGAATTTTTTTATTATTATTTAACGCTTTCTCCTTTCGTCTTACCTTTTTCGGTTCGCAAATCCTTTTCTCCAATTCTATTTTTTACGCAACCGCATTTCTCAGAAGCGGCACACTAAACGCATTTCTCCAACAAAAAACAAAAAAAAAACTTATTGCGTTTACCTGTAAAGTAAAAACTAATAAAAGCAAAAGGATAACTGGTTTGTCGAAAGTCGTGCATGTAAAAACACCCCCCACCCCAATAAAAAAACTGCAGTATACTTGTAAAATCAATATTGTTTAAAATACTTCATTTATTTCGTGGTCTCGTCTTTTCTTTCTGCTACTACATTGATAATCAGCGGATTTTTTTTTCAATTCTATTCAGGTATTTAATTAAAAAACCGTTGAGTTCAGAAATCCTACAACCTAAAGAGTTGTTTACACACACACACACACACACACACACACACACACACACGCACAACAGAAAGAATATAGATGCTTTTAATATTTTAAAAGAAACAAATACCAAATTAATATTTGATGGAAAAAAAACTTCGTAAAATTCGTAATGAATTGTTTTGAAAGAAAATTCCAAATTTAAGAACGAGTTCTTTTTTCGTATAATTAGTTAATGTTTTTTTTGACATACATGAAAAAAAAAAACTGAATTTAATATGATGGGAAAGTAAAAATAAAATTAAAAACAAAGACGCAACGTTAATTTAAAATAACGTCATCAATCAGCGATTCGTTTTTTTTTTCTCTCCTTGCGCAACAGACCCAACCCAAACCAAACCAACCCAAACATTAACGAGGCGTCGGTCTCCAACCTGCGGGAAATACGACTGTCGGTAGGTGACGTGACGATACAAGACCCCGAAGGAGACTTTTGTAAAGAAAAAGCAGACAGCCTTTTTTGTCACGTACAAAATATTCCCATCCAGCCAGATTTAAGCCGGTAGATTCTCTCTCTCTCTCTCACCACCCCTAAATCATATCTCTACTTCCTTCCTGGTTCTCTCCTCCTCTCTACCCGCACAATATTTTTCTTATTGTCCGTCACTTCGCCTTCGTATACGTAGCAATTTTTATTTTTTGCTACTCCTTCGCTCATTTCGCCGATATATCAGGTGCGTGAGCGTCGTTCGCAACCTGGGTGGGGTGGGCTGGGCCGACCAGATGCGCTAATGAATGTAGCTCTCCACCGACAAGGGCTTATTCAGACGCTGCAAGCCGACAGACACATTTGGAGTGACCGCTCTCCTTCAGCTAGCTCACAATGGAATTAACGAATTTGTACACGTGCTGTAAATATAAACTGTTCACCATGCACTCTTTGACACCTACCTGATGATTTGCGGGGGTTAGACGGATCACTGCCCCCAACATCAACAGCAACCCCCCTCCCAAAACAACCGTAAATATTATCGATTCTCCTAATCGATAATATGGAATTTTAGGAGTAAATATCGATTATTCGATCTCTTTTATACACAAATTTACAGAGATTTTTTGCAAGTGAGTATATATTTTCTGTCAGAAAAATCCACGCTTATCTTAATTAAATTATTTTTCCTGGATTACCTGAAGACAAACTCTACCATTAATATACATTGATAATTAACTGCATTTACATTCATTCGTTCATATATATATATATATATATATATATATATATATATATCCATCCTATGAAAATTATTTAATATTCTCATATTGTCATCGAAGCTTACAGCGCAGTTGTATGCAATCATTAAAATCCTTTTCGAACTAATTTACGTATATACATAAACATTTTAATTATTTAATATTTAATAAAGAAACATATATATATTTTATAATTTAATGACGTTACATATATGAAAAAATTGTATACTATATTTTATCTCTAACATTGACAAAAAAAGTCTTCACTGCCTACAGATAGAGTTTATTCAATTAAGTATATTTTATATACAGACCTATATAGAAAAATATACACGTGAATATATTTCAGAGTGTGATTTCTGTTTCGTATCATAAGAAGCGATTGTCATATAGAAATACAAGCGTGTATCAACAGGCTTTGAATACACTCCAAATTTCCCTCACTTGTCTTTTTTATATACAACTTTTAAAAGTTTGTTGGCTCCGTTTTTTTATTAAAAAGGAACTAAAGCCTTCAACCTCTCTATTTTGTTCGGGATTTTATATAAACACGTAACCGTACATATATATATATATATTTGTGACTATTTCTGTTACATGCCACAAGAATTGATTTTTTTATATAAAAGTTAAAGCGTGTATGAACTGATTTTAAATACATTTAACAATTAAAAAAAAAATACAATTTTCAAAAAGGTGTTGCGGACTGGTTTGCAAAGTTAGCTTCGACCTTATCTATCTATCTAATATATATATATATATATATATATATATATATATATATATATATATATATATAAACGGAGACGTTGTTAAAGGATTGTGATTAGGTTGATAGTCTGGAAGAATACTACTACGTTAGGGAGTTTGATTCTTACCGAGTGCTGAAAACTTTTTACCCTCTGTTAAATTTGATAAATATAGACTAAACTATTTTTGGGAATGAGCCATAATATTTTGATTTCATCTTTCATTTAAATTCATTTTTATCTGATCACAAACTTTAAAGCGAAAAAAAAAAAAAACTACCTGTGACCGTGGTATATAAAAGAAAAAAAAATTGTTTGAGAAAAGGTATTGCATTTCTTTACCGATTTGATCATGGCTACCAATGCAAAATTAATGAAAGAAATTAATGAACAATTTCTTATTTGCAAAATCTGTTACGAACCTTATAAAAACCCGAAGACCCTGACTTGTCTACACACATTTTGTAGTAACTGTCTTCAAAAACACATCGACTCCGAACAGGAGCGCTCAACTCGCTATTCTTTGTACGGGCGATACCTATTCTGCCCAATATGCAGCAAGAAAACCGAGATCCCTACGGGAGGAATACGCCGTCTGCTGGACAACTTCCTCGTCTCGAACCTGACTGACGTCGTCAACCGACTAAAGACATCCAAGATACCTCCCTGCGAGATCTGTCACATGGTGCGAACAAGAAGTAACGAGGCGTGCAGCAAATGTCTCGAGTGTTCAAAGGTGTTGTGCAAGTCGTGCGTCAAGCTACACATGAACACGAAAGTGACCCAGAACCATAGCCTTTTCGATTTAGAGGGAGAAAAAGATATTGAATGCAAGAGCCACGGCGGGGAGATCGTGAGATTTTACTGCGAGCCGTGTGATGAATGCATTTGCGTCGTGTGTACGTTTCAAGAACACAGGGACCATGAAATTTGTTCGTTCAGCGAAGGCTCGGCCAAGTATAAATCATCGATCGAGTCATTAGTGAACCAGTGTAAAGAGAGGCTGATGGACTTGCGCGTGCGTCTAGGAATGATCGGGAAATGCGAATCGGCTCTTAAGGAAACCCGGGAACGAATCCGAGACCTGGCTATCAGCTACATCGCCCAGGTGCGTCAGACAGAGAAACAGCTTTTACAAAGGGTCGACGCCATGTTTGGCGATGACATTCTCGACTTTCTGGATAATAAGTCGTGGCTGCAAGAGAACTTTGATAATCTGCAAAACACCTGCAACCTGGCCGAAATCGTCATGAAGGACAAAGGGGTCGAGATTCTGCTCTTGAAGAAAGAACTCCAAAATAAACTCGGTTTTCTCTTGGAGCCGGATCTACCAAAAGTCCCCGATCATCTGGCTACGAACATCAAATTTATCCCGGGTTTCGTTAAACTCGGTCACCTGTCTGTGACCAGCGGTGAAGATGATAGCGGGGAAACGTCTACGAATAGCAAAGATCTATTTACGATGTCTCAGAACTCGTCGAATAATCGACAGTTATGTACAGTCTATAAAAACTCGCATTCACAGACAGATTTTATCTGTTTTTCAGAAAATTCGACCACAATGAATGCTCACGTAAATGTGGAATCAGCAGCTGCGCAAACAGCAAAGGTAGAGACAGTCAGTCGGCTGACGGGTACTGATACCCGGCACACACGGGATAAATCAACAGAAATCCAGCGCATTGATCCAAAAACACGCGGCACGATGACAGAATATCCGGACAGTCGATTGCAAAACCTGTCTAACGATCGCATACCAGTCTCATCAAAAACGTTTAATCCACTTGTACCCCTGTCTACAAGGTCGACGGAAACGGAGATAAAATTTCTTCCGAAGGACGAATTCAGTGTGGAGGACATCAGCCTGTTGCAGCGAGTGAAAACGTACGGTTTTGAGGTGAGGTCGGCACCGAAGCCGACCACTCGCAGTCGTAAAGTCCAGACGGACGATACACCGCCGACGCCGCCTCCCACCCCGAAAACGATCACGATCAACACGATATCGACCAACGCCCCTCTTCCTCTTCCAATGCCTATCATGCGGACTACTGCTCATGAAACAAAATCCGGATCGAGCAGTCCCGTTATTGACCGGCGTGCGCGGAGGCTGAGTGGTGATATAGTGGCCATCCGGCAGAGGTTCGGGGATTCGAAACCCCTTAGGCGACAGGAAAGCTTAAAAGAAAGCCCTTCACCCGATTCCTCCGAATCTACATCAAATTCCTCTTCTGGCAGCCCATCAGTTTCCCTTGTTAGCAACGGAACAGCTGTCTCGGTCCAGAACGGCCCCCTACTGCAGCGGCCGCAGCGAATATCAATCAAGCATGCTCATGTACAAACGTCGCAGGTCGAAATGGTTAGCTCGTGTACAGGGCCGGATAAAACAGCTTACTGTAATAGTACAACATTGACCGACCGCGTGCTGTTACAAGATGCCGTCACCGACACCGAATCCCTGACAATAGCGTCGCAGTCGGACGGTGCGAGTCTCACATCTATGGAACGTGAGACCGTTCCGCAGGTTCACGAGGTCCCAAACAGTCGACAACGGGTCATTCACCGGGGATCGTCACCGGTCTTTACCTTTGACCCTTTAAGTTTACCGCGCACAACTAGAGTTGTCCTTTCTGAGCCGTCAGATAAGCCGATTGTCGTGTTAGCAGATGCCTATACGGAAACAGAAACACAACAGACGAGGGATTCTGAGACACTGACCGCTATTTTGTCGACCGTGGAAAACTGGACACTGACAAATCGGACAGAGTGCGTCAACAGCGGTACGTCACCCGTGATGACTCCTACCAGAGAGGTTGGCATTTCCACTTTGAACCCTGTTCTTGTTCACCAGGGAATGGCAACCACTCAGGTGGAGTGCGTCGACTCCGAAACGGAGACCTGCCTGTTTATGCAAGACAACGAAACGCTGACGGACAAGGTGCAGTCGACAGATGCGCAGACAAACATTCAGGTGCACCGACAGGATGGCATTACTTGGGTGGATTGCAGCGAGAATCTAGAACCTGGTGCTCGGACAGAGACCGCGACGGGAACAAGTACTGACGACCAGAATGCGTCGGAGGATGAAGGTCGAAAAGAGAACGGGGATTCAGAGGAAGACGTATTTTTTGAGATCCATGATGATGATGACGATGATGATGATAATTCTCCGATGACGAATTCTCTAGCAACGGGAAGCTCGCAACAAAGACAGCATAATCATCAGCAACAACATCAACATCAAGAGCAGCAACAACAGCAACAGCAGCAGAAGCAGTCCGGTAACGGAAAAAGTACAATGACCCTACCTGACGCAGTCGAGAATCATAACACAACCGTGTGCAACATGTGCTCGCTTCATAAACCGAGGCAAATCCACCGGGCTACTATGTCGTCGCCGACTCCAACCCACGACCAGGGAACCATGGTCCTGTCTTTCAGCACTTCTTCCATGGAGTTTATCGACCGAGGCGCTCAGACCACCCAAGCAGTGACGGCAGACAAGTCGATCGAAGCCGTTTTCAGCGAGCCTCCGCCAGGCAGTCCACCCCTGGCTTCGCCGGACTACAACGATGCAGCGACTTCGACCGAATCTCTACCCTACATGGGTCTTCTGAGCGAGGTCGACCTTAATGAACTCTATCTGATGCCTGACTCGGCGTTCGAGCTGCACTCCGACACCGACACGGCCAACTCTGAGTGTGAGTCCGATATGGAAACCGAAATGGTCGATCAGGAGACGTGGATGGAGAATTGCCAGAACGTCGAGGTGGGCACGCAGACAGCAAATTTTGTATCACTTATTTCCTCTAACCCGGAGCAGTCCGTATCGGAGATTACGTCTGAGATGTTAGATGACGGCTCGAAGGACTTAGTCAGCATCGGAGTGAACACTATGCCGAAAGTTACTTACGAGAAAGAGACGAGCACTCAGTCGCGATACCTTTTCTCTAAAGGCACCATGACTTTCTATATCAACAAATCGGACAAGTCAACGTCTACACTTTCAGGTTCAAACCGCTCGTCCATCGTGTCACGAAACAGTCTCGTGGTCGACCGGTGCGACAAAGACACGATGACAAGTGGTTGTGGGGTTATGGACAAGGCGGTCAGCACAGATTTTACGCAGCTTAATGAGCAGGTGGCTAACTGCATTACCAAACTGAGAAATGTACACGATCGTCTCCAGAGCCCCACTACAAAACAGGTGCCCGACACGGAACTTTCTCCAAAATCGTCGCTGGCGCGGAAAAACAAGCCGAAGATGGACGAACTGCTCGGCGCACCGACAACGCCAATTACATCGACGTCGAATGTCATGACGTCATCTGTACCTCCAGTGTCGTACGCCCTGACGTCGTCGACACCTGCCGGGGCGACATCGACTACTACGGCATCGATAAACATTTTGGTGGAAGACGGGGTGATGCGGCCCGTGTCTGCATTTGATAGCATCTACCCCGGCGGTGTCGACGTCCTCTCGACACCGTCGATAACGTTGACTATGTCAACAGCCTCACCGACGTTTATGACGTCAACCTCAATGTCTCAGTCCTTGTCCCTGCTACCGCCGCAGGTTATGGCTACTGAATTGCGTCCGGCCCGGGACAGGGTGACGGTACGAAAAGCTCAGCCCATAACGACCCTTAAATGCCGCTACAAAGATATGAACGTTGCTAAGAGTCAAAGTTTACCTCGTCAGTTTATGTCTCCTACAAGTGATCTTAATTATCAACAACAGCAGCAACAGCAACAGCAGCTGTTGCAAATGCAGCAGCAACAAGCTGGGATTCGGTTTGGAAGTCAAATGGCGTCTCCACCAAGTCGTCTTCCATTATTAAGGTATAATTCTGCTCCTGGTCGAATTGTAACAGTACCAAAACAGTCAACCCCAAAAGATTTCACGGTATCGTCGGCCCAGACGTCTCCAACAACTAACAGTAAAATTCCAACAACTCGGAAAGCATGCGAATCGCAAAAAGAGACAATGAAGGACTATTACACGATCACAAACGGTAAAGCAAAAAATCAGCTCCCCTCATTGCCAGCAATTACTGAAACTCGAACCCCGTCCCTCTGTTCAGATTCATCTGGTGGTTCTAGCACGTCGTGGAACTCGTCATCAGTTTCTGGGCCCGCCTCTACGTCAGCCACCTCCATGTTGACGTGGACGTCGACACCGACATCGGAATCAGAGTCGCCAGCATCGTTAGCGTCTTCGCCGTCGTCATCGTCAGCGGTGAACTTCCCGACATCGCCAACGTCGTCGCACGGGATTTCAGCCGCAGTTGACCCTCTGAACACTTCGTCCGAAGAGCAAGTCCCGAGCAAAGACTACCTATCGCCGACGTCGGCTGTGTCATCTTTAGTGATGGCCGTCTCGTCGCCGGTGCCGGAGTCCAGGGACTCATCTCCGCAAACCCGAAAAGGTGGCTTTATGCAACGGCTGCTATCTAGAAAACCCAAAAAGGACACTGACTCGAGCAAGCAGCAGTCCTCGAGATTATCCACGCATTCCGTTTCCTCGACGTCATCAGCTTCTTCAGCGCTGTCGACTTCCGCGTCGCGAAAATCTACCTCTCCTAAATCCCCGGGAAAAACAGCCAAGTCGAAGACAATGACGGCACCACCATCTCCAGCGCCTTCATCATCGTCGGCCTCACCATCCCCTAAACCAATGAAAGGGCGGGGTTCTTCAAAGTCTTCATCCCCAGACCCAGACTCCGCGACGGAGAAGACGGCAAAACCAAAGAAGAACCATCCGTTCGTCTATGTGCGACAACGGATATTCGCTATCCAGCATGATGGCGACGAGGAAGCTAACAGGAAATCGCGGACACATGACCGGAACCAAAAGAAAGTTGACAAAAAATCTGAAAAGGTCAAAGGGTCCCCGTCTCCATCGGCTGTTAGCAGTAGTAGCAGCAAAGGCAGGAGAATGACACCACCCAAACAGAACCCCACAGAAGTCAAAAAAGAGAAGTCACCTCCCCGGTCTGCAATTCCGATACCAGAGGGTCAGTCGTTTGCTGATGTTTGTTAAGATTTTTTTATTTTATTTGTCATTTATATTTAATATTCCGAGATCTCTTCTTTCTTTTTTACTTTAAAAAGGCGTGTTATATCAAAGCTACTGATTGCTGGTGTGCATATATATATATATATATATATATATATATATATATATATATATATTACGCGAATCATTCATACGAAAAGCAGTTAATGAAGTTAATGATATGGCAAGAATCACTCTCGCAAACAATTTTTAATAATAAAATACATTAACCTCGAATCCGTTAATGAATGGTATGATCCTTGTTTATAAATTCCGGATTTATCAGGTCTTTTTTTACTACTAGCTTTCAATTGTTTCATACAATCATCTTCAGGTAGAATTAGCGGATTCGAGGTTAATGTATTTTATTATTAAAAATTGTTTGCGAGTGTGATTCTTGCCATATCATTAACTTCATTATCTGCTTTTCGTATGAATGATTCGCGTAATATAAATTGAACCCGCACCACATAATTGATATATATATATATATATATATATATATATATATATATATATATATATATATATATATATTCGGAAACAAATTTACGTATCTTACACATCAGTAGTCAAAGCTCACTCCATTTCGGTAAACATTATTGTTATAAAATGTCACAGGGGTGGCGATCACAAGTTATGTCACGACAGGAAATACCACGCGATACTGTCATATGACAAAATATGAGCTACAACTGACATATAGCTCATCGGTCTCATGCGACAATCGATATAATCTTCGATTGTCACATGACCAACGGGAACCACAGGTGTGATAGGTTAACCCATGAAAGTTTCAATGGACCAGCAAATAGTTCGTGGCGGAGGGTTGACAATTACGCAAGAAAAGCTCATGTGACAAAGGATTCTCATTCGCTGTCGTTTGTCACATGACTGAAGTACAATTTGTCAAATGACGAAAATTCTTAAGGCGAAAATGTCTCGAAACAAATGATCAGATTTCAGCGAACAGTCACCACGCCAGAATTTAGTGTTCAGTCAGCTGTTGCCACATGTCAAGCAGTTTTAATAGCAGTAAGCGGTGCATATTTTTTCCTTTTAATCTAGTAAAATAGTATATATATATATATATATATATATATATATATATATATATATATATATATATATATGAATGAAGAAATATAGTTTTAAGGTGTGCAATATTTATGGGATAAAGTGCTCAATATCAGTGACAGAGCGTATGTAAATATAAAAGTGAACATTGAAGTCAACACTCAGAGGCGACAGGCTGTTTCATGCTGGACGCAGTCATCAGGCCGGCCTGACGATTGCGTCCGGCATGAAACAGCCCGTCGCCTCTGAGAGTTGACTTCAATGTTCACTTATATATATATATATATATATATATATATATATATATATATATCGAATTACAAGCCATCTTGTTATTTTCCTCAACGATATAGATTGTAATAATAAGGTCCAATTTAAAGTGTATATATATATATATATATATATATATATATATATATATATATATATATATATATATATATCTATCTATCTATATATATATATATATATGTGTGTGTGTATTTACGAAGCATGTCTTCATTCAAAAATGTTTTATTGAATAATATGCATGTATTGTGTCTATTTATTTTTGTACTGATCCTTTCCAGTTTTCTAATCAGTTTACTGATGTTAGGATGAAATTCATCAAAGAAGGCCCCGTAGTTTTTTCTAACCTAAGTACTTTCGATCTTTTCAAAGATCATCTTCAGGGGTAAATTACAAAGACAAACTTATTGTAACTGCGATAAAATCTGCGTTCCGTTGTGATGAGGATTTAAAAAAAACCTATCCTTGAAGATAATCTTAATCGACACAATGTCTATATTATTCAGTGAAGCACACACACACACACATACACACACACACATATATATATATTTAAAGACATTTATGATATGTTTAACGTTCTTTTTATAGATACAAGTATTTAAGCAAATGCTCTGTTTTATAATAAACAGTATTATTATAAAACAGAGCATTTGCTTAAATACTTGTATCTATAAAAAGAATGTTAAACATATCATAAATGTCTTTAAACAAATTGTTGGACTTTGTCTAATTCAAATATATATATATATATATATATATATATATATATATATATATATAATTATTATCGTATGTGTTTGGGATATATATATATATATATATATATATATATATATATATATATATAATTATTATCGTATGTGTTTGGGATATATATATATATATATATATATATATATATATATATATAATTATTATCGTATGTGTTTGGGATATATATATATATATAATTATTATCGTATGTGTTTGGGATATATATATATATATATAATTATTATCGTATGTGTTTGGGATATATATATATATATATATATATATATATATATATATGTATATATGTATGTATATATGTATGTATGTATATATGAAACACATACCGAAAAGAATTATATATGAGAAGAATAGGAAAAGCTAAATGATATCTGGGGGTTTGTTGTTGTTTTATTTAGAGAAAAATCTAAACAAAAATTTCTCGGCCATATAATGAGGAAAGATTACTTGGAAAACTTGGCACTCACAGGGCAGATTGTATGCAAGAGAATCAAAGGAAAACTACGCATAACCTACCTTGCGAGTTTGTGTGAATGGATGGCAGAACAGGGTTTAGGAGAGATAACAAAAAGGCAACAGCTACTAAGAGCTAAAAAGGAGAGGAACTTGTGGAGAGCTAGATCGCCGACGATCTGGGGAAAACAAAATTCAGAAGTAGCACCGGTTTTCTGTTTTTACAGCTGCCACTTGATTGTTAGCCATTCGTATTACAGTGTACAAGAAGTTAGAAATCACCGAAAGGTACATTTATCTAAACAATTATTTGGGGGACTGTACCAAGTTGTTTTACTTGCAATGTACAAAGAGTTCTCCCGACTTTGTGATCAATACACAAATTCAGCCGAACAGGAACGAAGTAGCAGACACTATCGCAGACTTCAATAGCAATTTCCTCAAACGTCACAGCGATGTGAGCTATCAATTTATAAATGGTAGGAGGCTTTCCCTGATAATCAAGGGCTTGCATGAGTCCCCAAAGAAAGAAAGAGTTCTATGGCGGCCACTAAATTGGACCGATTCTCTTTTTGTGAAAGTTTTCCTGAAGACAAAGAATTAACTAAGATGATTAATAATCTGTACAAAGAACAGGTAATTTGTGGAGAGCTATGATCGCTTACGTCCTGAAGGAATACAGGATAGAGAAGAAAAAAGACCTACTAACATGACTTTCTAGAATCTGACCCCTACTTTTGATTCTCTCTGTATAACGTGTAAAGTTGGTTGGTGGGACGTGAAAATTTACCGAACAGATATTGTAATTAAAACGTGTATATATAGAATTTCGAAGATTGTTTCTTCGGCTATAGCGTTATTTATTAAGCAAATCTTTAACAGATTTCACGGAACAGAAGGGAAGCGGGGATTATTATTATTATTATTATTATTATTATTAATAATATGTATGTACGTATATGAAAGATAAAAAATGAAATGCAAACAAGAACTTGAAAATAGCGACTTTCCAAGCGTAGCTTAGATGTGACACAAAAATGAAAGTATGGGGCACCCAGTGAGGATCGAACTCACTACTCAGTCGTAATTGTTCTAGAGAGACAAGCTTGTTAACTATTACACCACTTCGAGGTGCCCCCCCGCCCCCAACAAAATCTTGAGAAGAAACCAATGTCTTTTTTGAACATAACCGTTGTATAAGACGTGCTACAAATTACTTTAAAATATTCCTCCGAGTTTTACGAAAATGATTGTTGGCTAGTGAAATTAATATTTATATATCTTGGGGTTTATCTTTGTTTCCTGAAAATAGGAAGAGACTGCGTACTATACAAGAACAATTTTTTTTTTTTTTTTACTGAACAAAAGGGAAGATGAGACATAATGAAAAAAAGCTATCCAACTACGCGTTCACTTATTATAGTAGGCGTTTTTTGCTAGGCTCGAGAAAGAAAGCACAATTCGACGCACGATCTAAAAGAGAGAAAAAAAAGAGAAAGCTAAATTTCAAATTTAGTAACGACAGTGCGGAAATAAAAACATATAAAGCATCAATTCTCTGGCCAAGGACCCTTATTACTTTTTTAACCCCCCCACCCCCATTTTCTCGCACACGGGTTTATCTCTAATTCCAACTAAGGTGTGTAGTTGAATAGATTTTCCACAGGCATTTGTTATGTATTTTCTACATTTTTCTTTTTTTAACGAGGATTTATCACAGATTTACATTTGTCTAATCTCCTTATCTTGGTTGTTATTGTCTCCAGACAATTTTTCTTCTTTCTGAGAGGATTAAATTATTATTAATACACACTGGTCTATATGAATGTGTTTGTTAAAGTAACAAGATATGTTGACTGTTGTTATATTTCAGTAAGCTTCTGAAGATTTCGATCCGCAAAGTTATGTATCTATCTATATTTCTGAGATGAGGTATTATGTACAATGTTTACATTATTCGGAATATTGTCCTCATCTTTGTCGCCATATTTATTACAACGTTTCGGCCGTTCTACGCTCCGGCCTTCTTCAGTATCTGTCTATATTTCTGAGATGAGGTATTATGTACACTGTTTACATTATTCGGACTATTGTCCTCATCTTTGTCGCCATATTTATTACAACGTTTCGGCCGTTGTACGCTCTGGCCTTCTTCAGGTGGTTGGAATGTCGAACTGAACCCTTTATTTCGCTCACTGGGTTAGTCTGCTAAGTTCCAGGTGCCATGTCTAATGGATGTCAGTTATCAGTTATCTCCTGTTAACTCCCCTCTCCAAGTTCTCCACCGCCTTAACCAGGTATTGAACTCACCCTCTTTGGGTCCTGTGACTGGATCTAAATAACGCCTTTATCCACTATGCTATGTGCCCTTGTGTGAGCGAAATAAAGGGTTCAGTTCGTCATTCCAACCACCTGAAGAAGGCCGGAGCGTACAACGGCCGAAACGTTGTGAGAAATATGGCGACAAAGATGAGGATAATAGTTCAAATAATGTAAATAATGCAGCAAAGTTAAATTCTTTATAATCTGATGACCATTCTCTGTGACTCGTAAATCATTTGATTTGTGCTTCTTCCACTGAATTCATACAATGAAGTAGTGAAATTTTGATGCTTTAAACTTAATATTTGTTTTTCTCTAATAAGAGGCTACCATAGTGTGTTCTTTCTTTTCGTGTGGATCGAATACGCACAAATACATACCGGTTGGTAGTAAATAATTAATAATTTATCTACAGACGCCTCTAAGCGATAAAATGCAAGTGATGAATGCAGGGATCGAATTAATTTGTGCCTGGATTTCTGGGTTGAGGATTAATCATTATTAACATTATTTACACTCGTAATATTGTCCTCCGGATATCGATAGCGGCTAGGATTGAGGAATCGGAGAGCCGAGTTCGAATTCCAGTCGAATCCATTACATTCACTTACATGCTAATACCCTTGTGAAAGCTATGAATCCACTTCTCCTGCCTACTATGGGTAAATAGCAGGACAGACCGGGTTCTATAGCCTTGGATGGCAACTGGTCTACCGCAGAAAAAAATGCCAACCTATGCGGGAAAAAATCTGCCTCGTCAGTTATGCATCGAAAGATACATGATCGCCTAAGCGTGTATCACGCATGGCGCGTAACTGACTTAATATTCTCCTCATTGTTGTTATAAAAAAAAACGTTTCGACCGTTGCGCCCTTTGGTCTTCTTCAGTTGATCATCACTGATGAAGACTGAAGGGCACAACGGCACATGATAGATAGATAATGGGATAATAACAATAAAGACAAGGACTATAGTCCGATTGTAAATAATGGAAATGTTATCAGTTTGAAAGTAGAGCTATGTAGATATAGAGAGGCAGTGGTGAGAATGTACGGTGGAGTAATGGATAGCGGCTCGGATTGAGGAATCCAGTAATGGATAGCGACTCAGACGAGAGCCGAGTTCGAATTCCAGTTGAATCCATTACATTCACTTACGTGCTAATACCCTTGGGAAAGGTATTAATCCTCTTCTTCTACAAACGCCCCCCCCCAGCTATGGGTAAATAGCAAGACAGACCGGGTTCTATAGCCTGGGATGAGAAACCAGAAAGAAATGGCAACCTACTGTGGGGAAAAAAAAACATCTGCCTCGTCAGTCATGAATCGAAAATACATGATCGCCTGAGAGCGTATAACGCATAGCACAAAACTGACTGACAAAATGAGTTGCGACTTATACGCAAATAAATGGATAAATATTAAAACATACACGTTTAAAATATATTAATACATCCTTGTTATAATTATATAAACATTTTGTATAAAAATATAAATAAAATATATAAAGTGAGCATTGAAGTCAAAGATGAGAGTTTGTTTCATGTTAAACGCAATTGTCACGTCATCAAGACCACAGACAAACATACACTACCCCCCATGTATGTATATATATATATATATATATATATATATAACCAGGTTTGATTAAACACAACTGACAACGTCTGCCTGTTTAATTTTCTTTACACTTTTAGAACTTTCGGATAAGAGGTTGATTATTGTTGGAAGTTGTGATTAAACGGTCCGAAGTTCATATTTTGTTATTTTTGTTCAAGTACTTTCTATAGCTAGATCATGAGTAGACTGGGAGATAGATAGATAATGAGTAGACTTAGATAGATAGATAGATAGATAGATAGATAGATAATGTGTAGACTGAGATAGATAGATAGATAATGTGTAGACTGAGATAGATAGATAGATAGATAATGTGTAGACTGAGATAGATAGATAGATAAAAAATGAGTAGACTGAGATAGATAAAAAATGAGTAGACTGAGATAGATAGATAGATAATGTGTAGACTGAGATAGATAGATAGATAAAAAATGAGTAGACTGAGATAGATAGATAAAAAATGAGTAGACTGAGATAGATAGATAGATAATGAGTAGACTGAGATAGATAGATAGATAGATAGATAATGAGTAGACTGAGATAGATAGATAAAAAATGAGTAGACTGAGATAGATAGATAATGAGTAGACTGAGATAGATAGATAGATAGATAATGAGCAGCTTGCGATATATATATATATAGATAGATAGCTCGATAATGAGCAGACTTAGATAATGAGTAGACTGAGGTAAATAGATAGATAGATAATGAGTAGACTTAGATAGATAATGAGTAGACTGGGGTAGATAGATAGATAAATAATGAGTAGACTGAGGTAGATAGATAGATAATGAGCAGACTGAGATAGATAGATAGATAGATAACGAATTGACTCAGATAAAGATACTATCTATCTATCTATCTATCTCGTTAGGTAGCTTGCTTCCTAGATAGATATTAAGAGAAGGATTTGAAAATTTCACATCGGATATATTTACCTAAGTTCAAATTTTTATGAGCAATATTCACATTTTGGATTTTGACAAATGGGTTGGGTCGAGAAGTTTACAGCATGCCTTATACTTCTATAATAAAGTAATAAAAATGTCAGATTAAAAATAAATCCATTAATTCTTATATATATATATGTGTGTGTGTGTGTGTGTGTGTGTGTGTGTGTGTGCGTGCGTGTGTGTGTGTGTCTGTGCCCCAAATGTACTCACTCTGAAAATATGTCGATTCTAGATCAAGATTAGAATGATTCTCATTGCTTAATTTTGTCTTTTTACGGTTTATCAACCTTTTCAAGATTATTTAAAACCAGAAAATATTTTTAGATTGTTAGAATTTTTGGTGATATAATGATGATTTACTGAGACAAGTCCTACTAATTAACCTAAAGTTTGGGAGAGAAAATGTGGATTCCTGCCTTTCGCAAGAGTATTTGCGTATATGTGTATCTAACGAACCCGACTGGAATTGGAACTCGTCTCTCCGATTTCCAATTTCGAGCCGTTATCCATTACACTATCCACACATCCAAGCTTACAGCAACAGGCCTTCCCAGGCGGTCAACCATCTAGGTAATGACCAGGCTCGACGTTGCTTAACTTACGCCTAACATATTTATCTTGTATCCATTTATTGTGGGCTGTTGGTTATACATCGGGCCAAAGGAACTTTCTCCTGTTTTCCACCTCACCCATCCCTCACCCGGTAAGCCTCACTGTTATTTCTTACAAGGTGTCGAAGAATTAGGAATAGAAACATTAATAATAATAAAACATAAGACCGGAAAGGAGTTCCACAAGCGAGAAGTGCGAGAGAAGAATCTGTTAGCATAGAATTTACGGCTACATCTAGCCTGCCCAACGGTAAATTGATGAGATCTCGACTCCAGTCTAGTACTCCGCTTGAATTCAAAAAGTCTAGTATACCATAACGAAGAACATTATTTATTCGTAAAATTATAAAATGTGGCACAAGGCCAATAATGGGGAGTGAGTAAAAAAAAAGGACGGTCTTCATCTGTCTTAACTTTAAACTTAGCTAGCCACAGACACTGACTCAAACATACCAGAATATTCCTTACACCAAAACAACACATTCTTAATTACCATTCTTACAACATCAACCTGATTCCTCAATGTCTATGAAAATGGTAACTAGTTGCCTTATGTACAGTTCATGTCTGGGGGAAGGGAATAAATAGAAATAACATAGCGAAGAGCGATATTTATTTGTATTTTTATACAAAATATGGTACAAGGTCAAAATGTGGAATGCGGAAAAGTACGGTCTTCTGTCTTAACTTAGCTAGCCATGATCACTGACCCAAACATACCACAATATTCCTTACACCAAAACAACGCATTCTTACTTACCTTTCTTATTACATTCACCATAATACCCCATTGTCTCTATGAAAGTCCTAACTAGTTCCCATATGTACAATTCATTGTCTGTGAGCGGAGAATAAATAACAATAGCATAGCGAAGAGTTCATCCGAACAATTACCATGAAAGTATTTATAGAAAAGTCACAGAGAGCCAACCTTCCGGTGGGGGGGGGGATATAGTTTTATATACATGTGGGTATACACATGTTACACAAAATCAATAAAAAAATTTACGGAGAAAATATAATATATTATATATTAACAGTAATTTGACGAACAAATTTATTATAAATAAACAGATTTCTTGAAAAAGGCAGGGAAAAATTGGATGAAAAATTAAGAGCGAAACAGAGAGACAGAGAAGGAGGAATTTGAACAGTGTTTAATCAAGCGAGAAAGGGAAAAAAGGAGAAAAGGAGCGCTAAACTAAATAAGAAAATTGATAATATATATAAAAAAAAAATAGTCGTAGCAATGGAAGCAAATCGGTTGTGAAACAGTGGCCAGTCTGAATTTTATTTTTGAAATTTGATTGAGATGCGAAATTTATCGCAAATAATGGAATGCTACTACTACTACTACTACTACTACTACTACTACTACTACTACTACTACAATAACTAATAATAATAATAATAGGCATCTGTTTATCTTACAAGATAAAGGTAACACCCGGTTTGGTCAAAATTTAGTCCTTTGGTAGTGAGACTGAAATGACCTCTCCAGAGCAAAGGTCTGGGCGATCGTATATGGAGACAGGCAGCTGCCCAGATTAAAGTCCCAACTCTACATTCTCGGTCGTAACGACAAGATCCAAAGGAGTACAGGTCGTTATATTGGAGACGGTTTGGCTGCAGGAGTTGCCGAAAAGTTGTCAGTGTTGACAGCTAAACGCCTTCGAGGCTCCACTCCAGGTTTTCTGTCTGGATTTACTTCCAAAAGCCTTTTTCGTGTTTGGATATGACAACAAGGCAGCGGAGGTTTAAAATCATGGTTATCCTTCCCCTAAATGAACCGCCTTCTTGAACGATCGAAATCCATCTACTCGAAGCAACTTGTTATAACGGGGCCTTAGATTTTTTTTTAAAAAAAGCATCTGTATACACGTAGCTATCAGTTTCACTTTCTATTTTGCGAGTCATGTTTGTCCTATAGACGTATATTGTTCTGTACATAAAATATAGTAGGCATACGTTTATCTTGCGAGATAAAAAGATAGCGCACTGTTTGGTCAAAATTAATCCCTTTGGTGGCGAGACTAGAGTGACCTCTCCAGGGTGCAGGTGTGGACGATGATATATATGGAGGCCGTGAGCTACTCAGATTAAATGCCCTCCACCTTGTCGTACCGACAAGATCCAAAGGAATATAGGGCATTATATTTGGGGCTGGTTTGGCTGCAGCAGTTGCCGGAGAGTTGTCAGTGTTGATAGCCAATTGCCGTCGGGGCTCAATTTTGGGTTTTCTGTCTGGATTTACTTCCATAACCTTTTTCGTGTTTGGATATGACCGCAAGACAGCGGAGGTTTTATATCAGGGTTTTTATCTCCCTTAATAATAATAATAATAATAATAAAATTAGCAGCCTTTGATTTTAATTTCTTGCAGGTGTTAACAAGAACATCTTTTGCCTTGTTGAATTAAGACGGGCTACAGTAAATAACCCGTTTAGTACCACAGATTTGCTTATCACTTGCCTGACCTTAATGAGTTGGGCATATTCGATGCATCACAGTTCTTGTGTAGGACTATGGGGATCGCGTGAATCATCAAGAAATCTGTTTTTTTTTATGCTTGAAGGATTAATGCGATTTAAGTATTACATCTCGATATTTGGGAACACTCTCGATCGGAGGCGATCTGTGCGGGCCGGGTTACCAAGCTTAAAGTTACTTCTAACTGGGGCCCACCGCAAGGTGATGTGCTGTTTTTCCGAAAAACCTATCACTCTATCACACACATTTGTCTGTGGCGCATGTGCCCGGTATACCGTTATTAGACTTGGCGTCATGATAGATATATTGATCTTTGTTTATTTGTGCCCCAGCGTTAATTTCTTGGAGGGATTCCATCATATTCAATAATAATAATAATAATAATAATAATAATAATAATAACCGATATTGTAGTTTTGAGAAAAAAAAGATTGTAGATCTTGCAAGCTTGGAAATGGAAACTGGTCATTTGATACTCGAGTTGCTGAAAAGGAGAAGGAGAAAGCGGGCAAATATCAGGGCTTTAAATGGGAAATGAAGAGAATGTAGAACTATAAAGAGGTGACGGTGATCCCCACAGTAATAGGAACATTAGGTACTATCTCTAAAGAGTTCCGTAAGTGGCTTCAAAAAATCAATGGCTTCCAAAATTTAGCCCAGAACATCTACTTCAGAAATCTACGATCGGCCTGTCTTCTTGGAACAGCGAGGGACCTGAAGTTTAAGATGAAGAACTGAGTTTGCAGGGAGCAACTTGTTCAGCTGAACGGAACCGGCTATTTTACATCTTTGAAGCTGAAATGAAAAGGAATAATAATAATAATAATAATAATAATAATAATAATAATAATAACAAAAAGAAGAAGAAGAAGAAGAAGAAGAGAACAAGAGCAAGGTTTATGAATTAGCAACTGGCTGGAGAAAGTCTTTCCTGTTGAAAGTAAAATGTTATGATTTTAGGAGGGACTTTAGAAGCATTTTTCTTTCGTCACAACTGGAGCGCTCGCGACAACCTCCGTTTCGTTAGGGTTACAGCCCAACCCCCGTGAAACACTAGAATGCATTTATCTTCCATTAACGGAATAAAACTCAGAAACTATTTTAAAACAAAGAAACCAACTAAAAATGCATTAAAATAAGCAAACAAAATATATTAAAAAAACAAAAACAAACTGCGTTCAATGTTATATGCAAATCAAAAGAAAACTCAATGATGACAATGAACGACAAAACAAACCATGTTAAAATGTTTAAAAACGGAATAATATCTGGGAGTGAAAGGAATAACAATGGAGAAGGAACATTTTTTGGAGGTTTAAATGAGGGCGACTCCTATTGTATATATGACTGTGATATAAAATAACCGGGGTGCAGACCAGAACTTCATGGTACCCTGAACTGACTGTGAATATGTTTTCTACTGCTACTACAATTAGTAGTACTAGTAGTGTTAATATTATTGGTACTACTATTATTATTAGTAATAATAATAAGAAGAAGATGAAGAAGAAAAAGAACTTATCTGAAATGCAAAAGATTGTGTTAATGGGTACTACACATGTGCACTCAGAAAAAAAAACTATTTCAAGAACTTCCTAAAGAAAACTTTAATTTCCTTGAGGTCTCAGATGAAAGACTTGATCACTAATTGGATCAGGCAACGAAAAATGGATGAAATGCTGGAATAATGACCATGGCATCTTCACAATATGATGTAGTGACCAGATATAAATAATAAAGGTACTATAAATAATAAAGGTACTATATTATACACTGGGGCTATTTGTACCATTTAAACAAAAATATCAAAACGAATCACAAAAAGAAAACAAAGTCGGTTACGGCATTTGTAGAGACATGGCAAAGATATCAGCTACAAAGATGAGACCAACTTCAAGAAGAACTGAAATTTAAATGGACCTGACCGCTATGATTCTAAGAAAGCAAACTGACAACAACACCACCACCATCACCACGAACACCACCACGAACACCACCACCAACAACAACAACATCACCAAACAGAAAGAATTCCAGTGGACCCCTTATCGACGCAGGTAAGAGAAAGACTTTTTTTTTCTTTTTCTTTCATTTCTTTTCCTAAAATTGAAACTTTATTTTGTTTGTTGCTTGGGTAAGGGCAACAGTTATCGACGCGGAAATTGGACTTGGCGATCGGAGTTCATAAATCCGGGCCTGTCTGTTGCGTTCACTTTCACACAACTGACATTGGGAAAGACTTGAACCCACCTCTCCTCCATTCCATCAACTATGAGCTAAATAGTAGAGTAAACTTAAAAAGGAAAAAAAAAATCCCAAATCTCTGAATTCCAAACCGCGCGGAAGGTAACAATTTCGGGAACTTTATTTTGCCCCAATTAAAAACCTTTTGCCTGTTGGATGTTCAGGTAAAGTAATGGTTATCAACTGAGGAATTGGAATCTGCAAGCTGAGTTCAAATCCTAGGCTAGTCTGTTGCGTGCGCTTTTACACAAATGTCCTTGAAACCATTTCTTCTCGTTTAAGGGTTAAATAGTAAGATAGACTATGCCCTTTACTCTTGGGTTGCAACAAGTCTAAAAAAGAAAATTTCCGTGCCGGGGAAAAGACAACGGAAAGACACACCACCATATTTTCCACAATGTCATGGTAATCTAAATAACTAAACGGCAAATTTTGTCAGCCAATTCGTCTGTGTGAAACCCCTTTAACACGGGCCACACCTGCTCTATATTACACCTGTTTGGAATCAGGATGATCCTGGGATAGAAAATCTGCCCTTAATTTGGTGCTTAAACATCCAGTATTGAGCTTTGTTTGGTTTGGTTTGTTTTGTTTTACAGCATATCAACATCGATGGGTTATTTAATGTCGGCAAGTTTTTTATTGCTGGTAATTTTTTATTTTCAAAAATGTATTGTTGGTAATAATTTTTCTTCAAAAATTTATTGCCGGTAATAAGTTTTTAAAATTATTTCTGTTATTAAAACCTATTTTTACACTTTCATAGTGTTTTGACCGGAGTTTTTTTTTGGGGGGGGTTAACTATTTACCCATAGCTTGGACCCTAACAGGTGCTACCACCCCAGGTCAGGTGTACCTAGGGACAGTAGCAATTAAGAGGTGGTTCCACCTTCCTCAACACTTCCCGATCAGAGGCCTTGCTGTTGGATGTAGTTTATCATCATACCCAGGAAGCGGATGTAGTTTATCGTCATACCCAGGACGCGGATGTAGTTTATCGTCTTAACCAGGATGCGGGTGTAGTTTATCGTCTTACCCAGGACGCGGATGTAGTTTATCATCATACCAAGGACGCGGATGTAGTTTATCCGCATACCCAGGACGTAGATGCAGTTTATCGTCATACCCAGGACTCGGATATAGTTTATCGTCTTACCCAGGACGCGGATGTAGTTTATCGTCATACCCAGGACTCGGATGTAGTTTATCGTCTTACCCAGGACGCGGATGTAGTTTATCGTCATACCCAGGATAGTTGGGATTTGTGTCCAGATGAGAAGGAAACAATTAAAAATTCAAATTTTAAAATAACTGAAAAAAATTAGTAATTTTAAAAGGTTTTAATTCATATTGAGTGAATTTAAAAAAAATTGTTTTAAATTCAGTTTAAAATCGCTCTAAAACTTTGCGAACTAAAGAAATCAATTTTGTTTCTTCAAAATGCCAAGGAATCAGAGTTAAAGTGAGAGATTTCTTGACTTGAGTTTTTGAAGCTCCACAGAGGTGATTTGAAGAACACAATTTTCGGCCTGAATTGGAATTTCGGGTCAAATCGGAGTTTCGGTTCAAATAGTTCTTTCGGCCAGAATTAGACTTATAGCGCGAATCAGAGTTAATGTGAAAGGTTTCGCGACGTGAATTTCTGAAGTTCCGCGGAGTTTGTGATTGACAGACTCATTTTTCGCCCTGAATTGTAACTACGGCCGAAATCGAAGCTCCGGCCTAAAACGGATTTTCGGTCGAAGTCGGTCTTTTGGTTGGAATTGAACTTATTTCCCGAATCAGAGTTAAGGTGAGATTTTCAAGTTTCGTGAAGTTCATTCAAAGCTATTTCTTCAAAATTATCATAACTGTTTTCTAAGCTGGACCAGAGGTCCCTTTAGATTTGGGCCGAAGATCTAATTAGCCCTCCGTAGGAACTAGTTTTAAAGTCCGCAAGGAGTGAGGCTTTTAAGGTAGCAACAGATAATTTTGAAAACGGAATCTCTGGAGGACCATGATCACCTATATCCTGAAGGAAAATGGCGTTATTTTTTTTTTATCGAGCTAATATGTTATTCAATATTTGAAAACTGATTGCGATAAACAAACACTTTCGAGCATTAGTTTTCCTATTTCCTTATTTTCTTATTAATTAACAATGAAGAAATAAGCGGAAAAAATTCAAAGCCTTTTCAATAGCATACAAACTACACATTTTATTTACTGCGAGATAACATACTCCAGTCGAGTATATTTCTAATAGGAATAAATGAAATCAACAGGACGACCCAAAGCTGATTTTTACATATCCTCTATTTCTTTATGTGGCCTCCACAACTTTCTCGTTAGGTTGTTTGACCATGACTCTCCACAACTTCCTATCCTTTGTAGCTTTAAGCAATGCTTGTCTCCTTACTATTCCTCCCTACTGACTGTTCTGCCATTCATTTACACAAGCTCATTAGGTTGGTTGATCATGGCTCTCCACAGCTTCCTATCCTTTGTAGCGCTAAGCGTTGTTTGTCTCATTTCTGTTTCTCTCTCCTCCCTGTTCTGCAATCCATTTACACAAGCTCGTTATGGTGGTTGATCATGGCTCTCCACAACTTCCTCTCCTTTGTAGCTTTAAGCAATGCGTGTCTCTTTACTATCCCTCCCTACTCACTGTTCTGCCATCCATTTACACAAGCTCATTGGGTTGGTTGATCATGGCTCTCCACAGCTTCCTATCCTTTGTAGTTCTAAGCGTTGTTTACTTACTGTTTCTCTCTCCTCCCTGTTCTGCCATCCATTTACACAAGCTCGTTATGTTGGTTGATCATGGCTCTCCACAACTTCCTCTCCTTTGTAGCTTTAAGCAATGCGTGTCTCTTTACTATCCCTTCCTACTCACTGTTCTGCCATCCATTTACACAAGCTCATTAGGTTGGTTGATCATGGCTCTCCACAACGTTCTATCCTTGTTATTTCAAAGAAATATTTATCTCCTTACTATTCCCGTCACTCTCTGTTCTGTCATCCATTTATATAAGCTTGTTAGGTAGGTTACCACGTGTTTATCCCCCCCGTGCCACACCTTGCTTTCAAAATATCCTGTAATCGATTGTTTGAACTGTTTTTATGACTTATAAATCATTGGCAGAGTATTTAAAGCCCTAACATTGAAAAAATTGGAATAATAATTATTTTCCCATATAAGTCCAAATGATTAACCTATAATTAGGGGGGGGGGAGAAGAGGTGGATTGAAACCTTTTCCAAGGGTAATTACGCGTAATTGTGTATAACGAACCCGACTAGAATTTGAACCCGGCTCTCCGATTTTCAATTTCGATCAATTACACCACCCACACATTCAAGTTTACAGCATCTGGTATTACCAAGCGGTCACTCAACTAGGTACAGGCCAGGCTCGACGTGGCTTAACATCGGTGATCGTATGAGAACCAGTGTTTCAACGTGATATGGCTGTAAGCAATATATCCTGTGAGTGTTATATTCTCCAAGCCATCTTTCCGCAATGTGTTTTAACTCTTTCTTTCTTACTCTAATTAAAAGTTTTGTTTTAGTTTTCATTTACCTTAAAACCTTCGTTTCTCACGTGTTCCATCTATGGTATTCTCATCATCCTTCTGTAGAACCACTGTTGTCTCAGATTCACTGTGTGGAAACTGGCCAGCATTCACTGTCGCATTGAAGGATTGATATTAGTAGTTCAGCACTCTTTCTTTTCATTTTAATGAATTTTTTCTCATTTTCTAATACTTTGTTTAGCTTTTGGAAAGCAACTTTCGCTATTCGCTTGCGCCTTTGTATTTCTCTGTAACGTTTGCCATCGTCTATTATAGCGCTTCAAATTAGTTAAATTTCTCTTCTTGCTTGATTTTGACGTTTCCAATTTGTACACAACACTGATAGCAGACACGGAAAAGAAATTACAAAATCTCCTACAGAAGGTAGCGACGGAGAGTGTGAAGAAGGGACTCAATCATAAAATACAAGAAAGTATGGTCATCAGTAAAAGGATGGGCCCGAAATGCGATTTGCAGGTCGGGAACACGATAATCAAGCAGACTCAGAAGTTTAAATATCTGGGAAGCGTTCTGATGGAGGACGGTAAATGCAACACTGAGATCCGTAGACGTATTGGGATGGTCAATGACGCATTCCAAAAGCTGGGCAGAGTATTGCGAGACAGAAGGATTTCTTTGGCAACAAAGAAAAGTATACTGAGCTGTTACGCGACATCTTTTTTTTACGGCAGCGAATGTTGGGCGATTTCTTCAAAGATGAAGAAGAGACTCGAGGCGACAGAGATGTGGTTCTACAGAAGGATGCTAAGGATATCATGGACCGAGCTTGTGAGCAACGATGAGGTCTTAAAGAGGATGCAAACAAGGAGGAGGTTTATACTTAATATCAGGAAGAGACAGTTGAAGTTTCTGGGACACATAATGAGGAAGTAGGGCATGGAGAATATGATACTCACGGGTCAAACAGAGGGAAAGAGAGACAAGGGAAAGCAACGCATGACATACCTAGCGGGCTTAAGCAAGTGGATAGTAGAATGTGGTCTAGGGGGAGGAATCAGAGGGAAGGAACTTGTTGAGAGCTGCAAGGGATAGAAGGTCGAGGAGAGCCACGATCGCCTACGTCCTGAAAAGACATGGCACATAAAAAGAAAGAAAGAAATTACTGATTATATTAGTTTTTTTGTTTTTTTTAAATTAACGAGTGAAAGGAGGGCCTGGAGAATATGATACTCACGGGTCGAATAGAGGGAGAGAGAGACAAGGGAAAACAACGCATGGCATATCTAGCAGCCTTAAGCAAGTGGATGACAGAACGTGGTCTTGGGGAGGAAGCATAGGGAAGGAACTTGTTGAGAGCTACAAGGGATAGAGAGAGGTGGAGAGCCATGATCGCCTACGTTCTGAAAGGAGACGGCACATAGAAAGAAATTTTTAGCTAGCATCTTGAGCCTACCCCTTTTGCTAATGACCATACATTATGTTTTCTTAGAATTGTTAGTCCATTCTTCTTGCTTTTCCTTACGAAACTATCCGGATAGTTAAAATTTGTACATCTTCTTAAGTTTGATATTCTCCAATACGTAGCCTCACAACAGAGCATACATTCTTTTTACTTAATAGTTAGTCCTTTCTTCATGCTTTCCTTTGCAACCTTATTTATGGGTTCTTGTAGCTTTCCTTATGAGTCTGCCATCAGCATAGTGTCATCTTCGTATATTTATTTAGATTATATTCACCGATAATAGATTCTGGTAGGACTGCTAGTTTTTTTAGGATTGACTCGTTGTGTAGCTTTAACAACTCCAGTTAGAAAATGTAATCGTGTTTTATACTTCTTTATATTTCTATGTAATTGTTCACTTGAATTTCTATCCGTATGCAGACAATTCTTTTCCTGAAAATGTTGAAGACTGTTTTAATATCTTTCCCATATAAATAAAGCTTTCCTTGTAGTTCAAGTAAGTCTTTAGGTCGTACCTTATCAAAAGGTTTTGGTTTGGTTTGGTTTGTTTTGTTTTACAGCTTATCAACCTCAAGGGTTATTTAATGCCGACAATATTTTATTGCTGGTAATATTTTTCTTCAAAAATGTATTGCTGGTCATAATTTAAAAAAAATATATTGCTGCTAATAAAACCTATTTTACATTTTCATTTTGTTTTGACTACAGTTTGGGGTTAACTATTTGCCCATAGATGGGACCCAAACAGGTGCTACCACCCCGGGTCAGGATGTAACTGGGAACACCAGCAATTAAGAGGTGGTTCCACGCTCCTCAAAACGTCCTGATCAAGGTCCTGCTGTCGGACATAGTTTATCGTCATACCGAGAATAGCAAATGCTTTTGAGCAATCAGTAAAAAAAATAGATATATGTTTCTCTGCATTGTATTGCGCGCTCAGATTCTGATAAAGAAATTACAATTCTTGTTCCAGTGACTTTAATTGTTCTTGTCCTATTTAATATTATATTCTACTAGTTGAATTACCCGCGCCTTGCTGCTGCGTGTCACATATTTTTGTAAGAAAATTATGATTGATTTTAAAACATTATCATAATTTATGGAGAAAAATGATGCATTTCAATATTACTCAACGATCGTGCCGATGTGACCTCCATCTTCTGGCTTTCTCCTTCTATATTTTGGGTAGGAGTCATTCCATTGATCAAATTTAAATCGAAGGGAAAATATCAACCGGGGGTGTTGTAAAAACAGCTTGATCTGACCCCTTTGATAGGTACTTGATGCAATACTTGATAGAATGAATTGTTAAGCAGATTTCAACTTTCATATGACTGTCGAATTGTCGCAAAAAATATGTATTGTAAGGCACTACCCACTGGTTAGCGATTTCTTGCACTGATTTTGATAATATTTTCCATATTTTTCGCGAATATTTCCAAAATATATGGAAAATAAAGTATAATATATATTTAAAAAATTAAATGAATAAATAAATCCACATTATAACCCAAAAAGTTTGCGGCTTCTCTTTTAAATATATATATATATATATATATATATATATATATATATATATATATATATATATATATATATATATATATATATATACAGAGACGTTCGATTAAAAGATCCCGACAAGTTCTGTCTGTTTAGGTTTTTTTTAAATATTTTTTCAATTTTCGTGTAAGGCGTTGAGTATTGTGTTCTAAGTTGTGGGTAAACTGTGCGAAGTTCATATTTTGTTATTGTTTTATTCAAGTATTTTCGACTATCGCAGTCATTATCAAGAACCGGTGTTCGTGTCTGTGAGGTAGTTAGTGTTTCTTTGTCTACATCCTGGTATTTCTTTAGGAAGTTGGTCGTTTGAAATGGCCTAGCGTGATGTCAAGCGTAATGGCTATTTGGAAAGAGGCCGCACAAAAAGAATGCAATTTATTTATTTTTTAATACTAATATATCATTATCATCATTATTATTATGTGTCGACCGCAGTCGAGATCATGCAGTCCACAACACTACGCCACACCTGCCGGTCCTTCATTACTGTCCCAAGTCCTTCCTACCAATGCCTGTATCGCTTGAGATGGCGTCAGGGGATACTAGTTTTCTGCCCCTGGTCAGGTTTCACGCAGGTTTCCAGAGTAGGAGAGAGGAGACAACATCATTTTCGGCACGGTGACAGTGCCCAGCGAACTATGCTCGACAAGTTTTTGTGAGAGAGGGAACACGGGAAAGACTGCCATAGATTTAGTGGATGGTCGGATGGCGTTTCCATGAGAGGTTTTGAGCTCTCATCAGAAGACGGGTGTAGGTTTTCATCCAGACATTTTTCTATACATTTAGAGAGTGTCCATGTCTCTGAGCCATCGAGCAGAATCAGCTCAACAGTGGCTCTCAATATTTTGATCTTGAGTTTTCTGTCCAGTTGTGATGTCCAGATCTTGTACATATCATTTCATGCAGACCCTGCCATACCCTTCCTAGTTTGAAAGTCTTTCAAGAAGGAGAAGATGAATGATCCAAGATACTTATAATCCTCAACTTGATTCAAATTGGTGTCATTAAATCATTTTATACGATGGTCATTATTGGTTGTACATCAGTTCATGTATTTAGCTTTTGGCTCTAAGATAGAGACCTACGCAGTTGGAGGCTTGCTCAAGAGATTGTCGGAGAGCTGACGCATTCTTGAGAGAGAGAGAGAGAGAGAGAGAGAGAGAGAGAGAGAGAGAGAGAGAGAGAGAGAGAGAGAGAGAGAGAGAGAGAGAGAGAGAGAGAGAGAGAGACCGACCGACCGACCGACCGACCGACCGACCGACCGACCGAGACCGAGACCGAGACCGAGACCGTCACCGTCTGTCCATCCGTCTGTTGTGATTTGATGGATGGTCTGATGGCGTTTCCATGAGAGGTTTTCTCTCATCAGAAGACGGGAGTAGGTTTTCATCCAGATATTTCTCCATGCCTTTAGAGAGTATCCATGTCTCTGAGCCATCGAGCAGAATCGGCTCAACAGTGGCTTTAAATATAATTTGATCTTGAGTTTTCTGTCCAGTTGTGATGTCCACATCTTGTACATATTACATGCAGGCCATGCTTTTAGAGAGTGTCCCTGATATAACTGTTGAATTGTCGCAATACATACGTATTGTAAGGCACTACCCACTGATTAGCGATTTCCTAATGCCCGTTGTAGTAAAGTCAAAGTCTCTACTACAACGGTCATTACTTGTTCAAAAATGGGATCGCCTGTGTTTTCTCACCAGTCAGCAAACACAGGCGATCCCATTTTTGAACAAGTAGATCGCGTGATGGCAAAGGAAATATATATATATATATATATATATATATATATATATATATATATATATATATATATATATATATGGGAATTAGAGTGACGTCTAAACGATCACTATTTCACCCAAGTCAAGATAGAACATTATAAAAATATATGCGCCTATTAACTATATTGTATGAGCTTATTTGAACAAGTGCTATGAAAATATTTACAGAAAAAAACAGAGGGAAGCTATGTCACGAAGATGGGAAATCGACTGAAGCCGAGATGCTAAGTCAAGACGGATACCATTAAAGACCCCTTTTTGCATTTTGTCAAGAATCTCGAGATATATAGCAAGAGCCCCAGACCAGATGTGTCTACAATACGCACGCAGGATTGGTAGATTTAATAATGTGCCAGATGTATTCTGGCTGAAAAAAAAAACTGTCTAGCACGACACAGTGAACCAACTTAGCTAGCAGCAGACCTAACAACTGATTCATTATAATCACTCCACTTCATGACAGTGGAAAACGGGAAACCAAGATGATGCTGTGAGTTGAGCTCTTGGAGGTTAGCATCGGCCATGCTGATGGAAGGTAAAAATATTTCTCTATGGTGTTTAAAAGTTAGCAGTTTCACCTCTGGGAGGCGTTAAAATTTACAAGGAATTCTTTGCCCATTTATTCTAACCATTACCAGTATTGTTACTGTCATATAAAGTGTCGCTGCCGACATTGGAGTTTGAACACAGATCACCAGTGAGTAAACATAGGCGGTGACATTTTTGAACAAGTAGATTGCGTGATGACAAAGAAAATATCTATATGGGGATTAGAGTGACGTCTAAACGATCACTATTTCTAGCCTATCCTCTATTACTATACGGACAGCTATTCTCTACTCTATTCACTATACTATTTTTCTATTCGGATCAATATTCGAGCGAGTATTATCGAGCAAGTACTATTAGTCCGAGGGTTACTCGAAGGCGTCTGACATCAGCAATGTTCAACGGCGTACTATAGTTGTATCTGCGATTACAAAGTCTCTACTACAACAAGCATTACGAAAGTGACAACGAGTATTCGTTGGCATTACAAAAGCGACAACGTGTGTTCGTTGACATCACAAAAGTTACGCAGAACATTCTTGCGATGGTCGAGATGAACAATAAAGGCGATTTATTTATTGCACCCACTTGGATACGGTGCAGAGTTGAAAGTATGTGTTGTGCAACGGTTATAAGAGCATAAAGTGGAATAGGTGGGCCAAGTACAAATTTCGGTGTAGTTTGCAATGATTTTTATTCGCATTGGTGCCGATGCAAAAAAGGACTAATCTGTCACTTCCCCTCACCCCAATCTATGTGTTAAATAACAAGGTAGACTGTACTATCTAACCTTGACCGGTAGTCATTGTAAAAGAAAGGCAACAATAGATTTAACACTAATAAAATAAAATCACACACATTTTTACATAGATAAAGCTTTTCGTAATGGATGAGCTGGATTTATGAATACAATTTTTTGTATTTCTTTATGGCATGAGCTACCAAGAATTCCTTAATTGAGTCTATCAGAACCTTTTCCAATCAATTCGAGAGTTCCAACTGCATCTGGAATTAATGATGTCCTCATCTGCCACATTGTTGAGATTTCCACTTCAAGGTCCTTGTATTATGATATTTTTTTTTTTAAATCTTTAAATATATATAATGCAGGTAGTGACATGTCAATAAGAAAGCATTATTTTTATTGTTTTGATTATTATTATTGATTCTGCATTAGGTAATCAAAGGTCGGATTCATATTTCAGTCTATAGATAGGTCGGGTTTATATTTGAGTCTATAGATAGACATTGGTCGGGTTTATATTTGAGTTTAGACATTGGTCGGGTTTATATTTGAGTCTATAGATAGACATTGGTCGGGTTTATATTTGAGTCTATAGATAGACATTGGTCGGGTTTATATTTGAGTCTAGACATTGGTCGGGGTTATATTTGAATCTATAGATAGAATTTTGGGCGGGTTTACATTTGAGTCTATAGATAGACATTGTTCGGGTTTATATTTGAGTCTATAGATAGACATTGGTCGGGTTTATATTTGAGTCTATCGATAGACATTGTTTGGGTTTATATTTGAGTTTAGGCATTGGTTGGGTTTATATTTGAGTCTAGACATTGGTCGGGTTTATATTTGAATCTATAGATAGACATTGTTTGGGTTTATATTTGAGTCTAGACATTGCTCGGGTTTATATTTGAATCTATAGATAGACATTGTTTGGGTTTATATTTGAGTCTAGACATTAGTCGGGTTTATATTTGAGTCTATAGATAGACATTGGTCGGGTTTACATTTGAGTCTATAGATAGACATTGGTCGGGTTTATATTTGAGTCTAGACATTGGTCGGGTTTATATTTGAGTTTAGACATTGGTCGGGTTTATATTTGAGTCTAGAGATAGTCATTGGTCGGGTTTATATTTGAGTCTAGACATTGGTCGGGTTTATATTTGAGTCTATAGATAGACATTGGTCGGGTTTACATTTGAGTCTATAGATAGACATTGGTCGGGTTTATATTTGAGTCTAGACATTGGTCGGGTTTATATTTGAGTTTAGACATTGGTCGGGTTTATATTTGAGTCTAGAGATAGTCATTGGTCGGGTTTATATTTGAGTCTAGACATTGGTCGGGTTTATATTTGAGTCTATAGATAGACATTGGTCGGGTTTACATTTGAGTCTATAGATAGACATTGGTCGGGTTTATATTTGAGTCCAGACATTGGTCGGGTTTATATTTGAGTTTAGACATTGGTCGGGTTTATATTTGAGTCTATAGATAGACACTGGTCGGGTTTATATTTGAGTTTAGACATTGGTCGGGTTTATATTTGAGTCTATAGATAGACATTGGTTGAGTTTATATTTGAGTCTATATAGATAAACAGTGTTCGGGTTTATACTTGAGTGAATAGTGTTCAATAATTTTTGCATTAATTCCTGACCACCAAATATATTCCTTCTTGAATGTCAATATATTTCAGTTGGAACAGCATTATCAATGAAGTTATATTATACATCGGGAGTAAAATCTGAATTAATTTCTGACAATCCTTTTATTACTCATTGCATATAATGAAATGAGTTTACTGTTATAGATTTTGTTGATGCTTAAAACATACTATGAGAATGCAAAAGGCAAGAAAGTCACTAAGACGCAAGGGATCTCTGAGGAGAAAGCACAATAAAAAGAACAGGATTCAATGCGTTGGCGTTGCATTTGAGGATTCTTGTTGACAGAAAAACAAGAAACAGGAAGAAAATTCCACAGGCGCCGAAAAATGCGAGAGAAGAAACGGTAAGAATAGAATTTATGGTTACATGCAGCAATTTCAATGGTAAAGTGATTAGACCGACACCCTTGTGCAAATTAATTGAAACAAAATGAATAATTCCGTTATTTTTTTTCGTATTTTTCCGATGAAACATGGCCCAGTGAACATGTTAGTACTTCATATATCCATTCCACGAAGTTGTTTCTTTCAGATAAACCAAAGATTCTCGATTAGATTTAGATCCGGGGAGTTTCCGGGGCCAGTCTATAGTACGTTGATTTGCTTACTGGTAAGGCTTGCCAGTGTTTCGTGCAGCGTTACAATTTTCGTATTCTTCCTTGGAGTAACGTCCATCGCAGAAAATGGCCGTAGGACAACTAATCGACAATCGAGACAATAGAGTCTGGGCGTGATGAAAATCTGATGCGATCAGGGATGACGTAATATTTTTCAAGGCCAAACAAATTTCATCATACACCCCGAAAATAGATTCATATTACTGTACACCACTGCAAATGACCTAATTTGATGAAAAAATAGAAATCGGTTACACCCTGTCACTCCAGTAGGTTTTAACCTGACTGTAATGTAAGAGAAAGGAAACTAAAGCGGTTGTTTCAATTAATTTGCACAAAGGTGTAGCTGCCAATCTAGTACTGCGCATAACTTGAGGAATTCGAGGTACCAAAGAGGAAAGCCCGTCAGAAAATTACCGTAAAAATGATTACAGAAAATCCTTAGGGAAGTCGCGTTACGGCGGTGGGAAAAATGAATGAAGTCGATATGCCAGGTTAGCACTAATAACATTTCAGATTCTTCTTTGGATGTTGTGAAGAATCTTGAGATACGTAAAAGCACTAGACTAGACGTAGCAGCAATATTTAATTCATGGTTAAATGATTGGCTTTAAAATGTTTGAGATAGATTCGAATGAGAAAAATTATCTCGCACAACATAGTGAATCAACTTTCTTAGCAGTAGACTTAGCAATTATCTAGATATAATAATTCCAAAACCTTCTGTATAACTATCCCAATTCATATTAGCAGAAAACGCTAGACTGAAGGTGAAATGAGTTAGTCTTTGGGGGTTAGCATCAGCCTTACTGACGGTAAGTAAAAAATGTTCTGTAAAATGGCTAAAATAGAACAGTTTATTTTTCGAGGCGTTAACATTAAAAACATATTTTACCCCATATATAGCTATCTTTAAAAAAATATTTCACCGAAGTCTCGAGAGCCAGTCAAGATAGAGCGTTATGTTACAGAATGCGAAGGCCAGGGCCAGAATGGTCAGCGATTGGCTGGACGTATCTCGTGCGCCGCGTATTCAGACAATAATGGATTGCCTTCGTCTGGGTTTTTGATATAAGTCCCAAACGACGCAAATTCAACAGAGGGTTGAAAGAATTTTGAAGCGTCGATACGCCTCCCACAATCAGGTTAGATCAGCTGAGACAACCCGAGGAGGGACGCTGAGTCAACGTGCTACATACGTCCCTGTGATGCCATTCGTCTTTCTGGCTCTTAGAATGCAAACTGGCACCATTCTCTCCTAATTAAACGAATAGCAAAAAGAAATGGTTCTTTTCGTTGATACCGCTTTATGTAGTAGCGTGGTGATCCAGAGACGATACAGAACGCAACAGTTACAGTTAAACTTGCTATGACGATGGGGCTTTGGGATATGAATGAAAGAGGAGGTGTTAGGAAGTGAAGATTATGCGGATAAGAAGGATATATAATGGTTAATTTAAAGAGAATCATCCACGCAGCAGTTCTTGGGAGTGGGTGTAAATGGAAATTTACTTTACATTCGGAATACGGGGGAAATAAGGCTGATTCGACTCCGTGGAAGTAGCATGGTGTTTATTTGTGCAAAAGAGCAATCGCAGATTGAAGAATAAGTCCTTCCCTGCAAGACGGCGAAAACGATTCTGAACTTTATAGAGGGCTAATCTAAGATTCTAGGTGTTTCCATTATTTTGTGCAGCCCTTGTATATATATATATATATATATATATATATATATATATATATATATATATATATATATATACATATATATATATATATGCGTGTGTGTAAAATTTAAGATAGAATATATCTGTAAAACGACAAAATCAATAAAGACAAAAGGGAAACTCACCTTAGCCGACGCGTTTCGACCTCTGAGGGAATTATTCAATGCAAATGTATCTGCGATGAAGATTAAGATGTATCTGTCTTGATAAATTCACTCAGTGGACGAAACGCGTCGGCTAAGATAAGCTTTCGTTTTGTCTTTTTTCATATATATATATATATATATATATATATATATATATATATATATATATATATATAATTATTTATTTAAATATTATAACATAAATATGTTATAAAATCACTACAAAAATAGCCATTTTGTTTCAACACTTTTGGTGTCTTATCAAGTGATGATGTTGAACGTAGAATAAATGGTTTTAAAAGTTTCAAATTAATTAACGATCCTTCGCTAGGGGTAAACGCTGTTACATAAGCTAGAATGACCAATCAAAATACAAGTATATGAGAATATATATATATATATATTAATTCGACCCATGGTGATGACGCCAGAAATTTGTAAGGGACTACTGTGAGTGAAAGAGAATGAAAAATATTTTAAAAGGAACCAGAAATGTGATTATAAGCAGGGAACAAGGGATAGAGCTCTACTCCTGTTTGAAAGACTGGGGAGAAGTGTGAACCGGACGATAGGTAGACATGACTTCCACTTGATGTATGCTGTGAACTTGAATCCCAACAGACGTTTCGAGCATGAAGCCTTGTGGAATGTGCAAGCGTGCATCGTAACTGGCAAAAAAAAAAAATCCCTTAGAAACGAACATGATTCTACACTCTGCACTGATGCAAGTAATGAATACCGCTCCTGTAAATATTTACCATGAAAATAGCAGCAGAGATGCGAAAGGCTAAAAACATTTTGTTTGTAAGAAAGTGTTGTAGGTGGAAAATAATTAATCACCCACAAGGACGCGGAGACGCTTTTGAACTGTCAAGGCTGGAAAGTAAGGATGGAGCAACTCCTGTTTAAACATGGTAGCAATACGCCATTATTTAATCTGATCTGATGCTTGTAAAGATAAAGCATTGTTGAAGAAGCCTGCTTGAAATGATATAATGAGTCATTTATTTATTTTGGTGTGGGGGGGCATCTTTAGCAATGGATGGTATCTATGAATTCTACCTGAAGTCTGGAGTGAACTTGACGAGACTCGGTACACGCATAGAGTCTCATTCAGAATTGAAATGGTCATCGTTACTGGCGAAAGTTCAGTCTAATCGGTGATGATTACAATATGAAGACAATACTTTCGAATACGTCCACATCACGTTGAAACACCAGTTCCTGAACGATCACCGAAGTTAAGCAACGTCGAGACTGGTCAGTACCTGGTGACTCCTTGGGAATATCAGGTGCTGTAAGCGTGGATGCTTGGGTGGTCTAATAGATAATAGGTCGGAATGAGAAATCGGAGGGGGGGGAGTTCAAATTCCGACTGAGTTCGTTACATTCGCTTACCGGTCCTGGGTATGACGATATACTACATCCGCGTCCTGGGTATGGGGATAAACTACAACCGCGTCCTGGGTATGACGATAAACTACATCCGCGTCCTGGGTAAGACAATAAACTAAGTCCAACAGCAAGGCCTCTGATAATACGTTTTTGAAAAAAATAATGTTGCCAGCTGTACGTTTTTGAAAAAATATTACCAGCTATACGTTTTTGAAAAGATAATGTTGCCAGCTGTACGTTTTTTGAAAAAATAATCCTACCAGCTATACGTTTTTGAAAAAATATTACCATCTATACGTTTTTGAAAAAATAATGTTGCCAGCTGTACGTTTTTGAAAAAATACTACTACTAGCTAAACGTTTTTGAAAACATTTTACCAGCTATACGTTTTTGAAAAAATAATGTTTCCAGCTGTACGTTTTTGAAAAAATAATACTACCAGCTATACGTTTTTGAAAAAAAAATATTACCAGCTATACGTTTTTGAGTCAAAAAATATTAACAGAAATAGATTTTTGACAAAACAAAAATATTACCAGGAAAAAAAAGTTGTCGGCATTAAATGACCCATTGAGGTTGATATGCCGTAAAACAAAACAAAACAAACAAACATTCGCTTACACGCAAATAACCTTGGAGAATGTATGCATCCACGACTTCTCCCACGTAGGTTATTAGTAATACTTGTATCACTAAACCATTAGTATCTAAAAAAAAATTTTAAAAACTAAAAATATTTTGTGACTTTAAGTAACCTGAAAAGGGTTGATAAGCCGTCAAAACGAATCAATCAACGTTCTTTTAATTAACATATTTTTTCGTGTTTATTTTTTTTATTCAAGTTTGAAAATCCAATGACAACAAAATTAATTGCAACACCCCGAAGGCCGATGCGTCTATTTCACTTACGAGTATCCACCAGAATAATGTTTGAAGTATTCAAAAATGTAGAATAAAAAAATCCATTTATTCTTTAGAAATTGCTTTGTTTACGTTTCGAAAACAATACTGAGTACATATGCGTTTTCGAGATAAATATCTTAGTGAGGCGGTATGTTTCCCTTAAAAGGGAAAATAAAACCTTTCTGTTACCTGACGCTCTTCGTAGCCAAAGTGTTAAAAAAACATCGGATCAAAAGGCGGTTTTCCCACAAAAAGGGATGCCGGTTCGATTCCTGCTGGAGAGTGCATTTTCTTTAATAATATTTCTCGACTACATAGACTGGGTGACGTAATACATACTGTTTAAAGTAAAAACTAAAACTAAAAAAAATAGGTTGTCTATTTTAAATGCGAGTATCCCTTCAGTAACGTCTAATGTTATAAATATTATAGGTTTTGTTAATGCTTGCAATATTAGGATATTTTATTGTTGCCAGAAGAGATGGTGCAGTTTTTATCCCTTTAGCGCTGACGGCATCTTTTCAGCCCGCCTATTAATCGATCCCTCGATACAAACAACGTCTGAAGTAGGAGGGCCCTCCCCCCAAAAAACAGCTGAAGTCTTTTTCGTTTGTTTGTTTTTTTTCTGCACCACATTATCTTATGCACGTTCCATTTTTGCTTTAATTCAAGATATATTTTCGCTTTCATCAAAGTGCAGCATTCTCAACTATAAACGTTCGCCCTAATGTATCAACTATCTGCGAACTACTCCTGCACCCACCGCCTCCCGACCGGGGTTGTCAAGCCTCATTGGGAGCCTCGTGCAGTGTGTTTTTGGCCTCCTCGCTCTCTTGTCAACATTTGCTTTAT
>OZ038496.1:27602306-27614806 GCA_964036315.1 Acanthosepion esculentum
ACTCGGTTCTTCTACTATTTCTTTCTCCCTTCGATATTTCCTTTTGTTTCCATTGATTTTTTTCACTTCCCATGCGTCATTTGTCGATGAAGTAGTAAGACCATGCGACTGGTCGGGGTGAGGCATCATGATAACCTAAAACATAACTGGTCCAGTCTTTGCGCTTTTTTTTAATTCAACAATCGATTCAATGTCGAACAAGAAAGAACAACGTTTAGCGAGAAGTGCGATATGTCAAAAGAAATTAAACAAGGAATCATCTGTTATCAAGGAAAAAAGAAAGATGCAAAGAAAGAAATTGCAAAAGAAAGATAGAAAAATTAGCAAAATAAAAAAGGAGCGAAGAAACTGAAAAGGTGAAATAAATAACCGCCAAAAAGAAGGAATTAGCGCAAAAAAAAAGAAAGAAAACAGAAAAAGAACAGAAGAAAGCGAGAAAAAATATCAATTACACTAAAAAGAAAAATTAAAAATTAAGAAAGGAAGGAAATTATTGCAGAAAAATGGCCGAATGAAAGTTCTATCAGAAAAATGGCCGAATGGAAGTTATGGCAGAAAACTGGCCGAATGAAAGTTATAGCAGACAGAATGACCGAATGAAAGTTATATCAGAAGAATGAACGAATGAATGTTATAGCAGAAGAATGATCGAATGAATGTTATAGCATAAGAATGAAAACTGGCCGAATGAAAATTATAGCAGAAAAATGGCCGAATGAAAGTTATAGCAGAGAGAATGGCCAAATGAATGTTATAGCAGAGAGAATGGCCGAATGAAAGTTATAGCAGAATGACCGAATGAATGTTACAGCAGAAAACTGGCCGAATGAAAGTTATAGCAGAGAGAATGACCGAATTAAAGTTATATCAGAAGAATGACCGAATACAATTATAGCACAAGAATGATCGAATGAAAGTTATAGCCGAAGAATGACCGAATGAAAGTTATAGCCGAAAAATGGCCGAATGAATGTTATAGCAGAGAGAATGACCGAATGAAAGTTATAGCAGAAAAATGGCCGAATGAAAGTTATAGCAGAGAGAATGACCGAATGAAAGTTATATCAGAAGAATGACCCAATGAAAGTTATAGCAGAAAAATTGCCGAATGATAGTTGTAGCAGAGAGAATGACAGAATGGAAGTTATATCAGAAGAATGACCGAATAAAATTATAGCAGAAAAATGACCGAATGAAAGTTATAGCAGAAGAATGACCGAATGAAATTTATAGCAGAATGGCCGAATGAATGTAATAGGAGAAAACTGGCCAAATGAAAGTTATAGCAGAGAGAATGAGCGAATGAAAGTTATAGTAGAAGAATGACCGAATGAAAGTTATAGCAGAAGAATGACCGAATGAAAGTTATAGCGGAGAGAATGACCGAATGAAAGTTATAGCAGAAAAATGACCGAATGAAAGTTATAGCAGAGAGAATGACCGAATGAAAGTTATATCAGAAGAATGACGGAATGAAAGTTATAGCAGAAAAATGGCTGAATGATTGTTATATCAGAAAACTGGCCGAATGGAAGTTATAGCAGAGAGAATGGCCGAATGAAAGTTATGGCAGAAATTTGGCCGAATGAATTTATAGCAGAAGAATGACCGAATGAATGTTATAGCAGAGAGAATGTCCGAATGAAACTTATAGCAGAAGAATGACTGAATGAAACTTATAGCAGAAAAATGGCCGAATGATTGTTATAGCAGAAAAATGGCCGAATGAAAGTTATAGCAGAAAAATGACCGATTGAATGTTACAGCAGAGACAATGACCAAATGAAAGTTATAGCAGAAGAATGACCGAATGAAAGTTATAGCAAAAAATGGCCGAATGATTCTTATGGCAGAAAAATGGCCGAATGAAAGTTATAGCGGAAAAATGATTGAATGAAAGTTATAGCAGAAAAATGAACAAATAACGAAAGAAAGAAAGAAAGAAAGAAGGAAGAATGATCGAAAGAAAAAAGCAAGATTGCATTATAGAAAGAAAGGAAGGAAGGAAAGAAGAAAAAAGAAAGAAATTGGTTCGAAAAAACAAACAAAAAATAAATGAGCATGGAGGAAAACGACAGAAATGAGCGAAAATGGAGACACACAGACAGATTGGTAAACAATCAAATATACAGAGAAATGGGTAAAGAAGGAAGGAAAAGAAGATAGAAGGAAATTATTGAAAAAAATGCGGAGTACATAAAAAGAGAGAGGACAGAAGAAAGGTACAGGCAGAAAGAGAGAGAAGAGGAAAGGGGTAAAGAAAGAGAAAGAACAGAAGCGTAGAAAAGAAAGAGAGATAACAAGTAAATGTGAGTGAATGTCGGGGAACAGGAGAAGGACAGCGAGAGGAATTGAAAAGATTAAGATTGAAAACTTTTCCCATTTATTACTTATGCTTTAAGTAATATTAAATCAATGGTGATAAGGGATGGTAAGCGTTCCCAAGCAACCATTGTAACACCCTTCTTCCATTGGGTCTTTTCGTCTTCACAAATGCTCGAGCTAGGACAATTTTGTCGCAAGAAGTCATTTTGCTTAAGATTCTGGGTAGACGACGCGTGTTCACTCCGAGCGGTGTGCCTGGATTTTCTTCTTTCCTTCGTTAAACGTGCTGGAGATAAACGTGTTCTGGGTTGGCTTTAACCTCCTAATAGTCAGGAACTTGAACCTAAGAGGAACTACTATGGATGGAATCCCATCACCAGGAGTATAAGATCGCGTCAATTCTACTGCTATTATTGTGAATGGAATCTGGATTATGTAATACTTTCCCGGCGGGGGGTCTCTTGATATCAAGATGAACTATACTGCTACGGTTGTACTTCGGGGCAATTTAATCTCGGTAATTGATGCGCGTACTACCTGAGGGTGTGGTTGCTTCTCTACCTAGTTTCACCCGTTCTAAAATCACGATATGTCGAACCATGTCCTCAACAAAGAAACAAAAGATACAAACCCAACATCAGAAAGACAAAAATATATCCCAAGTTCAGTATCTAAATAAATGTGAAGGGTCTACAATCTAACTTTCCAGAACACCATTTCTCCGAGGTCAAACCTCGTCCTGGGTAGGACGATAAAGTACATCCGCGTCCTGGGTAAGACGATAAAGTACATCCGCGTCCTGGGTAAGACGATAAAGTACATCCGCGTCGTGGGTAAGACGATAAACTACATCTGCGTCCTGGGTAAGACGATAAACTACGTCCAACAGCAAAGCCTCCGATCGGGAGGTTTTGAGGAGCGTGGTACCACCTCTTAATTGCTGGTGTTCCCAGCCCCATCCTGACACGGGGTGGTAGCACCTGTTAGGGCCCCAGTATGCGCAAATAGTTAACCCCAAAACTGGGGCCAAAGCATTATGAAAATGTAAAAATATGTTTTAATACCAGCAATATATTTTTGTAAAAAATTATTACCAGTAGTGAATTTTTGAAGGGAAATTATTACCAGCAATACATTTCGGAAAAAAATATTCCCAGCAATAAAAATCTTGTCGGCGTTAAATAACCTATTGAGGTTGATATACCGTAAAATATAACAAACCAAACTTAGGTCAAACCGGACTTCATGTTCTTGTCGGAAACTGATCTTATCCTATCTATTCTAATGAAGGATTTCCCAATCTTGGACTATTCGATTCTAATAGTAAAATCTGACCCTCGAAATCTCCATTGCCTTGGAACCCCTGCTTATATTAAAGTGACCATGCAGCAGAGAACTCAAAAATGAGGACCTAGATTTCGCGTTCGTGTGTTTGGCTCGTTAATTTTATTTTGCGGTATATCAACACCTTTATGGGTTATTTCATACCGTAATCTAAATATTTTGTATGCAATTTTATTTATTTTTATTTTTGGAGTTAATATTAATTTAGTGATAACTAATTAACCCATAGTTAAGGGGAAAGTGGTAGAATCATACCTTTCCCAAGGGTATTTGTGCGTAAGTGAATATAACGAATCCAATTAGAATTACAATCCCTAATTCTTATCGCTTGCACCAACCGCGCATCCAAGCTTACAGCACTTGGTATTCCCAAGCGGTCACCCCACTAGGTACTGACAGGGCTCAACGTTGCTTAACTTCGGTGATCGTGCGATAACCGGCGTTTCAACATGATGTGGACGTATAACCTTGTCTTAACTGTCATCACTCACAGAATTAGCTAAATAAATATTAGCGAAATAAAGGGTTCAGTTCGACATTCCAACCACCTGAAGAAGGCCGGAGCGTGCAACGGCAGAAACGTTGTGATAAACATGGCGACAAAGATGAGGATAATAGTCCGAATAATGTAAATAGTGTACATAATACCTCATCTCAGAAATATAGACAGATACTGAAAGACCGAAACGTTGTAATAAATATGGCGACAAAGATGAGGATAATAGTCCGAATAATGTAAATAGTGTACATAATACCTCATCTCAGAAATATAGACAGATACTGAAAGTCCGAAACGTTGTAATAAATATGGCGACAAAAATTAAGATAATAGTCCGAATAATGTAAATAGCGTACATAATACCTCATCTCAGAAATATAGACAGATAGTGAAAAGCCTAAACGTTGTAATAAATATGGCGACAAAGATGAGGATAATAGTCCGAATAATGTAAATAGTGTACATAATACCTCATCTCACAAGAGTGAATCATCCCCATTTCTATGGTATACCATTACTAAGAAGTAAGTTCCGTTCGGACAGCTTCTTTGTAAGAACTGCTGCTTTATGGAACAGACCACCGGCAGGATGTTTACCCGATCACTATAATCTTAACCTCAGCGTTAACCGTTATTTTTCCTGCATATGTCTATGAACTTCACTTTTTGCCTTTTTTGCACTCATACAACACCACTCAGTAACCTTCTAGCTTGACTCTCCTGTTTCGCATTGGTTGACCATTAGCATAAAAAGGGCAAAATTCTTAAGAAAATTTGGATTATACCAGTGGGTGGCTGCCATATCTGGATGAAGCCGTATTTCGAATAATATATAAGAGATTGGGAATCCGTCAGTTACCCGGGACTGCCGGAGTGGAGCGATGGATTATGTTTCATGAGCTGTGTCTACACTACCGCTTCTCGTCTTTCTGGTAGAAAATGCAGTAGATCCCCGTCTCCACGTCGCTGGGATGCTCCAATAGAAAAACAAATGCCGATAGTTACGGTTCCGGCGTCATTGTAGGAGTTGCCAGGTTGACTTCCGAAGTACGTGCCAGGAAGCAGACGTTTTAAATCAGTGGTTTTCTTCACGTAGACACGAGCTACTTTCCTCGGTTTACGAGACCCCATCTGACCGCTATACCGATATATATAGTTGAACACACGTACACATGAATACACAAGTATATACACGTATTGGCTCCTTGATTATGAGAGAGATAAAGGAAATTTTCCGTGAGGGACAATGAACTACGTATGGCGGATCGTATATAATAAACACGTAGGTCGGCCTCAATTCGGGGACACAAAAATAATATTTTTTGTGGAAACCCGTTTAGATTAACCCTGATCCCCCTCACAGAATTCGGAAGAAAATTTTAACGTACAAAAAAAAAAAAAAAATAAATAAATAAATAAAAATAAGATGAGGTGAAAATGGCGGGTTCATTGCACCGCTTTAGAAAATACCTGACCCCTCCTGACATGCTAGCTTGCGGCCACATCACGTTGAAACACCGGTCCTGTACGATCACGTTTTCTGCTAGTTTTAGAGTTGTTTTTCTATTTTTAGTATTATGGCGTAGATTACTGTAGAAATTCCAATTCACAGTCATAACAAAAGTTTAGAAGTAAAAATTTCTCTATGGACCACTAAAATATTACCATGGACTTCCAATTTACTATTTCTGTGTGTGGACCCCAGTAATGTTACATGGTCCGCAGGGTGCTTATGGGTCCCGGTTGAGAATCACTGATCTAGATTTCTGGAGGTGAGATATCATCGTCTATATACACCCCTTGTCAAAATCTTAAGACCAGATACAAAAGGGTTAAAAAAGACGCAGTTTGAAGGAAACTTATTTCTCACCGATGGTATACGGACGGACTGTGGGTGGTTTGGTACTATGTAAGTGGCATGGCGGGTCCTAGCTGTGAAAGTTGGATCTGGTGGAACCAAGGAATTTAGATCGTCCGAGCGATTTCCAAGGTAGTAGCGATAGAGCAGTGAGAGAACCGCCACATCCCGCCTGTGTGAGAGAGGTGCTAGAAAGTGGAAAATAATTCTTCTCCAACAAGGACTTGAAGACGCTTTTTAAGTCTGTCAACACTGGAAAGTGAGGACGAGGCATCTACCGCCCAAATATGGCAGCAGTACTCCGTTTTCGGCCTGTTTTTGTTCTTATAAAGGTAGAGCATAGCATGAGGAGTCACGTACATATTAGAGCAGTATAGGGAGCCGACAATTTTACCTGCATCTTTAGCGATGGAGTATCTGTCTGTTTGTTTATCTATCTATCTATCTATCTATCTATCTATCTATCTATCTATATATATATATATATATATATATATATATATATATATGTCTGTATGTATGTATCTCTCTCTCTATCTCTCCCTCTCTCTCTCTCTCTCTCTCTTTATATATATATATATATATATATATATATATATATATATATATATATATATATATATATATATAAAATGAAATGAAGAGGTTATAATGGTTCCAACGAGAGAAAAGTGTGTATATTAAAAAGAAGAGAGGTACCGCAAACTTTTTTGGTTGTAATGTGGGTTTTTTTAAAAAAAATATTATTCTTTATTTTTCATAGTTTTACATAGTTTTACAACACGTGTTTCTGGTCTTACGACCGTCTTCAGGTAAAGGGTGGAGATTTCCACATATTATTAAAAATAATTAATTTTTTTCCTTTATGCTTTTCAATGTTACATCTTCTCTATATGAGACATTCTCTGTTTTTGTGTTGGTCATTCCAATGTCTTTCTTTAAATGGTAGTGAAGAGTTTAATATTTAAAAAAAAAAAACCCACATTACAACCAAAAAAGTTTGCGGTACCTCTCTTCTTTTTAATATATATATATATATATATATATATATATATATATATATATATATATATATATTCGGCTTGATCTGGCTCTTATAAAGGTAGAGGATAGCAGGAGTCAGGTACTTACTAGAGCGGTACAGGAGCCGAACAATTTACCTGCATCTTTAGCGATGAATCGTACGTAGGAGTTGAGATCCGGCGTGAGATTGAGGCCAAATATACTTTCTTCGAGTGGACACCCATTCATCGTGACGGGCGATAGTTTGGGGTCTAATCGGCAGTCATCGAATGTAACTATTTTTGTTTTTCCAGGCATTGAGCATAGCCAGCCAGTTTTTCGCCACTGGGAAGTTATTGTCCAATCGGAAGAGCGGTCAGCTGCCAATCTTTGTTCGTCAATAATTTTAGAGGTGTGTCCGTATATAGTCGTATCATCGGCATAGATGTTTACAAATGATCAAAGTATATTCTTAGGTAGATCTTTTATGTAAATCCGAATGAGGTTTTGTCCGAGAAGTAACCCCTATCTGTCTGTTTGTCTATCTATCTATCTATATACATATATATATGATATATATATGTATGTATTTTCCGCTTGATCTGGCTCTTATAAAGGTAGAAGACAGCATGACGAGAGCGGTACAGGGAGCGGACAAATTTACCTATTTCTTTAGAGTTAGATCGTATGTAGGAGTTGATATCAGGTGTGAGTTTGAGACCTAATATTCTTTCAAGGCACTGTGCCTCCTTGAGGAGACATCCGTTCATCGTGGCTGGCGGCAGTTTGGGGTCTGATCGGCGGTGATCGAATGTAACTAGTTTGGTTTCCGAGGCATTGAACGTAACCAGCCAGATTTTCGTAGGGGGTAAAATCATTCTTTACCGACGTAGATGATTTTGAACTCTATCAAGACAGGCAAATATGGATTGAGTAGCCCTAGACCGAGTAGTGGAAGCAATCCAGCAAACGGCGAATGAAATTTTGCATCATAAATGTTAAAGGCAGATGAACATTCAGCTTTAAATTTTAACCTCCTGTGTATCTGGATGCATAACCTATCCACCTTTATTAAGCTTTCTAGCATTATTGCGGGGTTGTATATAAGTGTTTCACTTGAGGTTGGTGTGAATTTAAGATCCAGTAATCTCAAGGCACGGTGCCTCCTCAAGGAAATATCCGTTCATCGTGGCTGGCGGCAGTTTGGGGTCTGATCGGCGGTGATCGAATGTAACTAGTTTGGTTTCCGAGGCACTGAACGTAACCAGCCAGTTTATTTTCCGTAGGGGGTAAAATAATTCTTACCGACGTAGAGTTCCACTTGATGTCAGGTGTGAGTTTAAGGTCCAATAGTCTCTAAAGGCACGTTGCCTCCTCGAGAAGACATCCGTTCATCGTGGCTGTCGGTAATTTGGGGTCTGATCGGCGGTGATCGAATGTAACTAGTTTGGTTTCCGAGGGACTGAACGTAACCAGCCAGTTTATTTTCCGTAGGGGGTAAAATAATTCATTACCGACGTAGAGTTGCACTTGAGGTCAGGTGTCAGTTTAAGGTCCAATAGTCTCCCAAGGTACGATACCTCCTCGAGGGAATATCTGTTCATCGTATTCGGGGCCAGATTGGCGATGATCTGCTTTGGTTTTTCGAGGCATGGAAGGATTGATATTGCGTAAATGGTTATCATTTTTTTTTGCTTCTAAAGAAAATTTTTTATTTCTTATTATTTTGCTTAGCATTCGAATTCGTTCAGTCCTCTGTTAAAGGATTTTCCCAGATATTTAAAATTTTCGTAATTGCTTCATTTTGGCATTTCCAATTCGTAGTTCGTACCTTGGGAGGCTCCTCTTCTGGATAACCGTACCTTCTGTCTACTTACGATTGACGCTTTGTACCTTTTTTTTTCCTCACTTTCAATTACCGCCTTCCTTAAAAGTTACTGTAGTTTCTTTTATGTGTTTGCTATCAAAACCGTGTCGTCTTCAAATCTTGTGTTGCTAAGATTGTATTCCAGCCAGAGGCCCGAATGAGAAGCTGTAACCCTTATGGGAATTGTTACTTTTCTTCGAGCTGTCTTCGACTGTGGGATCGACTATCACTAGCGACGTGCTAATTTCTCAGCAAATTTGACCCTCAAGAACACCCAAAGTTTGTCCCAAAAGCACGTGTACACAATGAGGATAAAACACGGACATCTTTCTTGAGGTGTTTATAAATTGTACACCGTCCAATTATTAACGTTAACAACGAACTATTTTAAATTAAAAAATTGTACTTGCATTCATTAAACGAAAATTACTTACAATATAATACATATTACTTATGATACATTCCTTCTTGCCATCAGTTTTTTTAACGACACCACGGATAAACTAGTTTATTTATAAACACATACCTTTGAAGATTTTTATCGATCGATCACACCTGCTCCCGAAATATATATTAATTTCGACGTAGGCGATCATGGCTTTCCACTTCCCCCTATCTCTTGTAGTTCTTAATATGTTTTGTCCTTTTGTTACTTCTCCTAAACCATGTTCTGTCATCCACTTGCCTAAGCCCGCTAGGTATGTAACGCCCTGTGAGTATCAGATTCTTCAAGCCTTCCTTTCTCATTACGTGTCCCAGAATTTTCAGCTACTTCTTCCTGTTGTTTGCACCCTCTCCAAAACCCGCCTTGTTCTTGTGCTATCTCTGGTTTGAATATGCTGCGCGCTCGATTCATCGGAATTTGGATGATGAGTTTTGTTATGTGGCTCATTAAGCTGATTGTTTAGTGGAGTTCACATTCGTTTTCGCTTGGTTTCTTAGGCATTGCTATGAAAATAGATCTGCTGAGATCTTGCGGTATCTCGCCACTGTTGTAGATTTCATTTATTATTTCTGTGATCTTGGCTATGCCAAAATCATCTGACGCTGTCATCATTTCTGTTGTAATTCCGTCTGGCCCTGCTGTCTTGTTTCTGTTCAGTTTCGCCTGTTTTTAGAATTTCAGGCCCGTCGGTATTTCTATGTATTGCTGGTTGTTCTATTTCGTCGTGGGAGTGTTCTTCAATATATTCGTTCTAGCGCTGAAGAATTTCTATTCTCTAGTATGATTTTTCAATTCTTTGAATTTCTGCAGCCTGTTGTCGAGCATGACTTCTGCCCTGTTAATTTCCTTATTTGTTTATGCAGATCTCCTTTGTAGGTTGTACTCAGTCTCTCTATTTCTGCACATTTATTGTTTAGCCACTCTTCTTTTGCCCGCCTGCATTTGATCCTTATTTCATTGTATAGTTTTCTGTATTCTGTTACATATCTTGGCAGCGTTGTCTGTCTCTTTTGCTTCATGTCGAGAATCTCATCAGTCGTATTTTCCTCTTCGTCCATTCTCCCTTGGAACGTTATCTTTTGCTGATATCACTAAAGCTTCTCTTAGTGCGTCCCATTTTGAGTTTCCATTTCCATTGTGTCCCTCGTATCTTCTTTTCACATTGTCCATATATTTTTCTTTCAGATTCGGGTCGCTCAGGAGTCTGTTTGCAGTCTGGGTGCTGTGTTAGGCTTCTTTAGTTGCCGTAGTTTCACTCGTAATTTACATGTAACAGGGCGATGATCGCTTTCACAGACGGCACTTGTGTAGGTTTTGCAGTGTTGAACCTAAGACCGCTGTCTCTCTTGTAAAACCCAAAAGTGATCTTTTGTCATCTACTTCTAAAACTCCCAGAAAGAGTAAAAAAAAAAATAATGATAAAAAAGAAGATGGCTGTCATTGAATGGAGGTCAGTCATATGTGAAGTGTTTGTTACTCGAAATAATGAAATTCCAAATCTAAGTTATCGGCAAACAGAATATCTATCGGCTGTTTAGATATGTTTTTGAATATATTTCGGGGTTTTTCGCAGAAAAATGACTTAATGCCGCTTTCTCGGCTCCAACGAATGGAAGCGACGCGTTCCGCTCTGCTGAAGAGAGATGTTGATGATTACCAAAAAGACTTCAAGAAAATTCTTATCTTATTCAACCGCATACCATAAGCCACATAAAATTTTTTGATGTTCTTTCTTTCTTTCTTTCTGTCTTTCTTTCTTTCTTTCTTTCTTTCTTTCTTTCTTTCTTTCTTTCTTTCTACCCTGTATCAATAAGTTCTTTCTTTTTTCTACCTAATACTAATTTGTTCTTTCTTTCTACCTTTCTACTAATACTTTCTTTCATTCTTTCTTTCTTTCTTTCTTTTTTATACTAATTATTTTTTCTTTCTACCTTATACTAATTCTTTCTTTCTTTCTTTTTTCCTTGTATTAATAAGTTCTTTCTTTTTCTCTACCTTATACTAATTTGTTCTTTCTTTCGAGCTTATACTAATTGTTTCTTTTTTTCTACCTCACAGTAATTCTTTCTTTATTTATTTCTTTCTTTCTACCTTATTCTACTTTCCGTTATTTTCTTTCTTTCTTTCTTTCTTTCTTTCTTATTCTAATTTCCGTTATTTTCTTTCTTTCTTTCTCATACTAATTCCCGTTATTCTTTCTTTATTACATTCATTTATACTTTCTTTCTTTTTACAATATAATGTTGTTTTATTTCATTTGTGTCTTTTTATTGTATACCTTGTTTTTACGTTAGTGCCTTTTTCGTCCTTTTCATTCCAACATGTATTCATTCGTTCCGTCTTTTTTCATGATTTTTTCTTTCTTTCTTTTTTAAATTAATTTACTGTTTCTGTCTTTCTTTTTTTCATCATTTCTTTCTTTCATTTCATTTTATTTTTTCATTTTCACTTCTTTCTTTCTTCCTTTCTTTCTTTTATTTTTCTTGCCTCACTTTCCAATATGCATTTGTTTTTCTCTTTCGTTTTTCATTTTGCTTCTTTACAGGAAATAAGCACAAACTTGACAGCATCATAAAAACAACATCTTATTTCAGATGCTACTCTTATACAAAAGACCAAAGAGTGCAGCGGCTGTATCGTGTTAATGAAATAAAGTTGAGATAATTATTCTTAAGGAATCAATATACAAAAGTCATATCTCAGAACTTCAATGAGATAATATGAATAAAATGTATATTGTTTTTAATTTTACCGTATATTTCGTAATATAAAATGCACCAGAAGACAATGTTTTGTGGAAAAAATTACAGTCGAATTAAAAATTTATTTTCTTGAACAGAAAATCAATCTAATAATTTAAAATCCAGTCTAAACACAAAATTGATTTGAACACAAAAATTAAGTCTATACACAAAAATTGGTCTGAAAACAAAAATTGAGTCTAAAAACAAAAATTGGTCTGAAAAAAATATTGAGTCTAAACACAAAAATTGGTCTAAACACAAAAATTGAGTCTAAATACAAAAATTGATCTGAACACAAAAATTAAGTCTAAACACAAAAATTGGTCTGAAAACAAAAATTGCGTCTAAACACAAAAATTAGTCTAAACACAAACATTAGTCTAAACAAAAAAATTATCTGAACACAAAAATTAAGTC
>OZ038496.1:27619806-27657306 GCA_964036315.1 Acanthosepion esculentum
TTAAAACTGTTTATTATAAACAGAGCATTTACTTAAATATTTGTATCTATAAAGAGAATGTATAAACATAAAAATTACTTAAAAATAATTGTTGGACTTTGTCCATTTCATAATATATATATATATATATATATGTGTGTGTGTGTGTGTGTGTGTGTAGCACAACTACAGCTTGAAATATATACTTAAAAGAAAGGGAGTCATATGTCTGCGATAATCTGTGATGCACACCTGATTCCTTTCGCGATAAGTGGGGGTTTTAACGAAAGAGTTTCATATTTCCGAGCAGGCAGTATTAGTTTCGGTGTGAGATGATTATATGAGAAAAATTATTTAAGAAAATCTTTTTTAAAAATCATGGATAACCACTCAACCACGTGTATCCACTAAAAAATAACGTTTATAACAATGAGACATAATGTCGGATTAAACAATTATTTTAAAAATACTGTTGTTTACTTTTCGAGAAAGAAACTGAAGCTAGCCAATATCAATTCATAGAAGTCCGAACGAAAGATGTGCCTTCCCTAAATAGGTAACTTTATTTTGCTTTATCCTGATGGATTCCATTGGCTAAACCGGTAACGGTACGCTTCTCTATCTTTCTCTCTAACACACACACACACACACACACACACACACACACACACACACACACACACACACACACACACACACACATGCATAAAAATAAATTATTTCAATATACGCTTGAAGATCAAACGAAACTAATGTATGTAATTTAATTATATAATTAAATTTGAAGTTTTTAGCTTCCATTTTTGAAACATGGTTATTGCTTTGTAGCGAAAAATTTTTTTAAATCAGTTAATTTATAATATTTATGCTCTGTAAATTTACATTGACCACTGTTTTGTAAAAATAAAAATAAAAAATATCAATAAGAACACTGGATTATATATCTTACTGTTCTTTCTTTATATATATATATATATATATATATATATATATATATATATATATGTTACAAAGAGTTAATCATACCTTGAATCATGAATTCAAGGTATGATTAACTCTTTGTAATATAAAATTATATGCTGCCTATTTTATTATATATATATATATATATATATATATATACATACATATATATATATATATATATATATATATATATATATATATATATATATATATATATATATATATATATTAATAAATAAACATGTTACCCCTCACTGCTAGCAAGACTCGGAGTTTCATGTTCAACGCAGTCTTCATTTGTTGAGTATGGTCTGACCGTTACTACAATTTGAATTTTAATATATCTGGTTATCACAATGTTGATGTAGTTATATATTATGCTGGGATGAAAGTTTTTTTTACTCTAAAAATTATATTTGGTAATTAGAATAAGCCGGATTTATATATGTATGTAAGAAAGAAAATTAAAATATTAAAAAAAATTAGTTTTGAGTTGTGAATATTCATTTTTTAACTTTAATTTTTTTTTTTAATTAAAGAGAGATTACTTTTCTTACTTAAAAAGAAAACATTAATTTATATTCAAAATAAATAGTAATTTACTTTAAAAATTAATCTGGCTCAACGAATTTAAGCAGAAATTTATTTTTATGCCTACATGTAACAACCAATTCATTTCTCTTCTTTAATAAGCTAAGGTTATTTAAGCGTTTTAGGATAACCAATTTTTCAACAAGGCATAAGTTTACATTTATTTCCTTGTCCGCTGTAAGATTTAGTTCTTGTTATAATTTCCTAGTTGACTAATGATGAGATCATATATACTCATATATGAATTTATAGCTCTGATGAATTGGATCGTGATTACGATTCCAATGTAATAAATTATAACCATGGAATATTACTGTTTGAGCCTTTTATATTATATTCTTACTCTGTCTTGGACATTGAGTTCTACCTGGATTCTATCCTCTTGGGAATTTATTTATTTATATATATATACAATAATGACGACTGAGAAGGCACTACGATTAAGAGTTTTGTTCAATTTTTCTTGTGTCCGTATAACTGATTTCTTTTGCGGACATAGAGTCACCTGCAAGATTCAAAATAGAGAGAAACAATGTCATTATGCGAATTCACATTTCCTTTAAGCAACTGCGTTCCTGATCAAACTACATTCATCAATTAGTCTATTGGACATACGACTACATGCCTATCACGAAGACTCACGTTACATCTCTCATTTGAGACTCATTTAAATACATGGAGAAACCTACGAAACTTCAACCGCAAAATCCTCGTAGAAAGTACAAGGATAATAGCCTCATCCACATGTACAAAAAGTGTAAAAATAATGGAAGCACTTAGATTGCTGGGTTTTTTTTGTGCGAAACTTCCCCCTAGCACAGCCTATTCGATTTTAATTTACTAATCTCCTATAAATGATTTGTTGTAAGAGGTATTTGAAGAGTTTGATATTGACTAATTCCACCTTGATTAGAACACTGATGTGTAATTCATATATACAGTAAGTGCCCCATGCCTGGTTGCAATGGCCTCTCGAAGCTTTATGGCAAAGCACAATAGAAAGAGAGTTTTTTTGTTTATAAAGTGAATGCACGTCACAATTGTAAGAGATACTTTTTTTTATTAACTCTTGCTCTACGCGGCTGACATTGTAGCGGACCCCTAAACGACGAGGTTTCCAAATATTTTGTGGACGTGCATGTTGCGGGTCCCGCCACAATTATTCTATTTTGTCTAGGAAAGGTGTGGACAGGATCATGCTATTATGCTAGAGGTCGCTATCCAATGTGCTTGTCACAATGCAATTTATATTTGACGTAAAATAGCACATGGTATAAAATACAAGACAGAACGTAATGATTCAAAACATAACAATTGGATTTATTAGTGTTTGATGTACATGCATATAAACTGAAAGGTTTGAAAGAGTTATGTCTCTTAGATTTGGAGATATTTGTACCTGAGCTCATAAAGATTAGATTAACTATTAAACTGTAGTTTATAAGAATGAGTATGTTGCATGTTAGAGATTGTTGGTAAGAGTTCATAATTGTACTTGCGTGATTGTTGTAAAGTTTTTTTACGCCTGACTGCATTAGTCAAGACGAGAGTTCTTTAAGGGATGAAACACACGAGTGAGTAAAGAGTAAAGATAGCGAGAATTACTCGTGTTTGGTTTTTATAGTATGTTGTATCACGTGGCAGGATCAACTTTAGTTAGCGCAAAAACAGACTTGTCGCGTGCAGGCAATTTGATTGGTTGGAACTGACCAATCAGCGAGCTAGATTGGAGGAGATTAACCAATGAATGCTCGTTGCATAATTTCTATGTATGATGGTGGTGGTGATACCACAACATTAATTTCATAGGAAGAAAACAGGGTTGTCTACTCATGTATTTGATATGTGTTGCCAGTAAATAGAGCGTTAATACTAATTTTATATATATATATATATATATATATATATATATATATATATATATATATATATATATAGCGTGTGTGTGTGTGTGTATTTAGACAGCAATCCTTCTTTCATGCATGCTTCATAAGATATGACGGACAAAGCACCTTGTCTGTCTTATCTAATGAAGCTTGCATATACATACATACATATATAGGATTATCTTATCTTACGTTTGTTCTGCTTAGTTTATTGAGTTGTCTTTTTACTCGTTTTTTCTTCTTCTTTGGATTTGAAGCTTAAACACTGGACGATTGTTTTCGCCTTGATTTGATGTTCTTGGTTCGTTCTTTTTTTATTCGCCATTTTTCCTCGAGTACCGATTTGTTCTAGTGCAAGTCGAGTTATCCGAGGTTTTTCCAAACGAGTTCCACCAATATATATATATATATATATATATATATATATATATATATATATATATATATATATATATATATATATATATATATATAGAGAGAGAGAGAGAGAGAGAGAGAGAGAGAGAGAGAGACATCGAGGTGGTGCAATGGTTAGCAAGCTTGTCTCACTAGACCAATTATGACTGAGTAGTGAGTTCGATCCTCACTGGGTGCCCCTTACTTTCGGCCTTGTGCCGCATCTAAGCAACGCTTGGAAAATCACTATATATATATATATTTTACAAAATAGAGAAAGCCCAAATTGCCTCATGAGAAAAGCTATTTCAACTAGCGTTAATACGCTAGTATTATTCAACTCAACTGGTGTGCAGATTCAAAGATAGAAACTTAAAAATAAAATCTAATTAAAATTTAATTTTTAAGTTCCTAACTTTGTATTAATGGAGATCCGTATAGTAATAGAGGATAGACTAGAAATGGCGATCCGAATACCGAAAGAGGATAGACTAGAAATGGCGATCCGAATACCGAAAGAGGATAGACTAGAAATGCTGATCCGAATACCGAAAGAGGATAGACTAGAAATGGCGATCCGAATACCGAAAGAGGATAGACTAGAAATAGCGATCCGAATAGCGAAAGAGGATAGACTAGAAATAGCGATCCGAATAGCGAAAGAGGATAGACTAGAAATGGCGATCCGAATACCGAAAGAGGATAGACTAGAAATGGCGATCCGAATACCGACAGAGGATAGACTAGAAATGGCGATCCGAATACTGAAAGAGGATAGACTAGAAATGGCGATCCGAATACCGAAAGAGGATAGACTAGAAATGGCGATCCGAATACCGAAAGAGGATAGACTAGAAATGGCGATCCGAATACCGAAAGAGGATAGACTAGAAATGGCGATCTTAATACCGAAAGAGGATAGACTAGAAATGGCGATCCGAATACCGAAAGAGGATAGATTAGAAATAGCGATCAAATTGACGTCAAACTAATTCCTACATATGCGTTTCCTCTATGAGCACGTGATCCACCCAATTCAATAATGGGATCGCCTGTGTTTGCTCACTGGCGATCTATGCTCAAACTCAAGTGTCGGCAGCGACACTTTATTCCTATGTTACACACACTTTATGTCTAAAATAGAAAATATTTACATGAACACAAAAATGAATAAAAAGCCTAATCTTGCCAGTCGTCTTTAATGAAACATGTATAAAAGAGGGATTGCTGCCCAAATTTGTTGACAGAAGACATGAAAAGAGAAATTACTTCAACTGATGCGAACGTGTTGCGCCAGAAAGCATTATTATTGGATGAATGATCAAATGAGGGCCTATCGCATATAGGAATATAATTTTGATCCTAAATATAATTTCAGTTATCTCTTTCAAAGTTATCCCGTTCGGACATCTATAAAGAAAAGGTTAGTGTCAAAAGTTCGTACTACATTAGGCTCGAATATTGTGCGAGCAACTCATGTATCCACGGCAAGCATCCTCCCGCAAGCTAATATATAAACAGTTCTTTTTATATATTTTGAAAACTTATGTAATGCATAGTACCTCGACATGAAAAATCGGAGAGCCGAGTTCGAATCCCAGTCGAAATCGTTACATTCACTTACATTAAAAAACTCTGGATAAAGTATGAAGCGATCTCCCCCAGCTATAGGTTAAATAGTAAGACTTGTATCTAGAAAAATCATTGTTTATGTAATATTCACTCGAAAAGAAAAAAAGAATTATTCTTACAATACAAAATGTTTCGGTTTTAAATACCACAAATAGGGTTGATAATCCGTAAATACACCGGCCCGAGAAGAAAAATTAAATATTGTGTCAATAGATTTGCTACAAACGCGTAGTTTATTACAAATAATGTGGTATCAAATTCGATTTATTACAGTTGACCGATTTTTTCGAGAATTAAAATTACAATAGCAGATAGTTTTGACTGGTTCGTTTTTACGTCTAATCAACCCTTTGCAGGTTATTTAAAGCCAGATAATATTTTGAGATAATAATGATTTAGGGATAAAATTCTTACTAATTAACCCATATTTAGGGAGAAGAAGAGGTAGATTCATGCATTTCCCAGGGGTATTTCTGCGTAAGTGAATATAACGACCGCAACTGGAATTGGAACTCGGTTCTCCGATTAAAAATTCCGAGCCCTTATTTGTTACACAAACATACAAGCTTAAAGCACCTGTTATTCTTAAGCGGTCACCCATCTAGGTAATGGCCAGGTTCAATTTGCTCAACTTCGAGGACATTAAGGGAACCGTTGTTTCAACGTGATATGGCCGTAAGCCTAATGGCAGAAGGATTCGCACGAGATGAAAATATATTTTGAAAAAGAAAAAAACAATAAATCGACCCTTCTTCGCATTAAAGAAAAAGAGTAAAAAAAAAGGGCAGGTAACTGTTTCAAGAAAATATATATACATGTACAAAATCACGAAAGAAAAATATGTATATGTGACAAATAAGTACATAAATATAACTGTGTGTGATGGCGGCCGAAACGTTGTCGACCAAGACCATCGTAAGATATCATTGTAAGACTGAGTTGAGCTTCGAAAAGGATCGAGAAAACTCCGGCTCAAAGTTGGTAGACATGAGACACATACATTTTACCGTAATTAGGTTTATTTTGTGACATATACAAATTGATAGAATTATAAAAATTCATTAATTCCTTAGAAGGATACTGATATTAAAATGTAGTAAATTTATTCCCCTTCGAAATTACGAGTGTTCACTGATAAGTAAGGTCTCCAATCCTATAAAACAAGTTTCAGATCAGATAGAATAATGAAACTGGTATCAAGATGAAGTAAATTTCTTCTCTCTTCAAAATTACAAGTGTTCACTGATAAATAAGGTCTCGAATCCTATAAAACAAATTTCAGACCAGATATAATAATGAAACTCGTATAAAAATGAACCCAATTTTTTTCGCTTCAAAATTAATAGCATTCATTGCTATGCTCAATAGTCTTACAAATATATTGTAAGTTCCAGAGAATAATGAAACTGGTATCGCCTTTGGAACCGCATACCCCAGCATCTATTCCAGATCTCCATACTTTCTGCCAATTGTTCTTTAAAATAATAATTGGGACATTATTTCTTTCTGTTCGGCTCTAACTCGAGCGATTAAGACAGACGATGGAAGGCTGAAAACTTCCAGACCAATGCCATTTCTCCAGAACTGATCAAACCCCAGATTTTTTTTGGAGTCCTTCTTGATTGGGCTGAGAAAGTTTCGGCACACTCGCGCATTTATTAAATCAGTGGGGAACAGGTTATTACTTGATGACAACAGAAAACTGATACCCCACTTTAAGTTCAGTATAATCATATAAATACTCTTAAAAGTTACTGAATAATAATAATAATAATAATAATAATAATAATAATAATATTTATTATAATAATAATAATAATAATAATAATAATAATAATAATAATAATTGAAGATCTTCGACAAAACTATCAAAATACAAGGATCTTGAAGTAGAAATCTCAAAAATGGGGCACATGAAGACATCAATAGTTCCAGTTATAGTTGGAACCCTCGGATTAATTGGTTCCGATAGACTCATTGAAGGAATTCTTGGTAGACTTAAAGAAATACAAAATATTGTACTCACAATTACAGCTCACACATTACGAAAAGCTTTATCTATTTAAAATGTGTGTGAGCTTAGTTTTTATTTGTTTTTGTTTTTTTAAACATGCTCAGTGGGAAATGTTATGATGCCTTTTCTGACCTTAGGTCACTGGTTGGGACTCGGAAGGAAATGTGTATACAACAGAAATCAAAGGAAATAATAATAATAATAATAATAATAATAATAATAATAATAATAAGTTACAAGGACCTTGAAATAGAAATCTCAAAAATGTGGCACATGGGAACATCAACAATCCCTTTTGTAGTTGGAGCCCTTTTACTGGTTGGAAAAGATTCCAGTAGTCTGATTGAAGTGATCCCTGGAAGTCCATGCCTCAAAGAGATATAAAAAAACTATTCTGACAATTACAGCCCACACTTTACGAAGGGCTTTATCTATGTAATTATTTTATTTTTTATTTTTTTTCAGTGGAAAGTGTCATGATGCCATTTCTAACCTTAGGCCCCTGGGTGGGACCCGGACAGAAATGGGTAAACACCAGATATCAAAGAAAATAAAAATAATAATAATAATAAATGAGAAGAAGAAGAAGAGGCAGAAGAAGAAGAAGAAGAAAATACTTATGAGAAAAACGCAATTTAAGAAAAGAAAAGAAAAACAAAACAAAATATTTGACCATGTTAAACAATATTTCAACAGAATGCCTGTCTTCTTCTTCAAGGTAAATAATTTTTAACAAGTTAAACAATATTTAAACAATTTTCTCAAGTATAAAAAATACACAAAATTACAGTTTCATGCCTTCACGCGGGAGGCGTTATATTCGTTTTGACGCGTTCATTACCAGTACAGCAGTTTTTCATTACAAAAGAAGAAACGGAAATATTGAAATGTTAACTCATTGGGCAGTTTTTTGTCAGTAGGCGCAAAAGAAAATAAAAATAAACGGAAAAATAGTGTTTAACAATTTTTAACAATGTTTCGAGAGTATGCCCGACTTCAAGTTATGTTAAAAAAATTGTATACAAGTATAAAGTATTTGTTGATTCGTCCGTAAGAGTTAAATAGTTTAGTATAAATCTTATGGAACTCTGCAGTCATTTTATTTTAATTCACCCGGGGTGAGACGGAAAATTTCAGTATGCGCGGTCCGCATCACAGGCGCACGTTTCCATTGCATTTAATTGATCACGTTTTGTTTGATTTGTCGCGCTGATTACCAGTACGTTCGTGTTTTTTTCTTTTCGCATAACAAGCCACATTTGTACAAAGACTTGTATCTTTTTTAATATTGTTTATACTTTCATGCCATTTAAAAACATTATTGAAGCAGACAGATATATTATCTAAACATTATTAAATATTGACTCTTCTCTTCTTTTTTAAAATCTTTACGTATTGCAAAATATTGGAAGAGTTACGTCAATCATTTTGTCTAATAATAATAATAATAATATTTGAACGATAGTGTCCTTAGTCTCGATACATATAATAAGTTATTTATAAAAATGCATGTAAAAAAAATCATTTTGTTAGACTCTAATGTTTTATAATAATACTAATTATACGGAGTTATAATGAGATATTGTAATATAAGAAAAAAAATGAGTAACTACCGACACCGAGGTTCGAACGTGACACTTGAACATATGAATTTATGCTTCAGCCAGGTATATAAATACCAGTGTCAGCCTACTGACTGGAGTGATTATTGAGTGGAACTATCCAGTCGAATTAGTATGAATTATTGTGCGTCGATGATTTGGGTTTTGTTCTAGAATTTACCGGACGTTGAGCCGAGCCGAGCCGAGCCGCGCTACTAACAAGGTATTCACTGAAATGGTTAATTATCTTTGGTTGACTTTTACTTTTTTGTTCTTGTTAAGTATTTATTTGCAGTTGAAGGCAGTTAATTTCATTCAAAATATTTAGATTTCGGCATTAAATAACTCATAGGCGTTAATATGTCGCTAAACAAAATCAACCAGTCAACCCAGCAAATTATTATCTAATTATCATATACGAAGAAAATCAGTAACTACCGACACCGAGGTTCGAGCATGACACTTTGGACTTATGAATATATGTTTTCTGCCAGGTGTATAAATAGCGGTGTCAGGCTACTGACTGCGGTGATTATTGAGTGACTATTGAGTGGAACTATCCAGTCGAATTAGTGTGAATTATTGTGCGTCGACAATCTGGGTTTTATTTTAAGATTTACCGGACGTGAAGCCCAGCTACGCTACTAACGAGGTATTCACTGGTTGATTTTTACTTCTTTGTTCTTGTTAAGTATTTATTTAACGGTATTAACGGCAACTGTATGACACAAAGGATGTGTTCATGAAATAATCTTTACAGTAAAGGTCCCTATCAAACGAAAATACTTTTGATAGTCAATAATATTTGCGCAGGTGTTTTTAAATCAACTCGCCACAAGTCAGTCAGTTATGTGCCATGCGTGATACACGCTTAAGCGATCATGATTCTTTCGATACATGACTGACCAGGCAGATTTTTTCCCGCAGTAGGTTGCCATTTCTTTCTGTGGTAGACCAGTTGCCATCCAAGGCTATAGAACCCGGTCTGTCCTGCTACTTACCCATAGATTAGGGAAAAAAGAAGAGGATTCATACCTTTCCCAAGGGTATTAGCACGTCAGTCAGTTATGTACCTTCCGTGATACACGCTTAAGCGATCAAATATCTTTCAATACATGACTGACGAGGCAGCTTTTTTTCCCGCAGTAGCTTACCATTGCTTTCTGCGGTAGACCAGTTGCCATCCATGGTCTGTCCCATAACTAGGAGAAGAGGAGGATTCATACCTTTCCCAAGAGTATTAGAATTCGAACTCGGCTCTCCATTATTCCACTATGCCTCCTCAATTCGCCACAAGTAAGGCGATAATACCACTAAGAAACAAGATTTTATTGGGAAGGATAGAGAATGAAAAGACTTTAAGAGAAAGGAGCCAGAAACACAATAATAAACAGAAAACAATGTCTAAAACTCTACTTCTCTTCATAAGATCAAGGAGGAGTGTGAACCGGGCAATAGTCAATATAAACAAATTTCATTTGTGAATAGGTGGTGGGGGGAGGAAATTGCGCTCTAATTTTATTAGATATGTTCAAGATTCAAGTATAAATTTAGTCTGCCCCCCCCACCAAATGAGACTGGGAATATTTGGACACATCTAAATTCCCGCTGGTTATAAACGAGAGTTAAATGCATACGTTATAGATAGATAGATAGATAGATAGAGAGGGGGAGAGAGATGCGAAACTTTTAGGGACACGTTACAGCTGCTGGACGTATAAATGTACATTTAAGAGTTCGTTGCTTTTTAAGATCTCTATATGCATAATACCTCGACAATCCTACTATTACAACATTATCTTTTTTGCATGGAGCTCTGCTTTTGGTGTCGGTTGTGGAGATTTATCCTTGCCAATGCCCTGCCTTTTGCGTTGACCACTGTCATATGGAACTTATTTTTCATCATCTGTGATAATATATTTCAGAAGCGTTTAGTTACGATTATATATTGGTGAATATAATTGGTTCCTCAAAATCGGCATTTCATATAACTCAACCTAATATAATCCGAAACAGTGGTTGAAATTTGGGAAGAGTCGAACAGATCTGTTCGCACTGTGCTGTCGAACTCTCTGCCTTGAGCAGAAATGAACCCGGACGAGGCTTTGCCGAAGGGCAAAGTTTCGTCCGGGGAGGTAGACAGACCCTGAACCCGTTTAAGCGGTTGCTAAGGGAATATTTTTGGCCGAGAACCCACAGTAAACTCGGCCTTGTGCCACATACATCTCGCGTGGGGGGACTGTTAAATATTAACAGTGCTTGAAATCTGATTAAATATTAGTATTTATTTTGGAACTCCTTCTTGGTGAGGCCGAGAACTTTTAATTGACTTTGTATACCTGGCAGATGTTTGTCTGACAATACTATTCTCTCGAAGGTCTATTCCTTGGAGAACTGTGTTCTAAATAAGGGGTGATATTCTACCTAAAATCGGATATTGCTGTGTTATTTTTTTAAAATAAATAAATAAATAAGATCTCCCAAGAAGGACCTGATATATTTTTACGCAATTCTTAACGATTCCTGAAAAGCGAGGTCGGCTTTTTCCATGCGATATAAAAGAAATTACAGATGTTTTCTTAAAATTTGAGAACTCGTCTTATGTTAAGTTTATTACTCCCGTAAAAGATGTTTACTTTATTTCTTTTTCTCTTTTTTTGGTTGGCTACATTTTAGACAGAATTTAAGGGACCGTATATTAAATACTTGAGAGACTGAAATCTATACCTGAATAGGTTGAACCCCCTTTTTTTTTCCTTTTCTAACGTTTAGTTTTAATCCCTTAATACCTCAGCAAGTTCCTGAAAAGGGATCTTTTGCTATTCCTATGCTTTTTTGGTTTACTAGGTCAAACTAGATATCGTCTGCTATTACACTGTCCAGATTGTTGAACTTGCGTGTTTAGTATTCAAAACCCAAGCTTGCTAAAATAAATATTTACTCCATGTAATAGATTCGTTAAAAAAGGTGGATGCCTTGAAGCAAAAAAGGATCCAAACTTAATAAAGTTTTATCGTAAAAAATATGTTAGTTTTATGACGAAAATGCAAACGATTTTTTGGATTATTGAATTATATTATTCGTTCCTTCTTAAAACGTTCGAAATTTTGGCTAAAAATCACTTTTTCTTGCGTCAGCTAACAGGATGAACGGTCTTCTTTGAACAGTCAGATGCCAGTTTACCTGGAAAGAAAACAATGCAGTTATTAATAAGAAGAGTTGAAATTAATGCATCCGAGATTTTACAGCTCTAGCATCTCTCCTTCATAGTCAGCCTAGGATCTTTTCAGCCCACCCTCGTTTGCGCCCACGCGCGCGTGAGTACGTGTTATGTTCATAGACAACATTCAACCGTCCTTGATGAGTTATCTTATTGTCGGCGCCGGCTGATTTTATAAATAGCTCTTGGTTTAGACATACTCCTTGAGCCCAAACTAAGCACACACACAGACACACACACACACAAACACACACACACACACACACAAACACACACACAAACACACACACGCACACACATATATATATATTATGTATAAAGTATTCTCATAGTAATAGCATTGTCAGTTTGATTTATAGTCAATCACCTGTCGTCCATCAGTATGTGGAGATCACGGTCAAAGTTTTCCTCAGCGCTGGCAGTTCCAGGACGTCCGGAGCTTGAGTCATCTTCTAGACTCTACCTTCCCCTCCTAAGTTCAGCTGCCGACTTTCACATTGTTGATAAATCTAGAGCGTCATCGTCTAATGTAGCAACCATGTCAGCATAAAAGTCCTTGAGGACCAAACCCTTTTTCTGCAGGGAACTGATAACAGCACGTTGTCAAATTTTCAAGAGAAATCGCTTGCAGTTACTTTTGAAGTTTTCTTTGAACAGTCAGATGCCAGTTTACCTGAAAAGAAAACAATGCAGTTATTAATAAGAAGATCTGAAATTAATGCATGTAAGTTTTCATTTGCTCTAGCTCAAAGACAGATATGCAATGTGATCGGTCCAGAACTGGCATCACGACTCTAGTTACTTTCTCACAGAGGTGATGTGGCTTCCTTCTGTCTTTTCTACAAATATTTTCATGGCATCTGCTATGACGATCCATTTTCACTGGTGCCTCAACTGCCTGAATTTAAGAGTGCTACTATGACCATCTTCACCGTAGTCTATGAATATAGAATCCAGCGCAGTACGTAATCTGTTCAATGAAACACCGTTAAAGATTAACATTCACTAGTCAGTCACTCTACTGAATCTGACTATATCGCCAATACCACCAGCAGCTGTTCCGTAATTCTTCAGTCTTCGATATCAAAGGCTGGCAGTAATATTTAGCCACCACCCCATGAGGGTTACATGTGGCACAAGGCCGGGTTTAGCATGGGTTTTTCGAGCCCGTAGGCTCGGCCAAAAATATTCCCTATTGGAACCCGTAAAAACGGGTTCAGGAACAGTTTACAACCCCGAACGAGACTCTGCCCCTCGGCGGATCCTCGTCTGGGTTTCTCTCTGCCCGAATGCAGAGAGTTCGACTGTTCAGCCATCAGTGCATATTCGGGAAAAAACATGGCCATCTTTATACACGTCCCATTGAATATTTTGAGCCTTCTGATTGGTTAAATCTTCTATTGGTGAACTATAAAATAAGTCAGCTCATTTTGGCTGGCTCACTAGTACACCAGGTGACCCAAAATCTCCAACAGCTACTAGGTTGGCATCTCGATCCCACCATTTTACTGTCGAAATAGTTAAATGTAACCGCCACTTCTACTCACAGAGCTTCTTCTCTCGCACCTCCCGACAGTGGAACTCCCTTCCACTTACTCGCTTCCCTGATAAGTATAAGCTTCAGAAATTTAAATGTAATGTCAATCGACATCTTCTGATGCCTTGATCTTGATCCCTGTTCTTTTTTTATCCTTTCCCCAATCCTCACTCTTTCCTCTTTACTTTCACTCTCTGTAACCCCTTGCACGCTAGTGGCACTCCCGCCTGGCTTGGGGTGAAATGCTTAAAAACCAATCCTTCAGCCTATAAGGTTTTCAATCCACTCTCGTACATCTTTGAATTTCATTTAGCTCGCATCATTTTTTATGTGCCATCAACTTTCAGGACGTGAACGATCATAGCTCTTCACAACTTCCTTTCTTTTTTACTACTCTTCTCAGTCTCTGTTCTGCCATTCGCTTACACAAGCACATCAAGCAAGTCTTATCGTTGTTTCCCTTTGGTCCTCTTGTTTTTAATATGCCTTGTGAAGGTCGAAATCTCCAAGCCCACTTTCCCATTTTCCTTAAAACTTCCTCGTTACTCGCATATTTCTCCCATGTAATTCTCAACATCCTTCTGTAGAACTACATCTCTGTTGCCTCAAGTCTCATCATTTGTGAGAAGGTTTACGGCTATATCTCGTTGAAACAACGGTTACCGCACGATCAACGAAGTTAAGCAACGTCGAAACTGATCGTTACCTAGATGGGTGACTGCTTGGAAATAACAGTCGCTGTAAGCTTGGGTGGGCCGGAATTGTTTCGGAATTGTTAATCGGAGAGTTCCAATTCCGGTTGGGCTCGTAATATTCACTTACGGGCAAATACCCTTGGTAAAGGCATGAATCCACCTATCCTTGCCAGCTATGGGTTAATTAGTAGGACTTATATCACTAAAGCATTATTATCTTTAGAAAAATTGTTACAATCTAAAAATATTTTCTCGCTTTATAAGTCCCTGAAATGCATACACAGATGGCCTCATGGACACATGGCCCAGTGGATAAAGACGTTGGTTAGATCCAGCGACTAGACCCAAAGAGTTGTGAGTTCAATAGCAGGCCACAGCAGTGGTGAACCAAAACTTAGAGAGTTAATTTAAAGGGAAATAACTGAGACAGAAGAGGCTTGGCACGTGGAACTAGAACAATCTATCCCGTTGAACGAAATAAAGGGTTCGGTTCAGAATTCAAAGGCCGTTGTGAATATGGCAATGAAGATGAGGATAACAGTCCGAATAATGTAAATAATGTAAATAATCATAATACCTCATCTCAGAAATATAGATAGAGACTGCAAAAGGTTGATAAACCGTAAAAAATGAATTAAGCAATCATCTGTGGGGAGATTGTTTGGTATCCACTTCAAAGTAGAAGGCTTAGTATTACATAGCAAGCAATTCAGCATTTTTTTAATTTGTTTTTAACATTTTCATGTTTAGTTTTCTGAAAGCATCTTTTGCTATTGCAGTGTGTCTTCGGATTTCGGTGTCATATTTTCTAACTTCCCAGATATTTAAATTTCTGTACTTGCTTAATTCTGAAGTCTCCAATTCGTAGCCCGAATCTTGGGCTCCTCATCTCTGCTGACCACCATACATTCTTTTCTTTTTTTCAGTTGACATTGAGTCTTTTCTTATCGCTTTCCATTACTGCTTTGTTTCCGTATTCCATCAGCTTTATTTCCGTGTCTAGTACCAACACGGAATCATCAGCTTATGCTGTTAAGCTTATGCCCACCAATAGTAAATCCTGGTAGGAATTTCAGTTCTCTTACGACTCATTGTATAGGTCAAAATAAATCCGATGAGTACGGCATGATGGTCCCCCCGCCATTTTCTCTCCAGACACAGGCGCTTTATCCTTAGTATGGGATTTAGTTTTAGTTCTTAAAATCTGAGATGGAACAAATACATCGAGTCAATTGCATCATCCACCGCAAGGAAAGTTGGCTCCCTGTGCCGAGCCAGGAAATTTTTCTCCCCGGAATCGATCCTCCAAATCTATAAATCGACCATTCACCCTTGCATGGAGTATTGCTGCCATATATGGTCTGGAGCCCCTGCTGTTTGCCTCAGCGTTCTTGATAAGATCCAGAGACGGATATGCAATGTAATTGGCCCTGATCTGTCATCTCGTCTGCACTCGCTCTCTCACAGACGCGACGTTGCCTCGCTCTGTCTTTTTTTACAAGTACTTTCACGGTAATTGCTCCGAGGAGCTGCTTTCGCTGGTTCCTAGGCCTCATGAATTTAAACGTCCTACGAGGCTGGCATCCCGTTCCCACCCCTTCACCGTTGAAACTGTTAGATGTAGACGTCTCTTCTACTCCAATAGCTTCATGTCTCGCACATCTCGCCTGTGGAACTCCCTTCCTTATTCCTGTTTCCCTGACAAGTACAATCTCCAACTATTTAAGTGTAACGTCAATCGACATCTCCAGTTGCTTTGATCTATCCACTTCCCTTCTCCACATCCTTTCACCTTTCATTCCTATCTGCTCTCGCTCCAAATCTTCTGTAACCCCCTTGCCTTGATCGATCCACGATCTTTCTCCACATCCTCTCCTTTACCACTCCTATCTGCTCTTCCTCCAAACCTACTGTAACCCCTTGCGTGCTAGTGGCCTTCAGCCTTGCTTGGGGTGATAAGCTTAAAAAAAAAATGATTCCACAGATCTCTATAAGAAATTCGGAGATAGAAATTATGACAAACGATCGCTGTTAATAAAAAACGTCACACAACGAACTGACAGGAAACACGCTTTACCCTTGTTTCCTGTCCAGGATGAGGTTTCCGGTTCCTTCTAAAGTTTAATTCAACTCTATACTTCTTCACCTAAACTCTGAACTTTTATTTACTTTTTTATTCTCATTAGGAGTAGTTAGGTTCGTCTATTGTCCAGTTGACACACCTCTGCAGGCTTTTGAATAGGAGTAGAGGTTTTCTAAGATAGATAGTTTAACGTCTCCTGCCAAAATATCTCATAAATAATGGACTATTCTGTTTGATGGCAAGGGAATAGAGGAAAATACGCTACTTGGTTTCAGTGAGAAAATGAAAGAAAGAAAGCAAGCAAGCAAGTAAGAAAGAAAGAAAGAAAGAAAGAAAGATGGAAGGAAAGAAGTGTAGATGGAAGTGTGTTACGTCTCCTGTCACTTAAGCAATGTTTTGTTCTTGTGAAGAAAATGAGAAATTGAATGAATAAAAGAAAGAAATGAAGAAAGGAGGGAAGGTAAACTTGTCTGCCAGCTGTTTTAGTCAAATGGAAAAAGTTTTCAACTTCAAATCTTTTCATTTGTTAAAATTGTTAAGCTCAAATATCTAACAATGTGATTAGGGAATTTCTTCGGATATTTTATTGTCATAGAACTCGCCATGAGCTTATTCAAACATTAACTTAAGATCCATCAGAAATTTAAAATAGAAAAACCGTGAAATTTTCACGTGTTAAAACTTGTATTTATTATTACTATTATTATTATTGAAATAGAAAATGGGTAGGCACGTACCGAAATTACACTTCAAGTCCTGGCTTTTGAATTTAAATCTTTGTAATGGTTCGAGTGTTGTAATGGTTATTTTGAGAAAAATATAATTTTTGCTTTTTTTTTTGCAAGATATGGTATACTTGTTTAGATATATATATATTTAGAGATATTTTATTTCAGACAGCGGACATCTGTAAGAGCGGTTATATAAAAATCATTTCCGACTGGCGGACATTTACATTTAGTTAAAAGTGTATCCGAAGAGTTGGAAAGAAAAGAATGATATTCACTCATCTTTCGGCCAACGTTTCTTTTTAGGAAATCGATTGAAGAAAAAAAAAAAAGAAAAGATAAGAAAAAATACGAAGCAAAACATACAACTTATTCATGCTTAAAAATGAACACTACATGTTAGAAACACATGTACTAATAAAAAGGCGTGTTCACGTACAGGCATACAAATATGTACATACATATATATACACACACTAAACCCGTACAAAAAAAAATAATAAAATAAAGAAAATGGCGCATGCCATAAAAAAAGGAAGTAAAAGTAACGCGTAGAGTTACCAGCATTCAGAATTAAGTTCAAATGATGATGTTTGTCTTTTAGGCAATTTGATAGCTGCAGACGATTGAGTCGCAAAAAAGCGGGAACAGTAGAATCAAAGAATAAATGGAATGCAGCAAAGACAGAAATGAAACGAAACGAAGAAAAGTTACGTTTATAAAAAAATAGAAATAAAGAAACGCTCATTATAGAAGAAAAATAACGTTAGGAACGATTCAAAGAAAAAAAATGGCGAAATAAATTTGAATAGAAAAAAAATCAATAGGAAAATAACTAGTGGTCATCTGTCAGTCTCGAGTGGTTATGAATTCTACTCGGGGGACGAGCGAATACTTTTTACAATCGCCCGCTCAGGCACATTTCTGTTTATTATTCAACATACACAGAGCAGTTTATACTGCAAGTTAGATTAATACATAGGACATTATATATATATATATATATATATATATATATATATATATATATATATATATATATATATATATATATATATATATATATATATATATATATATATATATATATATATATATATATGTGTGTGTGTGTATTATGAAATGGACAAAGTCCGACAATTATTTAAGACATTTTTTTTCAAGAACCTTGCTAACCGAACGCTCCGCTGTGTCCCAATCGGTTAAAGTACATCAGGTTAATGACGGTTCCTTATAGGATACAGGTTCGATTCCTGTCGGGTGACGCATATTTTCTATGAAATTTTCTCGGACATTCAGGCCGGTAAATGTTGTTAATACTGTTTATTATAAACAGAGCATTTACTTAAATATTTGTATCTATAAAAATAACGTATAAACATAAAAAATGTCTTATATATATATATATATATATATATATATATATATATATATATATATATATATATATATATATATATATATGTATATATATATATATATATGTATATATATATATATATTTATATATATGTATATATATATATATATATATATATGTATATATATATATATATATATATATATATATATATACTGCGTGCCAAATTATTATCGAGATAACTTTTTCTAATATTTCAAAAACCGTCCAATCAATTCACACAATGTTGGCAACACTAACCTGCGCAATCACTGAAATTCTCGTACTGATCTGCGCAATGTAAACAAACTGGCGCCATATTTGTTGTCAGCACGGTGATTTGAGCGTGCCAAATTATTAGAAAGGTTTAGTAAAATTACCAGAATTGAGCAAACAAAGCGTTTATTATTGTTGCACGCGAATGATTATGATCAAAAGAAGCTAATAAATGAGATAATCAAACAAATAATAACAGATACAACAAAGGCATAGTTTTAAACAAATTAATAGGGAATGTGCTTTCCCTGTTATGAAATTACTTGAAGAAGTCGACGATCCATAGAATTTGTTAATTTTAGGATGTCATCTGCTGTAATGCCGCGAGATATGTCAAGAATTGCTTCCCACAACTCAGTGTTGCTCCTGAATTGTCGTCCGTTGGCGTACAGTCTTCGTTTCATGATGCTCCAAAGGTTTTCGATTGGGTTCAAATCAGGAGAATTTGCTGGTCACTTCATTTTTCGAGGTCCATAGAAGCCTAACTGTTTCAAATATTCAGTAGTCTTGTGAGCAGCATGTGAGTGAGCATTATCTTGCATAAAAACAATGGCCCTTCTGAAGGCAACTCTTTGCCTTTTCATCCACGGTTCAAGATGCTCCTTCATAAACGCTCTGTATGCATCAGCAGTCATTTTGACGACATCTGGTACTCTCCATGGGCCCATTAATGTTTTTTCCAATAATACCAACCCAGATCATTATGCCTCCACCGCCTTGTTGGCATCTCAAACGCTGATGGCAATTCTGTCCGTTCATTACCCAAATTTTGCACCATCTATCTGGCCCTTCAAATGTTGCTCGAGTTTCGTCTGAACAAAACTTTAGAGAAGTCAATCTTTATATTGTCCTCGGCCCATTTCAATCGATTTTGAATGTGATTTCTCGTCAACGATAGAGGTTTGACTGATGTTGTTATTTCCCTCAGATACCGACACCGAGTACTTTTAGACACAGTAGGATCCCCAATGCGACTGAAAAGCTCTTGACTGGTAAGTCTAGTGTTCTTCGTGGCCTCTCGTTTAAGTCGTGACATGAGACGACGTGAAATAACCCTCGGCTTGCCTTTATCTGCCCTTTTGCGTACTTGTGTCGGTTCGACGGTCAACCTTTTCACTGTTTGATGACACCTCCCTATCATTTTAGAAATTTCTAGGGTAGATTTACCTTTTGAGAGTTCTGAGGTGATAGTTTTCTTTTCAGCATCACTTAAACTGCTTTTACGGCCCATCTTTTCACTAAATTCTTACACTTTTCTAATAATTTGGCACGCTCAAATCACCGTGCTGATAACAAATATGGCGCCAGTTTGTTTACCTTGCGCAGATCAGTACGAACATTTCAGTGATTGCGGAGGTCAGTGTTGGCAACATTGTGTGAATTGATTGGACGGTTTTTGAAATATTCGAAAAAAGTTATCTCGATAATAATTTAGCACGCAGTGTGTGTGTGTATATATATATATATATATATATATATATATATATATATATATATATATATATATATATATATATATATACTCGACTCTCCCAGCGGTTTTCCGACATATGAGAGTCAAGCAATTCAGTTCCTAGAAACCGACAGCCAGATACCACCACATATCACATATGATTTGATTATAGTGGTGAAAGCTTTGTGCAGAACTAACCACACTTTTTGAAGGGCCAAATACAAGGATCTGGTGCACCGTGTGCAACAAGGTCCCAAAACGACCCTCCGCAGGTTCTGCAGTCAGTGCTGTCCTTCACTAGACCAGTTGCTATCCAGTCTGTCCTGCTATTTACCCATAGCCGGGGGGAGAAGAAGAGGATTCATACCTTTCCCAAGGCTATTAGCATGTAAGTAAATGTAATGGATCCGACTGGAATTCGAACTCGGCTCTCCGATTCCTCAATCCAAGCCGCTAACCATTAATCCGCCGTACCTCTTCTCTCTATTCTCTCTCTCGCTTTCTCTCTCTCTCTCTCTCTCTCTCTCTCTCTCTATATATATATATATATATATATATATATATATATATATATATATATATATAGAGAGAGAGAGAGAGAGAGGGAGGGAGAGAGGGAGAGATAGATAGAGATAGAGATAGAGAGAGACATACATTTTCCTAAGGGTATTAGCACCTAAGTGAACGTAATGGATTCGAACTGAAATTCGAATATATATATATATATATATATATATATATATATATATAAACCTAGAGAGCCAGACAAACCTACCAAGGTTTCACCTAAGCGGATCGTCTGCTCTACTTACTGTATTGAGTACTTTATTTAGTTAGTTGCGTACTCGTATCCGTTTTTTTCTCCTTCGGGCTCTGGACCTGCATGCTGAACGATTGCTTTCGACAGGCGTTCATGTTCCCAGCTCTTTCTTTTTGTTTTACCTTTTTTTCATTCGATATTGATTTGATTTTTTGCAAATCAAGAAACCGAAGGTTTTCCGAAACGAGTGTAGTTACTTATACTTATATGATTAATACTACTAATATATATATATATATATATATATATATATATATATATATATATATATATATATATATATATATATATATATATATATATATATATATATATTTGTGTATGTATATGTGTGTGTGTGTGTATAAACATTAAAATATTACGAACGTTCGTTCGTAGAACACAATCAAACGTTCTGTAGAATTGGGAGAGAGACAAAAATGGAAATGGTGAAAGTAATATGGAAAAATGATAGACATATTTGGAATAACTCTTTGGAGCTTTTATTTCCGGTCGTTTCGCTAGAGTGGGAAGATCCGTTTCGGACCAATGGAAAGATCCGTTCCGGACCGATGGAAAGATCTCTAGAAAAGCTCAAATGCAACCCCCCACACACACACCACAGACACACACCATTGATACAAATCATAAAGAAATGAAGGCATATGTAATAGCATCAACACGGGGAATCCATATAAAACAAAATAAAATAATAAGGTTGGAAGGGAAAAAAAGATACAAAGAAAATAACAATTCTTTGCATCTTCGATGATGAAATCTACTTTGATCGGCTTGAGATTTTTCTTTAGAATTCAACTAGCAGCATGGCCCGGCGTTGCCCGTGCTTGATTAAAAAAATCTTACGACTCATACAGCAATCGCTATCACTTGACTTAAAATATTTTTGCCCTTCCTTGCCTTTAAAGGAGTGCCCATTGCCGTGCTCATGTTGCTACATGCCTTACTTCTTGCCTATCTCACACTGCGAATTTTTTTAAGCTCTATACTAAACATTAAATCTGTTACAAAAAAAGAACTAAACAAAATGAACACAAAACGATCAGCTTTAAAAAAGGACTCGTAACAGGAAAAACCGAATGAAAAAAGAATGTTAACAACAAATACTTCTCCACACCCAACCCAGTTCTGCGGAATCAGAATCAACGTTGAGTTTAAGCAAGCGAATGAGCCAATTGGAGTAAAGTGCCGTGCAGATTTAAATTTTTCCCACTTGTGACGAATGCAGCTATCGATTGTTTTTGCATGCTAGCATGCTAGTTATCATTTGTGTCGGTCAGCTGTTGGCTCTCACGCTGGCCTATAGAATCTTCCTGCCTATTCGTGGCAGCCAGCTATAGGCACACACTCTGGCCAGCAGAAAATGGGCGCAAACTACATGAAAACTACCGTAGAATCATGATGAAATCGATTATTTCCACTATCGATGGGAGTTGGGAAATGCAAAGTCGGTCTTGGCCTATTCCGCTAACTTGTAGCATGTGCATGTAAATTTTGGTGCAAATCCGTCGAAAATTGCGGCCGTGCATTCGTTACACACACACACACGCACACACACACACACACACACACACACACACACACACACACATCCTGTCTTTTATAGATAGAGATTCACTTTTTTTTTCTCGTGATATCTTTGCTTTGTGTTGTCATACTACGAGAAGTATCCGTGAAAATTTCACAGTTTTTCTATGTGTATATATTTTCTTGTGTGTATATTTTTATATATCAAGAATAATTTTAGAGGGAAAAAAAAACTATGACAAAGTTGCAAAAACTTTCGTATGATACATTTCGTCCTTTAGGACTTCATCGGAATAAACTGATGTTTACGTTGATGTGACTACACATGCGCATAAAGGAGAGGGGCTGCTGAGAAATTTAAATTTACATTTAATGTTTCCGGTATATAGTTTAGCGGATTTCATTTAGTTTCTTTTTCTTTATTTTTTTTTACCATGTTTCCATCACTTTTTGTTATTAAATAAACCACATTGTGACAATAGAAGATCTGCCATGAAAGGTGAAATGTTGCAAGAAACTACATCTAAAAAAACTAAAATGTCGATGATGTAGTAATAAAATAACTTTCTATACATTTTTGACTTCGTAAACTGCTTTCTCTTTTAATCAAAGTAGCAATTTTAAAAATCGAATTTGTGGTCAGACTCATTAGGATGAGCAACCAATGCATTGTGTGTGTTATTTTGTAAAAGAACCCTTTTAGATTCATATAATCTCTTATTTAAATTATTTGAGGTTCCTTGAGGAAATTATTAGACTAAATAATTCCTTCATGGTTTAGCCTATTATTTTCCTTTGTATTATATATTGTTTTAGAAGTAGTTTTAACAGTTTAGATAAATTCTTTACAATAGTAATTGTGATAGTGTTGTTTTTTTAACGAGCCTTTTGCTTGACGTTGAATATGAAATAATTAGTGTATTTAGAGGAGCTTAAATATATTTTCATTGTATTTCGCCTCTTCGTACAGAGAATGAAGGTTACACATTCTGAGTGTTCTTAAATGAAATTCGATGATTATTCAGGTTTTTATTTTGCTGTTGTGGTGGGAACAGGAATTTATGAGATCATTTTTACTTGTTGATATGCGATGGACACGAAGTTGTAGGCTATTGTTACTGCTGTGTAACATGTCATTTAGGAAACGGAAAGTAGTGTTTCTTTCCAGGCATAAATAAATTCTATCGTATCTTCGAATTTGGTTTATCTTCCTGGTTAGATAAATTAGTTTATTGTTTAGGAAAATATTTTGGAAAGAACCAGATTCAGGCAATTCTAAGAAAATATATTTCAGTACCCCGTTTATATATATGACTCCATCAATACAACCATTTAAAACATGCTAAGTAGTATTTATTAAATATTTTTTTAATTCAGTTACGATATATATATGCAATAATTTCTTAAATCTTCTCTCTCTCTCTCTTTCTCTCTCTCTCTCTCTCTCTCTCTATATATATATATATATATATATATATATATATGAGTGAGTAAAGTATGAATGAGAATCCAGAAGAATGGGAAATATATAAGACAATTTTGGGAAACTTCTATTTTGACATGATTCGATAATGGATTGGTATCATTCGAAAAATGAATTTTATTTCAACAAAATCTATGCTTGATTTTTACTTTAAAAAACTGTATTGTTTTACAAAATTAGATTTGTATTTATTTTAAAAACTTTTATTTTTATTTATTTATTGGTATATTCATTTGTTTTAAGCATCCCGCATGGTTTCATTATCAATTTTGTAAAAACAGGCGGTAAACCAAGTTGAATAAATCTAAAAAAAGTTACAGAAAAATGAAAGATAAGGCATGGATTAATTTGTTGAAATTAAGTCCATTTTTCAGATGACGCCGATTCATCTGCGATACATGTCAAATGAGATGTTTTCTAAATTAGGTTTTATATATATATATATATATATATATATATATATATATATATATATATATATATATATATATATATATATATATGCGTGTGTATAAATCTATATATGGATATTAATAATAAATATACATTTTTCCTCAATAGGACATTCAGCGATAATGCACACGTACGCAACCATACATATATACAGATATGTATATGTGAGAGAAATTAGGAGGATTTGAGATAATTATAATTAATTCATGGAGTCGAGAAGAAACCGCAACAGAATGCACTGGACTATATTTGGGACTCATCAGCAGTGCGCATCCACTACCGAGAATTGAAACCCCGGACAGTTTCGTTATCAGGCCAACGTCATACCAACTGCTCCAACGGGCCTCAGTGACAAAGGGGTAGCTAATCAGACACGATATAGCGCCGCTCGATCACATATTCCGTGATGGAACTCCTCCGAGTTTCTCTTTTACCCATAGGACTGTGCCCCCACGAGCCACGACTAATACCCCCAATACGCTCCATCCAGAGCATTATAAGCCGGTTCAAGCAAGGATATACAAGTGATAGAAATTAGGAGGATTTGAGATAATTATAATTAAGTAATTCATCGAGTCTAGAAGATATACATATATATATATATATATATATATAGGGCTTACGGCCGTATCACGTTGAAACATCGGTTCCCGTACGAGCTCAGAAACAACGTCGAGCCTGGTCAGTAACTCGATGTGTAAACTCTTGGGAATAGCACGTGCTGTAAGCTTGGATGTGCGGGTGGTCTAATAGATAATGCGCCCGAAATGTTAATCGGAGACCCGAGTCTCATTTCCCGTTGGGTCCGTTATATTCACATACGCGCAAATACAGTTGGGAAAGATATAAACCCATCTCTTCTCTCCCCAGCTATGTGTTAATTAGTAAAACTTATACCACTAAATCGTTAATATCACTATCATATATATATATATATATATATATATATATATATATATATATATATATATATATATATATATATATGTGTGTGTGTGTATATATATATATATATATATATATATATATATATATATACACACACACATATATATATATATATATATATATATATATATATATATATATATATGTGTGTGTGTGTGTATATATATATATATATATATATATATATATATACACACACACACATATATATATATATATATTACAGCTTCTTTCTCTTTACTTCCTTTTTTTTTTTCTTTTTCTTTTTTTCTCTTCTCCCCTTTCTCTTTCAATATATCACTTCCGTTAAGTTAACCGCTTAAATAGGTTAATGTCTGGTCCCTACTCCCCTAATACTAAGTATGATAGATAGAAATATTAAAATAAACCCTCTCTAAACTCGATCATGTCTATCACACAACTGCTCACTGCCCTGTCTGTTAAATTACATAAACTATTTGTCTACCGTCAAAAGTGTAAATGTTCATTTCATTTTTCTTTACACCTTTTGGAAGTGGAGTCTGATGATCCAGCGTCCTTTAAAAGGGCTATGCTGAAATAAATTATTACATGGAGCCTTAAATTTGTCTGTTTTTCTTTAATATATATATATATATATATATATATATATATATATATATATATATATATATATATATATATATATATATATATATATATATATATATATATATATATATATATATACTGGGTGTAAGAGCAAAATTGCCCAATTCGTGGAACAGAAAAATTGTCCAGTTATTAAAATGTTTATAGAATAGACACAGAGAGACCATCTTATGGCGGTGGTAAAAATGACTGAAGTCGAGCTGCCAGATCAGGACCAATAATATTGCTGATTCTTTTTGGGGATTTTATCAAGGAGCTCCAACTGTTATATTAAGCATTCTGACAAATAGTTCATTAAAGATATCTTACTGGAATTCTGCGAGGGTTTTTATATCACCAGTGGACTCTACTTTGAACAATAAGAATGTATTTAGTTCTAAGTTGAAATGAAGATCCCTCTTGCTGTTGTGACCTCATGATCCAGTTTTCCTCTCTACTGCTCCCTCTTTTTAAAACTTATTCACCTTTCTCTTGATGGTTCTTGAATGAACCTTGAAGATGGATGCTAGAGCATGAACATTGGTACCAAATACTGAATTACTTAATGATCTTTTTCCTCACACCATTGCTCAGTTGGGAAGACAGTGGGGCTGACATAAAACGATTTTAATCTGTTCTCTTTCTAGCTGAATAACTCAAAGGGTTTTGTCCGTGATTCCTACAACAAAAGATGCCAAGATGGCTAAACGGTTTATCTAAAAACCTGGAAAAAAGAAACTCAATTAGTTTATAAGTTTTTTAGATATTAAACATTTTTTTGATGGACAATTATCCCATGCAGTTGCAGAAGTTGGACAATTTTGCTGTTACACCCGGTACATTATATATATATATATATATATATATATATATATATATATATATATATATATATATATATATATATATATATATATATATATATATATATATATATATATATATATATATATATATAAGGTATATTTTATAACAGTAATCTAGTAATGGAAAAATTATACTCTGGTCCGTTGTTTCTCGGCAATGTATTCACGCATAAACAAGGTGTAGTCTGCATTTTGATTTCTTCTTCTGCTTTTTCTCACTATGTACAACGTGGCTGAATCGTTCAAACGTGGTTTTTGTGCATTCGCGTCAGTTTAAATATCACCCCCGTTCTTTTAGTGAAATTGCTTGTACTTAACAGAAGAGGCAAGTGTGTTTTGATAATGATATCCAAATGGAGAAAATCGTTGGAGAGGAATTTGAATTAAAAAAGTTTTACGTTTTTTGGCAAGGTAATGTCCACGCATACTGTAAAATAACTTTACCTCGTCCAAAAACAATCACTTTCATCTATCTATCTATCTATCTATCTATCTATCTATCTATCTATCTATCTATCTATCTATTCCGGTGTGTTCATTATCTCCCCCCACTGTCTCTCTCTCTTTATATATATATATATATAAACATAAAAATGTTTTAAAATAATAATAAATAAATTATTTTAAGACATTTTTTAAGACAAATAATTGTCGGACTTTGTCCATTTCATAATATATATATATATATATATATATATATATATATATATATATATATATATATATATATATATATATATATATTATGAAATGGACAAAGTCCTTTGAGAGCTCTATGCTAAAAGACAGAGGAAAAATTATTATTTAATGACAAAGTTCATAATATATATATATAACGTAAATTATTCATACGAAAAACAAATACGTTACATAAATTGAATACGCACTACATAATTGATATATATATATATATATATATATATATATATATATATATATATATATATATATGTATGTATATTATGAAATGGACAAAGTCCGACAATTATTTTAAGACATTTTTATGTTTATACATTCCTTTTATAGATACAAATTTGTATCTATAAAAAGAATGTATAAACATAAAAACGACTTAAAATAATTGTCGGACTTTGTCCATTTCAAAATGTGTGACGTCATTTGTTTACATTTGATACGCCATGAGCAGTTATGAATGTACGTGAGAGATTCATGGAAGATTAAAGTTTAAAGACAGTAAAATCGACCTTGCTGACCGAACGCTCCTCTGTGGCCGAAATGGTTAAGGCACGTCAGGCTATATGACGGTTCCATATAGGATACAGGTTCGATTCCTGTCGGAGGACGAAAATTTTCTATGAAAATTTATCGGATATTCAGGCCGGTAAATGTTGTTTAATACTGTTTATTATAAACAGAGCATTTACTTAAATACTTGTATCTATAGAAAGAATGTATAAACATAAAAATGTCTTAATATATATATATATATATATATAAATATATATATACAGGATGTCCATAACTATTTGTATTTCCGATAGAAATAATTTGTAAAAAGGATTAGAAAGAAGTAAATCTATGTTTTTTAAGGTTTTATTGAAATTTTATTTAAATTTCCACATGTCCTCCATCATTAGCAATACAAAGGGTAATACGATTTTGCAGTTCACGGAAAACATTTGCCAACTGATTTACAGTAATGCCTGAAATCACATTAGTTATTTTAGCTATACTTAAAACTAGGTACATTAAACTTTATAACATTTTTTACAGATTATTTCTATCGCAAATACAAATAAAGTTATAATTTTTTTTAAAGTGCACACGAACTTTATGGACACCCTATATATATATATATATATATATATATATATATATATATATATATATATATGTGTGTGTGTGTGTGTGTGTGTGTGTGTGTGTGTGTGTGCAAAGAACACGTTAGGTAAATAATCCAGAGTTCTTTAGTATTTTTGTTTTTATTTTAAAAAAGACAGTGCTCCATACAGACGTAGAGCTTATATTATAATATTTTTTAACTCTCACTCTCTCTCTCTCTCTCTCTCTCTCTCTCTCTCTCTATATATATATATATATATATATATATATATATATTAATAATAAAATCATTGGTAATCTGTATGGAATTTGCAAGAGGATATAGATCCTTTGAGAGCTCTATGTCAAAAGACAGAGCAAAAATTATTATTTAATGACAAACACATAAAACATCGTAGGTGATATTTTATTTCATTGAAGTCGATAAAACATCACTTCAAATCTTCAGACCTGTAAATCAAATGAAGATGGAAAAATGTACTCTAAGTATAAAAATTAAAAATGGTTATTTCATATAGAGAGTAGGGGAAAGAAAGATATTAAGTTATCATCGTGTAGGAAGTGGGGTGGGGAAAGAAAATGGTTCGTCGTTTCAGTTTTGTTAACACCAGTCATGGCCTAAAATGACATCCGTGTTGTAGACAAAAATCGTTACCTTAAATTGGCGATTGAGAAAACATTTGCAAAAAGATTTGAAGTATAAATTCGAAAGCCTGTCTGAATTCTTTCTCGTTTAAGATTTTGACACATGTATTCAACTTAAAAGAACCTGTTATAATTTATATTAAAGAAAGTGGTAGGCTAAGAACATTTAAAAAAACTTTTAAAAATATACAGAGCCTAGCTAAAGATTTCAATTTAAACGTAAAAAGTCTATTCAAAATAAAAAAAATATATAAAACTATTATTCATGCATATATATATATATATCGGTTGTGAACTGGGGTGAGAAATGGATGGTTAACTTTAACGCCTCTAAAACAAAACTGCTCTCGATTAACCACCACAAGGATCCATCCCTGCATCCCATTAGAATGTCTGAAGACCAACTTCTCGAGAGCTCCTCTCTGCGGCTGCTCGGTCTCACGCTGTCTGCTGATCTGAGATGGAACAAATACATCGAGTCTGTTGCATCAGCCACTGCAAGGAAAGTTGGTTCTCTGTGCCGAGCCAGGAAATTTTTCTGCCCGGAATCGATCCTCCAAGTCTATAAATCGACCATTCGCCCTTGCATGGAGTATTGCTGCAACATATGGTCTGGGACCCCTGCTGTTTGCCTCAGGGTTCTTGATAAGATCCAGAGACGGATAGGCAACGTGATTGGCCCTGATTTGCCATCTCGTCTGCAGTCGCTCTCTCACAGACGCGATGTTGCCTCGCTCTGCCTTTTTTACAAGTACTTTCACGGTAATTGCTCCGAGGAACTGCTTTCGCTTGTCCCCAGATCTCGTGAATTTAAATGCCGCACGAGGCTGGCTTCCCGCTCCCACCCCTACACCGTGGAAACTGTTAGATGTAGACGTCTCTTCTACTCCAATAGCTTCATGTCTCGCACATCTCGCCTATGGAACTCCCTTCCCTATTACTGTTTCCCTGACAAATACAATCTCCAACGGTTTAAGTGTAGCGTCAATCGACATCTCCAGTTGCCTTGATCTATCCACTTACCTTCTCCACATCCTTTCATTTTTCATTCCTATCTGCTCTCGCTCCAAATCTTCTGTAACCCCCTTGCCTTGATCGACCCACTGTCTTTCTCTTTTACCACATCCTCTCCTTTTTCACTCCTATCTGCTCTTCCTCCAACCCTTCTTTACCCCCTTGCGTGATAGTGGCCTCCAGCCTTGCTTGGGGTGATACGCTTAAATATATATATATATATATATATATATATATATATATATATATGTGAGAAAAAATATGAAAAAACAAAAAAATCCGAATATCCAAGTTTACTGATTTTAATGTTGTTTCAATGTCGACGTCAGAAGTTTCGGTCTAGTAGACCTTCTTCAGGACATAGTTATTAAAACATAATTAAATTAGACGATATTCAAGTCAACATGAAAAGATAATAGACATAAGAATAATCAAAACAAAATGACTGAATTTTAAGATCAGCGTTCCGTTTTGAAATGCGATCACATCGGCGTCACGTGGGCGATGTTGCGAAAACTTATTCCTAAAATATTGCATATTCGGATTTTTTGTTTTTCCATATTTTCCTCATACTGTCGGATCTATATCCACATATTTGCTTATATTTATATATATATATATATATATATATATATATATATATATATATATATATAGAGAGAGAGAGAGAGAGAGAGAGAGAGAGAGAGATTGCTATACACACATACATATATATATGGTATAGCTGGCCACTCGTGTTCGAGGATACCCATCTATTAGGGCGGCTAACCAATCCCTATCGCAGACTCTCGCTCAGACACATTTGTGTTTGTTCAACACCCACAGAGCCCATTATACTGCAACTATGCTGAGCAGACCTTAGTTGCCGTTTCTGGGAAAGAGCATGTTATCTGTTGTGATCAACAATTCGAACAAGGCCAGCACACTCAAGCCCTCGGCCACGATGACTTTGTGCTAGCACAGCTATCGACAACTCCCAAGGGTTCCGTCTAACTAATTTCACTCACAAGGCTTGGGTCAACCCGTGGTATGGTTTTCAGCCACTTTCCGAAGGTGCCGCTCGCTGGGATCGACCCATCCAGTCCGATAACATCAGGAAGTTTCCTTGCTGACAAATCGCCCATGGTGAGATTCGAACCCGGGTCTCATGATTAGAAAGCGAACACTTGGTCACGTGATCCCCCCCATATATATATATATATATATATATATATATATATATATATATATGTGTGTGTGTATGTGTGTGTGTATATGTGTGTGTTTGTGCGTATGTATGTGTGTGCGTGTGTGCGTGAGTGTGTGTGTGAGTTTTTAAATATAATTATCCATGAGATTCTCCATAAATAATTAATAAAATTACTATGATATACAGAAGAAAATATATAAATAAAATCCATTTATGTAAAGAAACAATTAGATATATTATATAACGTACATAAAATAACAATAATGCAAAAATACGCTCTTAAGTAGGCGCCCGAGGGGGTCGTCAGTGATGTAATTTGATTTGGTTCATCAGGATGTTTCGGGTCTTTCAACATCATACTCCCCATCACCAAATCGACCCAATCAGGGGAGATCAATCCCTGATCCCCGCTCTTAGTAAAACGCTAACAGCTACTCTGGCCTTTTAATGAATTAGACGAAGAAAGACCACATTTTCCGCACACCCGATTGGATGATTGTAACAATCAATCCGCTGCGAGAACTATCTTTTAAATAGTCCACGGTGGGGACTGGCTTCTTTTCTTTTTTTTCGGTGGATAGCAGTTTCAATGGATAACCAAGGAGATAATTTTAATGTTCCTAAATTTAACCCTTTTCCCCTAAGTATTGTATAGTGTCTTACTCTAAATATTTGCCGTTTTTATTTTATTTGTGTTTTCTTTCTTTTAGAGGTGGGGATACTTAAACTCAACCATACTATCACACTTTTATCGTTTAGCCTGATTCTTAACATTATTAAAGGTCAGTTAAATTTAAATGGATGTATTCACAAAATGAAAATCATTATCCATAAACATGACATATATTTTGACTGTACACACGAAAAATAAAATAAAATAAGACAATAATAGAAAAGAAAATACATAAAACACCATAATTTTCCTTAAAATTGATTTAAAGCTATTTACAAATTTGAAGTCGGGTTAAATAGAATAAACTACGAAATACTCTTGAAATTAAATTAAATTATACTACGAAAGAAACTTTTATAATTTGAATAAACTTATTAAACATTAACGGGATATGAAGAGATTAAAAAAATAAAGTTAATCGGATCAGAATTATCTAGTATATCTCTACTAAGGTTAAAAGTTCACAGATTTAAGTTCAGTAAGTATCTGTATCTTTATCTATATGAGAAACATTTTATATAAATTAACATGTAGTACCCAGATTGGTCAAACATTTATTTACCCCCCCTCTCTTCGAAATATATACACTGCATTAATGACCGTCACAGTGGAAATATTTCAGAGTTCTAAAAGCGCAAACAGAAAATACATACAAAATTCACATGGTTAACATCAATGCAAAATATGAACACTATAAATTCTACACCTAAATACAGCCATATACATACATACATACACACACACACACACACACACACACACACACACACATATATATATATATATATATATATATTCACAAAGAGAATAATTTCATATGTCTTAATTGCAGTCATAATCCCATATGTAAATACAATATTACAAAGATACCGACACATAGGACCAACTCCACAACACGCATATATACATATATACATATAAATATATACACACATATACATCTCCATATACATACTTATACGTCAATCCCCATATACATAACTATATACATACATACACATATATACATATAAACACACATACATGTACTCATACATATACACATACAAACACACTTTCGGATAAAAACATATATATATATATATATATATATATATATATATATTTATTTATGAAGAAATATAATCTTAAAATGTGTTATATTTATGGGATAAAGTGCTCAATATCAGAGATAGAGCGTGTGTAAATATAAAAGTGAACATAGAAGTCAACACTCAGAGGCGACAGTCTGTTTCATGCTAGATGCAATCGTCAGGCCTTCCGGTAAAATAGCCGCCATAATAGACTACCCTTGCTCAAGGTCACTGTCTCACGGTGTTGCCACTTGCTCATGTCTGGCAATACACACTTCAAATATATATATATATATATGTATATATATATATATATATATGTGTGTGTGTGTGTGTGTATATTGACCACTAATATTATCTATATATGTATATATATTTTAATGTTATTATGTCTATCTTATTTACCATGTATACTCACATGAAAAATAGAATTTTCTAATAGAAAAAGGATTGGTTTGTATCACTTGACTTTCAGTGTTTCATACAGTCGTCTGCGGCCTCTTTTTAATCACATTGTACAATTGCTTTTATTTTAATCACACTGTACAAATTTTTACTACGTTAATAAAAACATCGATCAAAATAAAAATAAATATAAAGGATAAAAATAAAAATAAATAAATAAAAACAAGGAAAATAATTTGACACAAATAAATAAATAAATAAACAAATAAACGACTTCCGGTAAAATATCTGCCAAAATAGACTACCCACAATGCACCACTGACCCGTATATATAAATAGCCGAGAAAAATAACAGCACTCGTGGCCTGACGATTGCATCTAGCATGAAACAGACTGTCGCCTCTAAGTGTTGACTTCTATGTTCACTTTTAGAGAATGTCTCATATAGAGAAGATGTAACATTGAAAAGCATAAAGGAAAAAAATTAATTATTTTTAATAATTATTTTTAATAATATGTGGAAATCTCCACCCTTTACCTGAAGACGGTCGTAAGACCAGAAACACGTGTTGTAAAACTATGTAAAAACTATGAAAAATAAAGAATAATATTTTAAAAAAAAAACCCACATTACAACCAAAAAAGTTTGCGGTACCTCTCTTCGTTTTAATATATATATATATATATATATATATATATATATATATATATATATATATATATATATATATATATATATATATATATATATATTAATCGGTGTCACACCATGCAACGCAGTAAAGCCACTAAGGCACAAGGGACAGTAGATAGCGATTGGCATTGCATTTAAATTTCTGCAGATCAAAGTTAGCGGGAAACCGTTGAGAAGTGCGAGAAAAGAAACTGTTAGCATAAAATCTACGATTACATCTCGCCAGCTCAACTGTAAATTGATGAGATCTCGACGCCATTCTCGTACTGCGCTTATATTCATAAAATCCAGGTAGTACAGCGAAGAGATCATCATAACAATTACCATAAAAATATTTATAAAAAAGACCTTATTGTGGTGAGAAATTGAATGAAGCCGAGCTGCCAGATCAGGAACAACAATATTGCTGATTCTTCTTTGGATTTTATCAAGGAACTCAAGGTGAATTGCAGGGGCACCGGTCCATATCTGGCAGCAATATTCTAAGCATAGACGAATAGTAGACTTACAGATATGTAAGAAAGATTCGCACGACGCAGTGAACCAACATTCTTAGCAGCTTTTAATATATTTCTGTATATTTGTATATTTGTGAATTAATCCTTCTTTTATACAAGTTTTATTGTAGATGACAGACAAGTGTGACGAATGTAAGCCAACAACCAACACCCACCTCTTCCCACACCATAACATAGGTTACATACGCGTAGTCGAACGCTAAAATAGACCCAGCAGAGACAACATAAGAAAGAAGCAATACGATTGGCCAAGAACAACTAATCAGCTAGCAGAAAATTTAGGCGCCAAAAGAAGAGACACACGAGGTGATTCGTAAAATCAGTAGCTGTCCAGATCGTGACGGGTGAAGTCATATCAACTGCAATTCCGAGAAGTAATCTGCGACCGCACATCCCCTGAGGGAGAAAAGCGAACCAGCCTGTTCCCAGTGCCGAGAACGTGAAGAGATCGTCCAGCGCAGTAGGCCATAGCAACTCTGAACGTAGTTACATAAAGAAGAAAATCCGGCTTCAGATCAGAAGTGAAAGATACGAACCAGATTGAAAATATAAATCCCGGTCATCAGAAAGAAAAATAGAAGAAAGACTATTATAACGAATATGTCTCTTAAATCACAAAAACATCAGATAAGTTCTTGCACCCCTTCCCCGATATAGATTTAGCTCGCAACAGACACACGAAAATTATGTTCATGCAAACACCCTTACACATGTATTACTTAGAATATTACTGAATGTCCTGTTATGTGTGTTGGGTCTTGCATTCATCGTTGCTCATCATCTCCTAACATCAGATAGAGACAATGTTTCATACAACCCCCCTCCCGCTATTGTTATTCCACCCCTTCTTTTTGTTCATTAAATTATTATATATGTTAATGTCCATTGTCTCATTCATCTTTGGTCTATGGTCAGTTGAATGTGTTACTTAGAGAACCTGGAAACACTAAATTCAATTAATTCTAATTGAACTAACATTTATTTTTCTTTATAAAATCTTTATCTATTCTGCCGAAATTCTTCAATGCAAGGGAAGCAACCCTAACCCTTATTCTAGGAGTATTTAACGATATGTTAATAAAAGAAATAAAAAGGAATATTATCGCGTCAGGATATATTGGTCCTAATCAGGCGTTATCTATCCCTGCGGTGGCAACGCCTTGGTGAGATCTATGACACAAGATAGCGCGTTTAAGCTTTTTATTCAACTCTTCTTCTGTTCGTGCATGTATTTTCGTATCTACCAATACATATCTAAATAAAGACAAAAGGCAAACTTATTTTAGTCGACATATTTCGTCCTTCCAGACACTTTAACAGGGTATATGTGTGGATTTTATTTTGTTCCAAGTAACTCAAATTACCCATAACAATAATAATGCTGAAGCAGGTATATATAAAATAAATTGCCAGGACTGCTCCTCACAATACATTGGGGAATCTTGCAGAAATAAAAAAACGTATCTATGAACACACAAGGGACCTTATGCATAAGAATTTGTCAAATGAATTTGTTATTCATAGAAATAAATTCAACCAAATTTGAACTAAAGAATACCATACTTATTAAAAGATAAATTAACTTAATTAGAAGTATAAATAATCGACGCACGGTGGAGTAATGAATAGCGGTTCCCACTGAGGAATCGGAGAGCCGAGTTCGAATTCCAGTCGAATCAATTACAATCACTTACTAAAGAGTCCTCTTCTTCTTCACCCAGCTATGGGTAACTAGCTATTGTTAAATAGCAGGACAGAACGGGTTCTATAGCCTTGGATACCGCAAAAAGAAATGGAGACCTACTCGTCGGACATGTATCGAAAGATATATGTATATCACGCCTGGCACTCAACTGACTGAAATTCTCGAAAGTGCTGCTATCGAATCTTATCAAAATATAAATCTGCGACCCAAATTGTGAAAGAATTATTACTTTCCCAAACCAAGATACATGCCTGCAAAAAAGTTAAACAGATTAAAAGAAAATGGTTAAAATCATAACCTGACGTTATTCAAAATATGAAACACTCAAATTAATCCGAAACTAAAATAATTTTAATACTAATTTGCATTAAAAAAAGAAAACTGGGAAACATCACTTACTCCCTTTCGTTTGTTATACATTGAACTGTGGCACTTCGCGTCTCCCATAATTTATCTGACTTTCTTAGATAACCAGAGGAATATTTATGAGCGTTATAAACTTAAAATATTTGAAAACGAATAAAGTTTTTGATCTTTTATACAAATACTTGTTGCGAAAAAAAAGTCCATCAAAAGAGAAGACACTTCGGCCAAGAATGGATAACTGATAAAAGTTTCTCTA
>OZ038496.1:27662306-27714806 GCA_964036315.1 Acanthosepion esculentum
ATTTTGGTTGTACTCCAAAGTAGAAGATTCTAAACTGTTCTAGAATATTCTCAGTAACTCTATTGCAACATTCAGTTCAAAATTGGATCATTCTGCAGTCACTGTTCAATGATAACGGTTCTAATAATGGCTAGACGTAAGGAAATGACTTGTGCTCAAAATGGCTAATTATTAAGCTATGGAACAATGGGAAAAGTTACAGAAACATCTCCAGTGACACGAACATAACTTTTTCAACAATTGGTTCATTTACTGCAAGATTTAAAAGACGTAATACTGTTGAGAACAAAGGCAGACCCGGTGCTCCCAGGAAGATCTTTCCCAGATTACGAAGAAAGTTGATGGGACAGGTCCAAAATAACCCAATGGCCATCAGACAAGACCTTCAGAATGATCTGAGTTTGTCAGGTGTTAACGTAACTAAGCAAACGATTAGTAATGAACTACGCAGAGACGGTTTAAAGTCGCGCTCCCCAAGAAAGACACCACTCCTTCTGAAACGGCATAGAAATGCCAGGTTGAAATTTGCGACAGAGCATAAAGATAAGGAAAATTCTTATTGGGAAAGAGTTCTTTGGGCAGATGAGAGTAAAATTGAGTTGTTCGGTCGCAATTCCCTGAATCATGTATGGAGGAAAAACGGCGAATCATATGCACGCAAGAACAACATACCAACTATCAAATTTGGTGGGGGTAGTTTCATGGTTTGGGGCTGCTTTTCGATGCGAGGTGTTGGTAAACTAGCAATTATAGACAGTAGAATGAATGCAGAAAAATATCAACAAATCCTAAGCGAAAATTTATCGCTTTCTGTAGAGAATCTTGGGCTTCCTCCTGATTGGCTCTTCCAGCAGGTCAATGATCCCAAGCATACTGCTAAGAGTACGAATAATTGGCTTGCTAATAACAACGTTAACATCTTACAATGGCCCAGTCAGTCGCCGGATTTGAATCCGATAGAGAATTTATGGCGGTTTTAGAAAAATAAGATCCGTGATAGAGGTCCAACAAACATCAAAAACCTGAAGACAGTTATTCAGGAAGAATGGAACAAAATACCTACTATCATATGCGAATCGTTGATTAAAGACTACAGGAAGAGATTGGTTGCTGTTGAACTTAATAAAGGCTTTGCTACAAAATATTAAATGGAGAAAACATGTTTTTTGTTCTGCTGTACGATCATTTTTTAAACCCCTAAATATTTAAATATTGCTATATTTTCTTAACCAAGGAATATTATTTAGTTTTATATGCATACATTTTTAGTATGCAATCTGATACAGTAGATATATTTCCGTTTTGTTAATTTAATGTTACAAATAAAAATATGAAATATTTTCATGTGTACGATCACCTATTCAACTCGACTGTATATCTGATTTATCTGTGACTATTAATATAATTAATATCGACTGGGTCTTTCATTACTGGGAATTTTTATCGTTCATTTGGAGCAGTTTAAGTTTAAAGTCAGCCCACCCAAAAATCAATATTAGCAACAACAATTGGGTGGAAATGAGGCACATCCCCAAAAAGGTAACAATTTGACTGGAGGTTGGCCCTGAAAAGCGCCGTTTTTGCGTTCTCAATCTTGTAAGGAAAGAACCTTTTCCATGGACCGTCATAATAATAATATACGATCATTTTTATTTATGACATAATTTTTTTTATAATTCTAATAATATTTTGCGTTAGATTTCAATTCTCTAAATTGGTTGTACGCTGTTTTTTGCAGACATTAAAATTTGCCTTTGAATTTTGCGCAAAGTGTAAAATTTCAATTTTTCACCTTCAAGGTTGTAATTTTTTCCCCAACCAATTTTGACTCAAAACCAGCACTGAAGAATTATCTATGAGACAAAAAAAAAAATAATAATAATAAATGAAATCGGATGGAAACTGTGGAAACTCATAAACAACACCCGATCACACACACACACACACACACACATACACACACATTTTGAGGATTATAGATACTCACTCTTTCTATTTATGTACATTTTTATTGAGTCATTCCTTTTTAGCTTGCCTGCATTTGTTCTTATTTTTGGGACAGAGTTCTATTTTACGCTTGTGGCTGTTTTTTCTCCTTTTAATCATATTGAAGATTTCATCTGTTATCCATTCTTTGTCTTTGTAAAGAGTACAATGTTCATTAGAAGTTTAATATTAAAATATAATCATTAAACCTATCGCCAGGTTCTCACTCCTCCCTAATTTTATGAACAGGGGAAGAGGTTTATCCCTTTGTTTCATGTTTAGGATTGGGTTTCTGCTTCTTTTGAATTTTACTTCAACAATTTTACTTTTAACATCTCTGCCTAAACTCTGAAATTTTTACTATATATTTTTAATTTTTTAAATTTTTTCCACAATAGGAGTAGATAGGTTCGGTTCTCGTACGGCTCGCACTCCTCCCAGTCTTTTGAACAGAAGTAGAAGTTTATCCCTTGTTTCCTTTTTAAATTCGACCTCAACGCTAAACTTCGAACGCCTCCGTTTAAACACTGAAACTTATACAATTATTTGCTTCTTGTTCCTTTCTAAATCTTTTCCTTCTCTTTCACTTCTAGTAGCCCGTTGCATCTCAGTGGTGTTATCGCTTTGCTTAGGGTGAAGTGATTTTTTAAAAACATCCGGAGGATCAGTATATTACTTAACAACGGTAGAAAACTGACCACCACCCCTATTTTATGTACTATAAAATGGAGTGAATATATATAAATTATAATATATTTATATATATATATATATATATATATATATATATATATATATGTGTGTGTGTGTGTGTGTGTGTGTGTGTATGTGTATGTATGTATATATTGTGTATATTTCGGCAGCAATTTTTCACTAATGCATGTTTCATTAAATAATATAGACATAATATAAACAATGAAATCTCCACAAACATTCTTAAATGCCTATAATATATAGCAGAAACCATTGGTTTGTACCAACAGTTTCCCATACGTAATACTTCTCGTTTTCAATCTCGCGTGGTCATGTGTGACGTCACGAGCTGCGACGCGAATTTCGCTTCCTTGTCTCGTAAATATGAGTTTGTCGTTACTTTGAACTTATTCAAACAGCATTATTGTGGTTTCGTGTGTGTGTTGTTTGATTTATTGAAATTGTCATCTTTGATAATGGCTTATGTATGCCGAAAGCTTAGATTGGATTCAAACATGTATCAATATGGTGTTTTCCTTTCGTCTTTCAACGATAATGTGATTAAGCTTATCAGACAATACGGAAAGAATTTACTTAAAATAAATAGACAAAACCTGTCTATATTATTTAATGAAACATGCATTAATATATATATATATATATATATATATATATATATATATATATATAAGTGAACATTGAAGTCAGCACTCAGAGGCGACAGGCTGTTTTATGCTGGACGCAATCGTCAGGCCAGACGATTGCGTCCAGCATGAACCAGCCTGTCGCCTCTGAGTGTTGACTTCAATGTGCACTTTTATATTTATATTTACATACGCCCTGTCTCTGATATTGAGCACTTTATCCCATAAATATAGCACATCTTAAGACTATAGTTTTCCACATATATATATATATATATATATATATATATATATATATATATATGGAGAAAAAATATGGAAAAACAAAAAATCCGAATATGCAAGTTTACTGTTTTAATGTTTCAATGTCGTCAATATATATATATATATATATATATATATATATATATATATATATATATATGTAAGCAAATATGTGGATATAGATCCGACAGTATGAGGAAAAATATGGAAAAATAAAAAATCCGAATATGCAAGTTTATTGTTTTTAATGTTGTTTCAATGTCGACGTCAGACGTTTCGGTCTAGTAGACCTTCTTCAGGACATAGTTATTAAAACATAATTAAAATTAAACGGTATTCAAGTCAACATGAAAAGACGATAGACATAAGAATAATCAAAACAAAATGACTGAATTTTAAGATCAGCGTTCCGTTTGGAAATGCGATCACGTTGGCGTCACGTGGGCGATGTTGTGAAATTTATTAAAAGCTAATAAAAACAGGAAATCGTGGAGAGCCACGATCGCCAACGTTTTGTAGGGATACAGTACATAAAGAACAAGAAGAAAATCCATCAGTATAAGGGAGATAACTTTTCCAAACCATAAGGAATTATCTGTTAAATTAAACCATTAGAAGCAGTAGAAAACAAGCAAGAGTGGAATGAGTCAACGGGAAACGCGCAGAACACAGATTTCGCAAGCATGCACAAAAGGGATTACAGATATAACAGGAGAAAAAACGTGCTTTCTGACAAAATACACTAAATCTAAAATGGCGGACAATTATAATGGAAAAGAAAAAGCGTGAGAAAAGGGGAATGGATACATTGAAGGACCCTTCTATGAACTAAAGGGAGTAAAACTTCTTAATTTTGTGTACCATGTCCCTTCAGGACGTGGATGTTAATGACTCCCCACAATCTCCTACCTTCTGTCGCTCTTAGTAAAATTTGTCGCTTTGCCAATCCTCACTCCTCTGTTCTGCCATTGATTCAAGCAAGCTTGTCAGGTAGGTGACTTTTTCTATGTCCAGTGAATTTCAGATTCTCCAAGCCATCTTTCCTTTCTTTGTTTCTCCTTTGATCAGAGTAACATTTTTTAAATCAAAATTTGCGTCAGTCTCGTTACAGTGAACAACTAATGCACTTAATATAATTTTATGTAATGCAAAATGTCCCTTTTGTGATCAAATAATCTTTTATTTAGATTCCTTGTGGTTTCTCCTATGTATATTTTGTGACAATTATTACAGCCGATAGAGTAAATTCCATTTCAAGTTTTAGCGCAATGTTTTGTTTAGTATTGACGAAGTGTTTTATTGTTTTAGATATAGTAGTAACAACTTTTATGCTCAGATTAGATAAGTTCTTTTTTATAGTAATTATGAAAGACTTAGTTGGCAGAACAATATATATTTTGATTCTTTGGGTTCGTCAGGAGGGGCCGTTTTTCGAGTTTGGAATATTTTACGAGCCTTTTGTTTCGCATTGAATATAATTACGGTTCTGAAGAAGCTTAAAAATATTTTCAATCTATTTCTTCTCTTCATGTAAATATTAGTGGCTGCAACTTCTGGGCGCTCTTCAATAGAATCCGATGAATATACCGGATTTTATTTTGCCGTTATGATGAGTATAGATATTTATTAGATCATTTTTGTTGGTTGATTTCCAGTGGAGACCAATTTTTAAGCTATGTAGCATCTAGAAAAGGTAAAGAACGAAAGGACGAAACATATTACCCGGAAATCTTTATATATACAGAACGAGGCAAAAAAATGAACGCATCCACAGAAAGTCGATTTTTGTATTTTTACCAAGACAAGTGAGTAATAGAATTCGTTTATTGATAAAGGAGATTAATAAAGGTGTACATATGTACATTATACAAGTCAACATGTTTTAGTAAAAGTAACAATCGTAAGCATACTGCCTTAAAGAATAAAGGCTATCTATCTAGAGAGGAAGCGCGACGAGGGTAAATTGCAACTCTTCCAGTGGCCTAGTCAGAGTCCCTGACCTTAATCCAATTGAAAACCTTTGGGCGATAATGGAAAAGCGTACCCGTAATAGGAAAGTTAACACAGAATACGAGCTTTTTCGCGAATTAAAGAAATGCTGGAAAAATCTGGCGAAGAACGTTGACTTACTAAAGAGTTTAGTCTAAAACATGCCATAGATAATTAAAGCGGTTATTAAAGCAAAAGGTTACTAATAATTTTTTGACTTGTATAATGTACATATGTACGAATTCTATTACTCACTTGTCTTGCTAAAAATACAAATATTTATTTTCTATAGATGCGTCTATTTCTTGCCTCGTACTATATATATATATTAAGACATTTTTATGTTTAACATTCTTCTTATAGATGCAAATATTTAAGTAAATGCTCTGTTTATAATAAACAGTATTAAACAACATTTACCGGCCTGAATGCCCGAGAAATTTTCATAGAAAATATTCGTCCTCCGACAGGATTCGAACCTATATCCTATACGGAACCGGCATATAGCCTGACGTGTCTTTTAACCGATTCGGCCACAGAGGATCATAGAAGAATGAAGTATATAAGCAGTAAATTCGACCTTGCCAACCGAACGATCCTCTGAGGCCGAATTGGTTAAAAGGCACGTTAGGCTATATGCCGGTTCCGTATAGGATAGAGGTTCGAACCCTGTCGGAGGACGAATATTTTCTATGGAATTTTCTCGGACATTCAGGCCGGTAAATGTTGTTTAATACTGTTTATTATAAAAAACAGAGCATTTATTTAAATATTTGTATCTAGAAAAAGAATGTTAAACATAAAAATGTCTTAAAATAATTGTCGGACTTTGTCCATTTCATAATATACATATATATATATATTGCACGACTCTTCGGCAGAATTGAGTCACTGTCAGTCACTGTGTGTTTATCTAAATCTAAAAATAAACACGCTAAAATTCACCTTCATTCCTGACCGTGCGCTGACGGCTTAGTGGGAGAAGTTCCGACTGACGCAAATTCAGTCGTGTTTCGATCCTAGCTAGAGGCAACCGGACGTCTAGCCACACTGATGAGCTGCGAAACAGTCTGTCTGTGGACGACAAAATATATATATATATATATATATATATATATATATATATATATATATATATATATATATATATATATATATATATATATTATCTTAAAACTCTAATCTTATATGTATGCATGAGTCTTTCCGAGATACAGTTTAAGCAATACCTGATACCCCCAATCAATTTAGGAGCATATTTTACCTTAAAGAACTGTTTAGTGTAGTGCCTAATTTCATTAAAATTAAACAAGGGGTTCTTTAGCTTGGGCCGTTTTTCTGCATTTAAGACATTTTTAATCGGAAAATTCAGTATTTTTTTTTGCCTCGTACTGTATGTATATATTAAAAAAAATATGACAATGGGGAAACCGTTTCATTGAAAAGTGTAGTAATTATCATCACCACAATACATACAAATTATGCGACAATCATTCATTGGTTAATCTCCTCAAAACTAGCTCGCTGATTGGTCAGTTCCGACCAATCAAATCGCTCGAACGCGACAAATCTGTTTTCCCGCTTACTAAGGTTGAGCCAGTCACGTGATACACCATCTTATCTAAACAAAACACGAGTGGTTCTCTTTCTCTCTCTTCTTTTTCCGTCTCATTCGTTGCTGCCAAAATGTAACCTTCAAGGACTCCTGTCTTGACTATGCAGTCAGACGTTAAAGAACATTACAACATTCACGCAGGTACAACTCTGAACTCTTCTGAACTCTTACCAATTTTATCCAATACACAATTCCTAACAAGCAACAGGAACTCAGTTTAATAATTAATCCAACCTTTATGAGCTCCGGTACAAATATTTCCCAATCTAAGGGACATAACTCTATCAAACCTTTAGATTATGTACATGTACACTAAGACCAATAAATTCAATTGTTACGTTTTGAATCATTATTTTCTGTCTGGTATTAATTGTTGTGGGTGGAAGATTATTGAACACACCCAGTTTTAAGCCCTCTCACCATTCAAACCTTCTGATACTTTCTAACGCTTCACACATCCGCAACAAACTAGATTTGATTATGTGTTTCGCCTTTCTAGGCTTCATCAGATAAAAAAGGAAGAGAGAAATATGTGTGCGGGTGTATATTTGTGTGTATGCGTAAATAATAAATAATTAGTACTTTTTCTGCTAAGCTGGGTTCCCGTAATGAAAGAAGAAGAATGAAAATGACTGACTTTTAAAAAGGCCGTTAATATTAATTTTGAATCTTTTCTTTATAATTCTTAGTTCATGTCCAAAGTTATTTATAGACCCTCCTAGTTTTTCTGTGTAGAATTTAAAGTAAATCCCCGTCTTATTTTCAGAATAAAAAACTGGAACATCTAATTTTCAGAAAAAAAAAACAAAAACAAACTGGTACATCGAAGTTAGGCGACGTCGAGCTTCTTCGCTACCTAGAGGTGTGACTGTTTGAGAACACCAGGTATTGTAAGAATGAACGTTCCGGTGGTGTAATCGATAAAGGCACCGAATTAGGATTTGGACAGCCAAGTTCAAGTCGAGTTTGTTATATTCACTTACGCGCAAATATCTTAGGTAACATTTGAATTCACCAATTTTCTTCCCCTGCCAGCGATTGGTTAAATAGTAGGATTTTTATCAATAAAAATTATTATTATCTAAAAAATAATTCTTAATATTATATTTTCTGGTTTTAATTAATCTGCAAAGGTTTAATAAAAAAAAACAAATAAATCAATTATTATTGTTATTATGTCATTCTTTCATCGCAGACATCTAAAATTATTGGAATTATAATTTAAAAAAATACAAATGTCTCTCGTGCAACGCTTAGTATTTTTTACAGAGAAATTATAGCAAATTATTGACTAATATTAACCATTATCTTTTTGGCAGTTGTTTGCCGATGTATTTACTTTTAAAATGAATTAAAAAGCAGAGCTAAATTTTTGCAATCAGTTTAAAAAAAAAAAAATTGTAGAATAAAAGGTAGGTAACTTTTGAAACATAAAAAGTCTAAGGGCGATAACTCGGTAAACATTTAGAATAATAATCTACTGCAGTGCTACTGAAAGTTGTGCCGGTACATGAACCATCAGCTACCACTACGCAGCTAGTGTCCAGGCCATGCTTAAGAATCATTTGTAAAGATTAAGGTTATATATTTTTTGATTTTTTTGAGTTAATAAACTGCTTTTTTCTTTATTACTTTTTACATGTTTTGATATTGAATTATTTTTTTGCAAAATAAATGGAAGATAAAAAAAATAGACAACTTTTTATTATATTTTATCATATTCATTATATATATCGTTTCCGGCATAAATTAATATTACCACGAAATATTAGAGGTGGTTGATACATTGAGAAAAAAATGCTGGGCCACCATATCAGATAGTTTGCGAAGCACTGGTCAATTGTAGACATTTTCTCTCTCTCTCTCACTTTCTACCTCTCTCTCTCTCTCTTTCTACCTCTCTCTCTATCTCTGTTTTTGTCTCTTACTATGTGTGATATCGAGAGACATCATGGCTCTTCATATCTTCCTCTCTGTTGTTATTTTCTTCTTTATGACCTATTTTTCTCTTTACAAGTACTTGTGGGTTACCGTTGTTTTGTTGTTCATTCATGTTGATGTGCCTTGTGAGACTTAAGTTCTACAAGCCAACTTTAGAATTTGACAGAAGACGAAATAGCTGGATATAAAAAAAGAAAATATGGCGCTCAAGTATGGACTTAGTTTTAAATGATATTTTTCATCTACTACTATTAAGTAAATATAGTAAAAATTAGTAATAATAGTTGAACTGCTTCATCTAATAAAAAATGAAGATGCAAGTAAATACTTGTCAAAAGATAATTATCTGCAACAATGCTTCATCTCATAAAAAATGAAGACGAAAGTGAATAATAGTAAAAAAAAATATAATGGCTGACAATGCTTGATCTAATAAAAATGAAGATGAAAGTAAATGCTGGTCAAAATTAATGGCTGACAATATTTCATGTAATAAAAATGAAGATCAAAGATCCAAAAAATTAATATGATTGATAACATATATATATATATATATATATATATATATATATATATATATATATATATATATATAAATTAGACACACGAATTCATTCACTAGCTCACTCACTAAATCTACTTTCAAAATCTACCACGACTTTAACTGTAGAAGTCATAACATAATTTACCTCCTAGAATGCACACTATGCCAGACACAATATGTACGAAAATCTGAATGACACATGGAGAATTAATAATTATCGCAATCGAATTAAGTCGACTTCCCATGAAAGATTATTAACTGTAGAACAACATTTCTGTCTAGAAAAACACGATTTTAAAACCATGCCAAATTCACTACAAAGTTCAGAGCAGATAACATTAGAACGATTTTAGAGTGCTATGAAAATAAGTGGATTCGGCGTCTAAAAACGCTCTATCCAGACGGGCTTAATCACAGATTTAACAATATAGATAGTATTAATATACCATATACTTACCTACATTTCTCACCCACACAAGACAGACATGATTGCGGAGGTGTTGAGGCCTCATACTTATACGCAGACCCACACGAATGTACACACTTACACACATCATACTCACTCACTCCCTAAGAACCAAATAACACACACACACACACACACTTAACAGAGACACATCCCCTTTTCCAGGAACCAATAAAACATGTCAAAATGACCAAGGGAATTCAGAGCAGCATCAATCCATCCAGCTTTTAGCTTAAATAACAACTTAAAAGAGACTGTTTGATCAACACAAAGATTGGCCAAAATTTAAAAAAATAAAATAAACAAATGAAAACGACAAACAAAAGTTCATTTTCTCCATCAAGACATTCAATTCTGTAGTTCACTGCTACGAGCAAGCAGAAAATTGTTTTCTACTGATGATGGCCATATTGGCCGAAACTAGTCGAGGAATCTAATTGAAATAATAAAAACGAAAGAATATTAATATACAACCCAGTGTGTCTGAAGATTAACTTTTTCATTTTTTTTATTGTTCAAAACATATATATATATATATATATATATATATATATATATATATATATATATATATATATATATATATATATCAATTATGTAGTGCGTGTTCAATTTATATAACGTAAATCATTCATACGAAAAACAAATAATGAAGCTAATTATATGGCAAGAATCACTCTCGCAAACAATATTTAATAATAAAATACAATCAACTTCGAATCCGTTAATGAATAGTATGATCCTTGTTTACAAATTCCGGTTTTATCAGGTCTTATTTAATCTACTAGCCCGGCTTTCAATCGTTTCGAACGACCATCATCAGGTAGACATTTGAGTGTGTTTTTGTTAAATCCCAGGTAATAATGAGACATCGACAGATAATGCAGACCGAAAGAAGTGTTTTTTTTTTTTTTAGCAATGTGATATTGTTAAATGTAAGAATAATTTTGGAGCGTGCAGTCGCGACGCTGAGGTTGAAATTTACGTTATATATATATATATATATATATATATATATATATATATATATATATATATATATATATATATATATACGTGTATGTGTGTGTGTGTGCGTGCGTGCGTGTGTGTGTGCATGCGTGTGTGTGTGTGTTTAGGCAGCAATCCTTCTTTCATGCATGTTTCATTGAATATGACAGACAAGGTGCTTTGAATTAGTTTTTTATGCAATTTTTTTCTTCGGAGGATAAATTATATAAAAAATGTTCAATTGTCCTTTCTTTCCGAGCGCTTTCGGCTATACATTTAGCCATTTTCAAGGTAGAGATATATTAACTGTAAATTCGTAGCAAACTTGCTGACAAAACAAATATAATTTTGTATAACAATCCTATGATTTTCAAAGGACTTTTTTCTCTTTCTGTGAATTTTGAATTAATGAATTATTTTCTCTTTCCAAGTATATGGATGTTACAAATTTAAAACCTCTAACCTTATAGTTAAAAATAATAATTCACTTCTTAGAACAAAATTAAATAGGACAAATATTATTTTTGAATTTAAATGTCCATTAAGGAACTGTATTCCTGATCAATCAAAATTCGTAAATAATTATATAGGCCATACTACAACATGTTTGACACGCAGACTCACGCTACACCTTTCTGACCATAGCTCAATTAAGTCTCACTTAAATACTCATAGAGACCTACTGGACACTATTCGTAACATACTTGTTGACAACACAAATATAATAGCATCGTCTAAATGAAAGAAAAAGGCTAGAAATAATCTCTCGATATATATTCGGTTTCAAGGATATATATATACATATAGGTTGGTACTTCCAAAGAATCGCGATACCTAATGTTTAACATTAATTTTAAAAAATAAAAAAATTTTTAAACTTTTATTTTATGTTTAATTTCACGCTAATCGTTTAAATTTAGTACTTCCAACAAGCAAAATACTTTGCTGAATTTCAAATCTAATTTAAATCGTCTGGAAGGAGGTTTCGTTTTTGTTGTAACGTTCGCTAATTTTGACGCCATTTTTAGTCATGTCATTGAAATACAATTCTCATTATTAAAAAGTCTTTCAAAAATGAAATATACTTTTCAGCAACATGATTTGAGAAATATTTATTATTTATTACTTTATTAAATGCTGTTGATTGTTCTTATTTCGTTTAATTATGTTTATAAGTGCATTCGTAGCTTGTTTATTTTAAATAATAAATTATAATTTTAAAATTATCAAACAAAAGTATAGAATAACCATAAACTGCATTCAGAGACACACATATTTCTACTCAATAGCCCCTAAAATAATTTAAAATATAACCATTAACGCCCTGCCAGGAATAATACAATAGACCAATCCATAATGCACCATCGACCAGCATATATTAATAGTCGATCCAATCCAAGATTAAAAATAATGGAAGCTTTAATAATAAAAAAGAAAAAGCCAACTCTTAACAATATTAACTACGAACAAAGCCACAATGTGCTAACCGTATTCGGAAATTAAAAACATCCCTACTACACCCTAAGACATAAAGATAATGCACACACTCAATTAAACTGAAAAACCGAATCATCCTTGATAATGGCTAAAGGTATAGCCGAAAGCGCTCGGAAACATAAAACATTTGGACAGTTCTTACACACTCTTTATTCAGAAAAGAAAGCTCTTGTACGAACACAAGAAAAATTAAATAAAAAGCTCAATCGTAGTACCTTGTCTGTCGTTTTAATAAAACATGCATAAACGAAGGAATGCTGCATAAATATACAACTATATATATATATACAAATATATATATATATATATATATATATATATATATATATATATATATATATATATATATATATTGTCGAACGCATGGATGTGTATCTGCGCCTAACCTCGGATTGTTTATGTGGGTGCGTTTGTGTGAACTAAAAGGCATTAACCTGTATGTATGTGTGTCTGCGTGGGTGAGAATGTTATCCCAAAAATGCACAGAAGAAAATTGCCCCTCCTCCCACTAAACAAAAACAAACACAAATAAGCATAAATAGATCTATTTAAAAAACAAAACAAAAACATGATGATCGGAAAAGCGTGAAACCCAGGGTCACAAACTAATAGCCAAACTGTATATATATATATATATATATATATATATATATATATATATATATATATATATATATATATATATATATATATATGCACATTTCATTAAAAACGACTGACAAGGTACTTTTATTTATTGTTTTATAAAATTTCTCATGCGATCTAATAATGTTTTTCTTTTCGGATGATAAATTATATAAAAACTGTTCGAATATTCTTTTTATCCGAGCGCTTTCGGCTATACATTTACCCATTTTCAAGGATTATATTTTAACTGTAAGAATTAGAAATAGTTTGTTATATGTATGTTTTATAAAATGTTTTATTTTTTTGTTTCAAAGCACGGTCAAAATATTATGTCCATGTTCAAAGTTAATATTATTAAGTGTTGGTTTGTTTGTTTTTTTATTAATAAGGCTTACATTATTTTTAGCCTTTTTTTGCATGTGGATGATGCTATTATATTAGTGTTGTCGACAAGTATGTTCCGAATAGTGTCCGGTAGGTCTCCATGAATATTTAAATGAGATCTAATTGAGCTATTGTCAGAAAGGTGTAGCGTGAGTCTGCGTGTTAAACATGTTGTAGTGTGGCCTATATAATTATTTACGAAAGTTGATTGTCGAGGAATACAATTCCTTAATGGGCATTTTAATGAAATGTGCATGAAAGTAGGATTGCTGCCTAAGTACAGAAACATATATATATATATATATATATATATATATATATATATATATATTTCAGAGCCGTCCATTTCTGCTCGATTTTAAATTCGTCCAATTTTAATTTATTTATTTGTTTTTATGGAGTGAGTGCGAACCGGACGATAGGCGAAACTATGTGCTCCTATTGAGGAAAAAATCAAATAAATAAAAATATAAAAATTAAATAAAATTTCCGAGTTTAGGTGGAAACGTCAAAAGTATAATGTTGTAGTAGACTTCAGAAGAAATCCGAATCCTAAACCTGAAAGAAGAGATAGACATCTACTCCTGCTCAAAAGACCTGGGACAAAGTTATTTATGCCTTTACAATAAAACCCCTAAAGCTTTGGACGACAAGAAATCTTTGAAGGTACTGGGTGGTCCGAAAGTATTGTCATCCCATACCAAAAGGGTTATGAGAGCAATAGAAGGACAAGTATTGCAGTAATACAAAACACATATACTGGATTCAGTTTAATCACTTTTATTGGCGCTGTTACACATCGAGAATTCTCTGTTACAGATTATAGGAACTGGTGTCAGCCATCTGAAATAGAAAATTATAAAGGGTGTTCCTATAACCTGGACCGATTTTAAATGTGAATTAAGTTTAAGTGTATAATGAGTTTTTTTTTCTTTCAGATTTAGCAGATATTTGGGCGACTTTTTTTCACACATAATTGCCATGACTTAAATAACATGATCCAATAGAAAAATAATAAATTTTCACCAATAACACTTATTTATTTACTGCCGATTTTGATCCTTCTTAATGAAACACCCTTTATTATTTACGGTGACAAGACTTTCGGACTACCCTGTAGTTTCTTCTGTTTCTTTGCAATGGGATGTCTTTTGGTTTAAAAAATATCAAGAAGTGGTAATCAGTGGGCGAGAGGTCACGGCGAATATATTGTGAATGCATGAAAGTCTCATATCCCAAGTCGGTGAGCTTCGGTAGTGTTATGTTGTCAACATCTTCATGAAGCTGAATTGGACATCGTCGATTAAGAAGTGCCGGTCTCATCTCTACTTAACTAAATGTGCATTACATCAAATTTTGAACAGTAAAATTCCACAGCGATGTTCTTATTAATTTCGACAACTCTGTAATGGATAACGCCAATGGCAGACGACAGATACGGTTATGATAATCTTTCATTTGGTGAAATATTCGTTTTTTAAAAGTGTTTGGATGTTTTGTCCAGATCAAGTTGTTGAGCCGATCGTTTGCGATTGACATAAATGGTCTATTTCTGATAATGTCCCTATTCGATAAAAGGGGAAAAAAAGGTCCATTCGAATTTCACAGATGCAGCATCGAATGCACTTCAAAAATTAGAAGCCATTCAGCAAGATATTTTACTTTACCAATGAGGTACTCCGATATTGTTGAAATGCCGACAACAATTTCTCTGAGACATTTCTCTGACACTTTGTCGTGGATATTATTCGACCTATCCGGTAAATTGCTCGAAATCAATTGCTCGACAGCGAAATCAATTGCTCGAAAAATAATTTCTCGAACTATCAATTGCTCGAAAGGCAGATTGCTCGAAGCCATAGCACTCAACTTAGGCAGTCAGTCTTGTAGGTCTTTCTGTCTTGGCTGGCTCAACACACGGTGGCAAGGCTACTCTCTGTACGCGTGGTTCTTCCTTTCTTCCCATAGCAACCATATCTATTATCATTAGACTTGTCTTACAGTATTTTCCTTTACACAGATGAACTTCAAGGAGTAGTGGATTAGTTTGAAGACACGTGGATTGGGTGGCCGTATAGACGCAGCCGTAGACGTGCGCCTTTATTTAAACATGAAATGTGGAACTGTTTCGATAATGTAGAAGGAATGTCGAAAACAAACAATGCAAGTGAAGTGTAGCACAACAGTTTTGAACATCAAATAGGTGCTCGTCATCCATCTATTTGGAAATTTATTGATAGACTAAAGAGAGAACAAAGTTTACAAGAATTGCGAATAGAGCAATATGTGGGAGGAGTGGGTGCAGGTGAGGACAGAAAAAAGTCACGTGACTGTGCAATGCGATTAAAGAACATTGTATCAAACTAGGACACAACAAACAATGTTGAAGACTATTTAAGAAGTGTTGCATTTAATATTTCATACTAATAAAGTAAATATTACCAAAGATAATTATATATTTTTTTATTTTTTTAAATCACGAAGCATAACAGTAATAATGAAAATCTACCCTTTATTTTAAACTATAGAAAAAAAATAAGACCTGCTATACAAATGTACTCGTTCTTCAGTTTTAACTGTTCAGTTAACAACAATAAAGTTGTATTATTTTATCTTGTAGTAAATATTAGAAACAATGTAGTTTTATTTCTTTTTAACCACAGGTTTCGAGCAATCTGCCTTTCGAGCAATTTATAGTCCGAGAAATTATTTTTCGAGTATTTGATTTCGTGCAATTGACCTAGCTCCATTGTTCGACTATTGTTTTCGGATGTTGAGTGTTAATTTGCAAATGAACGTCCTCTATCAACACGATCTTGACGACTCGTATCCCCATCGCGGAACTTCAGAAACCAGCGCCTTATTTGACGTCATAAGCTTGGTCATCATAGCCAAGCTTGAACTCCTGCAAATAAGTAAACGCGCATATCTTCTTTCTTCGTGTTCGGGGGGGGGGGTTATAATATTTTAAGTTAAATCCAAAAGAGAGTGACATGAAATTAACAACACGTTAAAAGGTTTATTCTAAAATCGGACATTATTTCACGGACGGCCTAATACTATTTTCCAGTGTATACATAGGGTACGTCATGTATTTGAGAACAGAATTATGAAAGTGATTGATATAAAATTAACAAAGAGGTCACTTTAATCTTTAGGAATGAATAATCTATTGTTACAGAATGCTAAGGCCAGGGCCAAAATGGTCAACGGTTGGCCGGAGTGCAATTGGCGTGTTATTCTGACAGTGATGAATTACCTTTGTCTGGGTTTTGGATATAAGTTCAAAACGGCGCGAATTCAACAGAGGGTTGCAAGGATTCTGAAGCGTCTATATACGCCTCCCACACCCAGGTTAGCGACCGGCTAAGAGCACCCGTGGAATGACGATGAGCCAACGTGAGACATACGTGCGTGTGACGTAATTCCTCCCACTGCCTCTTAGAATCCAAGCTGCCACGACTCTCTCCTAATAAAACGAACGAGAAAAAGAAATAGCCCTTTTCGCTGTTACCATTATGTGTAGTATCATGGAGACCTCGAGACGACACAGAATGGATCAATATTTTTGTGCAGCTATCACAATTGAAAGGTTTATTCTAAAATCGAACATTATTTTCAGAACAGCCTAAAACAAAGAAATAAAAACACATTGATGAAAAGGAAGATTGTATTGCGCCAAACATTTCATGTACGAGTTGTATGTTAGTGTCTTGCTCCGTTTTATTCTCTTTTGCATTCTTTAACGCTCTTGTTCCTTTTCACTCTTTCCGTTCTTTGAAACACCTATTTCAATCCATCTGCTCCACCTACAATCCGCTCCCTCCCCGCAACCCTCACCGTTTTATTATTCGTCAATAAGTCAGTCTCCGATTTAATATTTAATGGACCGAGTCGCTACTTCATTTTCATCACGACTCGCCATTTTCTTTCCTACGCTGCTATGATGTCCTGAAGTTTTTTCTTCTTTTCTCTCTACGAACTGTGGCTCTCTTCGCAAAGTAACCAATTTGCTTCGTGTTTCTGTCCATTTTCTGCCTGGGGATTGAATCAGTAATCGACGTCTGCCATTTAAGGTATTGATCCGACTAGAACAACTATTATCCTTGTCGTCACAAAGAAAATCCCCAAAGTTCCAGCAGAACTACTTGGGAATAGACGCCTTGGAATATTCGATTTTTTAACTTAAATATCGTCTAATTCACATTGGTCCACTTAAGCAAGTAGTCTGTCTCGTGTCTCGTATTTCCATCCTCTTTCATATTATAGAGCCCCAGAAGTGTTTTAAACAGCAGAGAAATCTGTAAATCTTCACGTTCTCATTCTGATTTTTTATCGAGACCCTGTGCTAAACTACAATGAACACAGTCTATATTTACGTTTACAGGTAACGGTAATATTAGCCGTTCCCCTACGAGGTAATATTTGGCATTCATTGACTGATCAGCCAGTATTGTTCTTGGTTGAAATTTATAAACAAAACAATTTTTTAGGTAAATAGGTGTCTTAAGTCCAGTAGCTGTTACCGTTCTTTCCAGTACTGATGGGGGTTTGCTTCAAACCATTTATGGGAAGTAGTCCTGAATTTCAGGAAAACATGTTTCTCAAGTCCACAGACTGTTATGGCTATTTCCAATATTGATGGTAGTTGTTTATTTGAAGTAGTGCTGAATTACAGGGAAAATAGGTCTCGTAAGTCCAGTAGCTGTTATGTCTCTTTCTAGTATTTTTTTCCTAACCTTTTATTTGAAGTAGTGCTGAATTTCAAGCTAATTGTTGGTGTTCCCTGGTTCACCCTGACCCGGGGTGGTAGCTCCTACTAGGGTCTCAGCTATAGGTAAAGATTTGACCTCACTAAAGGGGCCAAAACACTATGAAAGTATGAAAATAGGTTTTAATACCAGCAATACATTTTTGAAAAAAAAAATATTACCAACAATAAAAATCTTGTCGGCATTAAATAAGCTATTGAGGTTGATATGCTGTAAAACAAACCAAACCAATCCAGGCGACTATGGAGAACTAGTGGAAAAGATGTTAGCAAATGCCAGGGAGCTTACCGCTGACATCAATATCAAACATTACCTGCATAGTCATTTGGACAGGTTTCCAGAAACCTGAGGCGATCTAAGGGGGTGCTGAATTAATTTCAACTCGGAATTAATTTCAAATCGGAATTAGTTTCAACTCGGTACTAATTTCAACTCGGAATAAAGGGTTAGGGTTACGGTTTTTAAATCGAGTTGAAATTAGTTCCGAGTTGAAATTCCGAGGTGAAATTAGTTCCGCGTTGAAATTATTTCCGAGTTGAAATTAGTTCCGCGTTGAAATTAATTACGAGGTGAAATTAGTTCCGTGTTGAAATTAGTTCCGAGTTGAGACTAATTGCGAGTTGAAATTATTTCCGAGTTGAAATTAGTTCCGCGTTGAAATTAATTGCGAGGTGAAATTAGTTCCGTGTTGAAATTAGTTCCGAGTTGAAACTAATTCCGAGTTGAAATTATTTCCTTTTTGAAATTGGTTCCGCGTTGAAATTAATTCCAAGGTGAAATTAGTTCCGAGCTGAAATTAGTTCTGTCACTGGTTGTAAGTGATGAACAAAGAGAACGTTTTCATCAGGATATAAAAGTCATAGAGGACATGGGGTAAAAGAATGATGGCAGATTACTGTTGGAGCCTGAGACAAAACATTGGATCATAAGGGAATATGATATAGGAAGCATTTTCTGACCATCATTGTTATTTATTAATTTTTAACTTTATATTTAATCTAACATATTTGTGTTTTGATGCATTATCTTGCTTCTTGAAACTTTATTTGATTTACAATTGCATAGCTTTTCATTTTTCGATTTTCAGACAAATGACTTAAAATAAGAAATTTTCCTGCTTTTGCTCGTCATCTGAAGCAGGAAACCTGGAGCTAGAGGAGAAAGATTTACTGAAATATCCAAATTCAGCGCCATAAACTTGCTTAAAACTGTCTTTTATATCCTTGTAACATTAAAATAAATATTTTAGGACAGTGTTATTAGTTTAACTTAAATTAAAAACCTACGTGAACAACTTTATATTCTTCTTCTATGTGCCGTGTACCTCTGGGTCATTGGCGATTATGGATCTCCACTATTTCCTATCCTTTGTAGTTCTTAATAAAATTTGTCCCTCCTAAATCTGTTCCGCCATCCAATTACGCCAGCTCGCTAGGAAGTTCGTTGTTTTCCTCTCTTACTCTTGCCTTTAATCTGTTCTGTGAGTATCAAATTTTCTAAGCCGTCTTTCCTCATTATGTTTCCTTTTGGCTTACATTTTTCTCTAAAACTTCGTCGTTACTCATATGTTTGGTCCACGATATTCTCATCATCCTTCTGTAGAACCAGGTTTCTGCTGCGCCTGTGAGCAGATTGTCCAGCATTCGCTGGCATATAGGTGATATTATATAATAGTTCAGTATGCTTTCTTCTGTTTTCTGCTATTTAATACTTTGTTTAGCTTTTAGAAGGCTCCTTTCGGATTTCAGTGTCACCGTTTCCATCTTCTACTACAACAATTACCAGATATTTCAATTCTTGTACTTGTTTGATGCTGGTATGTCCTATTTGTAATTTTCATATTTAGGCTGTGTCTTTTGCTAACAACCACAAATTGATGTTTAGTACATTTTTCTCGCTTTGAAAATTCCATAGTATATATATATATATATATATATATATATTATAATATTTTTTGTTTTAAAAATATGATTCCTTCGCAACATAAGAGTTCTCATGCTTCAAAAGCGAGAACCGAGACTCCTAATATAATTTTTGAAATTATGTTGAGTTAAAGTGTCTGGTCACGCTTCCTCGTCAAGCGAGAATTTTAACGTGTTCTTTCCTATTTTTCTGCATACCTGCATATATATATACATATATATATGTATATATATATATATATATATATATATATATATATATATATATATATATATATATATATATTTATATATATATATATATATATATATATATATATATATATAAATTATATAGAGTAGGTTTCTTGATTTGCAAATAATCAAATCAATACCGAATGAAAAAAAGGTATATAAAAAAAGAAAGCGCCAAGAACGTGGACGCTTGTCGAAAACAATCATTCAGCATGCAAGTCCAAAGCCCAAAGACAAAAACCCCGATGCGAGTACGCAAAATAACTAAATAAATGCTCAATACAGTAAGTAGAGCAGACCTAGTTAAACCTAGAGAGCCAGAAAAACCTACCAAGGTTTCACCTAAATGGATCGTCAGGGAAGGCCGGCCAGCCTCCCTTGACGATCCGCTTAGGTGAAACCTTGGTAGGTTTGTCTTGCTCTCTAGGTTTAACTATATATATATATATATATATATATATATATATATATATATATATATATCCGATGCGATGAGAACGAATGTAATATATAAATTCCAACGTTCGCAGCGTTAATTCAAAAAGATGCTCGATACAGATTGTAGAGCGATAATTATTTATTTATTATAATGTTATCATATAGACAAAACCGTTTTACTCACTACAAAGATGCAACTTGGTTTCAGTGCATTTCAACTGCACATCGACGGGTGAGGGTCGAAAATGGTTATGAACAATCCTGCTTGTAGGCAAGCCGGATGTGAAACGTCACTTCCTTTTTTCCATTTTTTTTTAGAAGAAAAATGTACATACAAAAACTATATATAAGTATCTGCTATCAACAACCACTATTGTTTCACTCAGATACTTATATATATATCTTCTTCTTCTTCTTCTTCTCCTCCTCCTCCTCCTCCTCCTCTTCCTCTTCTTCTTCTTCTTCTTCTTCTTCTTCTTCTTCTTCATAACTTACGCCTCCCTTTCTATTACACCCAACGTCGTGCGTTTGTTCTTTTATTTTTAAAAATAATAATGAGGTCATTTGATAAAAATCGCCTGAGGATACAATAAGGTTGAAACCAAGGTAGAGGATTCAACTGACAGCCGGATTTTTAAAGTTATATATATATATATATATATATGAATTTCTAGTAGTATAAGACTTTATAACAGCAAGGAGCAAACGTAATTTCTCATTCAAATTACAAGGCATATTTGATGTAAATTAATTTACATCTATTATTTTAGTATATATATATCTATCTATCATAATTAAGTAGAATGCAAAAAGCACTGGACGGCCGTTTCTTCTTATATTTGGGACTCATCAGCAGTGCGCATCCACTACCACGAATTGAAACCCGTACAGTTACATTATTAAGCAAACGTCATACCACCTGAACCACGGGCACCAGCGACGAAGAGGTAACGAATTAAACTTGACATAGCGCCGCTCATTCACATATTCCGTGGTGGAACTCATCCAAGTTCCTTTAATCAAGGATTGTGCCCCGGAGAGCCACGACTACTATCATCAAGCCGCTCCGTCCAGAGCATTAGAAGCCGGTTCAAGCATGGATATACAAGAAATTGTTAGGAGGATTTGAGATAATCATAATTAAGTAATTTATCGAGTTTTAGAAGAAGCCTCAACAGAATGCAGAAAGCACTGGACGGCCGTTTCGTCCTATATTTGGGAGTCATCAGCAATGCGCGTCCACTATATATATATATATATGTAAGCCTGTTAGTTTTAAATTTGGACATGTTTTCTTTATTCTCTTTTCTTGATTACTGATAACATTAGCCAAGTATTCCTTTTTTACTGAGCAAGGCAGAGTTTCCTTAAACTGAAGCTGTCTTGTCCATTTCTCTCTTTTATTTTCGTAGCAGAGTAACATTTCCAAACTCAGGAATGCATAAAGAATTAGCCAACTGTAAGGAAGATTTGGACGTTTGCTAAATACGGACAACATTGGAAGTATAGAAAAAAAAAACTCTTATGTCATCAATTATTTCAATGTCTGTATCTCCCGCCATTTTTTCCCGCCAAAATGATAATATTGACCTTTTGTTTAAACCGTAACGCCATGTCTTCTAGAAGAAGCCTAAGCCTTCTTTATAGAACCTTGAAACGATTAAGCACCCGGATGGAAAACGAGTCCTGTCGTCCATTAAAAACTCGCATTAGCTTTCTAGTTCCTTGTCGAGTGTCTTTTCTGAATGACATCGTATCCAGTTTTCTCTATCTCTAAAATGTTTATCTTATGGAGCTGGTACTACACTACACATATTTGACTCGCTTCCTGAACCATTTTGAAAAAAACTTTCACACAATTTGTTATTCAACGTCTTGAACGATCGCATTATTTTTTTTTTTTGTCGTCTTGCTTCTTGGCAACACAGTTTTCCGATTTGTCTGTTTTGAATCTAGCCTTCTCCCATATCATATTGAAACACCGTTTACCGTACGATCGGCCAAGTTTAACAACGTCGAGCCTGATTAGTACCTAGATGTATTGGCCAGTTGAGAGTGAATGAATAACGGCTCAGAATTTGAAACCGGAGAGCCGAGTTCCAATTACAGTCGGGTTCGTTTTATTTATTTACAGCGCAAATATCCTAGGTAAAGGCATGAATCAAACACTTCCCTCCCCCAGCTATTGGTCAATTCGTAGGATTTGCATCAGTAAATCATTATTATCTCCAAAACATTATTACAAGATAAAAATAATTTCTGGCTTGAAATAACCTGCAATGGGTTGATAATTCGTAAAAACCAATCAATTTAGCCTCCGTGTTCAATTTAGGCCTACTTCTTTTGGAAATATTTCTGCGGAATTAAATTCACATTTTGTGCAAACTAGAGTTTTCGCCGTAGAAAAAAATTGTATATGATTTTCGCCGTAAGATAATTTCACCGCATATTTTTAATATGCGAACTGCTTTGTTATTAAGTATATCTGTGCCACACTATTATTACTTCGCTTATTTAAATAATAAGCGAAGTTATACTAATATGCACCAAACTTTGTGGAAACTAATTTCGTATTTGCAAAAGGAAGAGACATTAGGAAAAAAATAATAAATAAAAAAAGGTTGATTTCGATCGAGGAGATGTAATACAAATGAAGAAAATATGTATATTGATATCAATGCAAGACTTCAGCGGAAAATGCTTCATTACAGTCCAACGTACTTCACATATGAAATTGAAAATTACTCCAAAAAGAACGTTCAAAATAAGGGTATCGAAAAAAAAATCAGAATCAACGTTGACTTTAAGCAAGCGAATGAGCCAATTGGAGTAAAGTGCCATGCAGATTTAAATTTTTTCCCCTTGCTAGTTAACATTCGTGTCAGTCAGCTGTTGGCTCTCACGCTGGCCTATAGAATCTTCCTGCCTATTCGTGGCAGCCAGCTATAGGCTCTCACTCTGTTCAGTAGAAAATGGGCGCAGACTACATGAAAACTACCGTAGAAGCATGATCAAATCGATTATTTCCACTATCGATGGGAGTTGGGAAATGCAACGCCGGTCTTGGCTTTTCCCGCTAACTTGAAGCATGTGCATGTAAATTTTGGTGCAAATCCGTCGAAAATTGCGGCCGTGCATTCGTTACAGACACACACACATACACATCCTGCCTTTTATAGATAGAGATATAAATGATTACATTTTAATTTCTTTTCTGATGTTTGCCACTGGAAAAAAGACATCCATATATACTTGATAACAACGTACTTTGCATATTAAATTGAACATTACTCCAAAAGTGACGTTCAAGATAAGCGCATAAAAACAAAAATGCGGCAAAATTGTCTTACGGCAAAAATCATATACGAAGAAGTTTCCTACGGCGAAAATCCATGAGGCGAGTTTTCCTACGGCAAAAATGTTACGGCTAATGCTCTGGATACGATTTTATTTAATGTGTCCTGCATATTTTGTGTAGTCGTAGCTGCTCAGTTTTTCAGTTTTTCTTTGTAATCCGTGCCGTTGATCAAAAAATCCGACATCTTTCATCCTTGTCAGTGAGGAGCGCAAAAATCTCAACTTGACACCAGAACCAACGTCACGCAATTTCATATTACAATTAACATAATATCGGTCTGCCAATAATTCTCAATCAAGCAATATATATTATTTCAAACAATCTTACAACTTGAATACGCAACCAACTTCAATATTAAATATCTGATCAAAGAAAGAAACCCTTTCAAACTCTCAGTAAGTCTTTTAACAGAAAGTAAGTCTCTAACACAAATTATTTTCAAACATAAACTGTTTTAAATTCACTATAAATACCTAAATATTGAAATAAACATTCTTATATTTGAATATACATTATAACAACAGAGCACCATTTGGTTCAAAGTATAATTGACATACAATTCATCAAAGACAAAAAAAACAAATTGAAAATACCACCTTGTTATATAATTAAAATATAGTTGATAGCCGATTGCTTTACTGATTAGCCAAAGAGCTGCTCGATGCGTATCCTAATGTAAACAAATGACGTTACACATTTCATAGCAGATATCAATGGACGAGAGAAATTAATGGAGAATTGTGGTTTAAAAACAGTAAAATCGACGCTCGTCTGTGGCTAAATCGGTAAAGCACGTCAGGCTATATGACGGTTCCGTATAGAATACAGGTTCGATTCCTGTCGGGGGATGCATATTTTCTATGAGAATTTCCTAGACATTCAGGCCAGTAAATGTCGTTAATACTGTTTATTATAAACAGAGCATTTATTTAAATATTTGTATCGATAAAAAGAACGTATAAACATAAAAAAATAATTGTCGGAGATACCTAATATATATATATATATATATATATATATATATATATATATATATATATATATATATATATATATATAGAGAGAGAGAGAGAGAGAGAGAGAGAGAGAGGGAGATTCGAAGAGAATCTGATAGATATGGTCAGAATGTTTTAAATAGATAGGTAGCTTAAGAGAGAGAGAGTTAAGGACACTTTTGGCTATATATATTTGAATCCACACCTTAAGGCACCCTCCATATGAAGACCATATTTATCACTTTCCCGTTTCGCTCGCCAATTTCGGCCACTCTCGCTATCCGCTCCATCATTCATTCGCGACAACTGAAGCGTCAAGAGACATCTCGCTGTATCGCAGCCGATCGAGAAAGGTAACTAATGACACACGGACCACATTTGTCGATTTAACTTTTCTTTTTTTCTTTTTCCCCTTTGTCTTTTCAGCGGCAAAGATTTATGCACGCCATTTTCTGAAGATGCTGCACTGCAAGACGTTACGAGAAGTACAATTTGCTTGAAACCATTGGAGATATATTGGCAAAAACTCGTACCGAACGACAAGCGCAAAAAATATTGTTATTATATTAAATACGGTTGCTGACAGTAGTATCTGATGGCTCTGCCAGGTTAAACCAAGCCATTACACTATTCTGTCAAATTTACTTGTTCAGCTTATCGAAAACAACATGTATAAAAAAAGGATTCACACACACACACACACGCACGCACGCACGCACATATATATATATATATATATATATATATATATATATATATATATATATATATATATATATATATATATATGAAGAAATATAGTCTTAAGGTGTGCTATATTTATGGGATAAAGGACTCAATATCTGAGATAGAGCGTGTGTAAATATAATAGTGGACATAGAAGTCAACACCCAGAGGCGACAGACTGTTTCATGCTAAACGCAATCGTCAGGCCACCTTGAATAAGTTCCCACTGACTTTTCATGAAGAGTAATGTTTTATTTACAAAAATGAGTAAGAAACATGTCACTGAAAGTACTTTCCATCGCTAGCCACTACTTTTTCCCATCTTTCTGGCAGCATCTGAATGCCACGTCGGAAAAAAGAGGCTAACCACAAGTCGACCCATTTTTTGGCATCTTCATACGAATGAAAGTGCTGCTCAGCCACACCATGTGCCAACGATCGGAACAAGTGACAATCGGACGGGGCAATGTCTGGTGAATACGGCGGGTGGGGTAGGACTACCCATTTAAGCGTTTCCAAGCAGGTTTTCACCCGTTTTGCAACATGTAGTCTAGCGTTGTCATGTTGTAAAATAACTTTGTCGTGTCGTATCGTATGTAAGGTTGGTATAGATTAAATAAACTTCCAGTAACCAAAAACACTATTTTTAATAAGTGATCAATGCAGAGTACACCGAATAATATTTATTAAAAAAATATAACATAAATATGTAATAACCTCACTGCAAAAATAGTCATTTTGTTTCAACCCTTCTGGTGCCTTGTCAAGTGTAGCTGTTGCAAGTAAAATAAAACAGTTATATATATATATATGTTATGGTCCAATATCCTCGCAACACTGTTATGGTCCAAGGTTAGAACCAAGGAAGAACACCACGAACACAAGAGTAGAAATAACAAAGATATATTACACAGAATAATAATACAAGATGTGGAAGGTGTTAGTATGACTGTCAGTCTGGTTTGGAGTGAACCAATATTGGCTAGACTAGATTCCGTCTCGACTCGTTCCGATATTTAACAGTCGCCCCACGAGGAAAGTATGTGGCACAAGGCCGAGTTTAACGTGGGTTTCTCCGAGCCCGTAAGCTCGGCCAAAAATACTCCCTTAAGAACCCGTATAAACGGGTTCAGGGCTTGTCCACAACCCCGGACGAAATTTTCCCCTTCGGTAAAGCCTCGTCTGGGTTCCTCTCTGCCAAAGCAGAGAGTTCGACAGGAGTCGCGCACAGTCTGAGACTGCGACTCGGCTCGTTCCTATATTTAACAACCCCCACATGGGTCGTATATGGCACAAGACCGGTTTAATGCGGACTCCCGAGCCCGTAGGCTTGGCCAAAAATATGCCCATTAGAACCCGTATAAACGGGTTCAGGGACTGTCTACCTCCCCGGACGAAACTTTGCCCTGCGGCAAAGCCTCGTCCGAGTTCCTCTCTGCCAAAGCAGAGAGTTCGACAGGAGTCGCGCACAGTCAGAGACTGTGTCTCGACTCGTTCCTGCGTCTCTCTTCAGAGGCGCAGTCTTTATAGTGTCAGGAAGAGTTCATTATGTTGTTATAGGTAAGTTCCCATAACAATATATATATATATATATGTATATATATATATATATATATATATATATATATATGCTAAGTCAAGTACTAAGAAATAGAAAAAATTCGTTAGAAACAAAAAATATGTGTACTGAAGTCTTACGTGCTATCAGTCTTCCCATATGAAGGTCAATGCTGGACAGTCTCCTGAAAGATTAAACGATTGTTTTACAGAAGGATGCTGAGAATACCAAACATGTGATCAAAGACGAAGTTTTAGAGAAAATAGAAAATAAAATGAAACTTATACTTAACACCAAGAAGAAACAGTTGAAATTTATCGTGCGTATAATGAAAAAAGAGGACTTGGAAAATCTGATACTCACAGGACAAATTGGAGGCAAGTGGGGCAAAGGCAAAAAAAGAAGGAGAACCTGCTTAATGAGCTAGAGTAAATGGATGGCAGAACAGGGCTTAGAAGAAATAACAAAAAGGCAAAGTTTATAAGAGTTACAAAGAAGGGGAAATTGTGGAGAGCCCTACGCAATTCCCCCCACCCCCAGCTCCAGAGATGCATAACTCTTTTGGTTCTGCCTGAATTTTTTCTGAACAGCTGCTGGTCGCTGTAGAAGCAATCTTCAGAAATGGGGATATGCCATTGATGAAGATCCCAACCGCCAATGCGTGCAATCAAAATCTTGTTTGTCCCAAACTTCCACGAATACTAAAAGACCTTGAAGCCGTAACACCCCAGTCAAGTCTTTGCGTACAACGCTAGATGGGTGTGCCGTAGCGTCTCGATGCGAAGAAGAATTAATTACTTAATAAGAATAGAAAACTGACCCCCACTATTTTATGACCGGTACAATCTTACATTAGTACAAGTTCATCCATGTTATATGAATATGCGGGTGGGGGTAATGGATAGTGGCTTTGAATGGAAAATCGCAGAACAGAGTTCGAATTATAGTCGATCTCGTTGCAATCACTTACACGCAAATGCTCTTGGGGAAGATATAAATCGATCTCCTCCAGCAATGGGTTAAATATTAGGACAAAAAATTCATTGTTTATTCTAAAAAATTGTTAATGCCATATTCCCCGTCAAAAAAGTTATTCTTAAAATATAAAATATTTTTCGGCTTTTTATAACCCAGAAAGTGTCGATAAATGGTAAAGAAAAAAAAATGATTTATAAGATTAGATTAGATAAGATTAGATAAGTCCCGCTGACTTTTCAAGAAAAGTAATGTTTTATTTACAAAAAACGAGTAAGAAACATGTCACTGAAATTACTGTTCATCGCTAGCCTTTTACTTTTTTTCCATCTTTCCTTTTACTTTTTTTCCATCTTTCTGGCAGCATTTGAATTCCACGTTGGAAAAACGGCAGGTCTTTTGAAGCTAACCCCGAGTCGACACATTTTTTGGCATCTTCATGAGAATGAAAATACTGCTCATCCAGGTCATCGACCGGAACAAGTGATCATCGGACGGGACAATGTCTGGTGAACACGGCGGGTCGAGTAAGACTTCCCCATTAAGTATTTCCAAATAGGTTTTCACCCGTTTTGCAACATGTGGACTAGAGTCATCATGATGTAAAATCTTGATCTCCCGTGATGGTTTCGGTCTGTTTGAAGCAGCTCATAATAATTCTACATCCAGATGACCCCACCAAATGCAGAGCAGAAACTTAGCTCAGCTTGTGCCTGACATGATTCTTCATGAAGTAATGCCTCCAATTTTTCGTTTTCAAACTTTTTCGGTGCGCCAGAGCGTTCTTTATCTTCAACATCAGAATCATTATTTTTGAAGCGTCTAAACTAATCTCTGCATGTTTATTTTCCCGATAGAACATGGTCGCCATAAGTCTTAACAAGAATTCTATGTGCTTCAGCTGCAGCTTTCTTTTGAATATAGTAGTGCAGCATATTCTCCGCAAATACACTTTGGCACGATTGTTTTTTACACTTCAGCGAAATGAGATTCACTGAATTTCAAGCTTGCTTATTGTACTTCCTTATAGATGCGTTACCATCTGAAACTACACGCGCACAGTTCTGGGAAAGCCGTCTGTTGAAAAATAGCCAGGATTTATTCAAGGTCCTAATAGTATGTAATAATTCTAGGCGATCAGTTTTTACTTACTATCAATATAAGAAAGAATACCTTCTTCATATACAGTAGAATTATGTACATTTTAACATGTCGGGCACCATCTTCGCAACATATGCTGATGGGAGAGTTTGCAACCACACTTCTTGCTTGTGGAACTCACATGCGGGTTCTTGCTTCCCAGTCAATTTTGACCTTCAAAAATTTAAATATACTGTCAATCGTTAACTTCTGTCTTCTTAATTCTTGTTCTTTTATTGACGTCTCTCATCAATAGAAATTTTCTCATATTCTCTAACACTCAGTAACTCCTTGCGCCTTAGTGGCTTTATTGCCACGCTTCGAGTGAAATGATTAGAAACAATATAAAGTGGAGTACTGTTGATAGGCAGGATTTTCCTATTCTACAATTTCCAGTTTCGATAGAGTGCAAATACATATCCGCGTCCTTATGAGTGATGAATTATTTTCCACCCTACAACCCCTTTCCCACAGACAAAATGTCACAAGCCTCTCATTGCACTATCGCTGTTTCCATGGAAATTGTTTCAGACGAACTATATTTTTTAGTTCTAACCTTCACTGCTAAGAGTCGCCATGTCAGGACGACACTCATCCCCTTTGTATTCCATTGGTGAGATGTAAGTTCTACCCTACAGCCCCTTTCCCACAGACGAAATGTCGCATGTCTCTCGCAGATCTCTCGCTGTTTCCATGGAAATTGATTAAGACGAACTGAATTTCTTAGTTTCACTAGTTCTAACCTTCACGGATAAGAATAGCCACGCCTCAAGCATTCTCTTCGTATTGGTGAGACTCGAGTATCTTCTTCTCACGAACCGCTGTTTTGTAGAACTGACTCCCAAGAGGATGCTTCCCCGATCGCTACAATATTAATCTGTTAAAGTCCGTTATCTTCCTCACATACACTCATAAAGTGTGCCTCTTAAACTGTAACTGTACCTCGAGTGACTCTTGGGCCTTGCTCAAGATGAAGGTCATTGTAAAACATAAAATCGCTACAATCTTAAACTATTTAGTTTAGCGCTAGCCTCTATCTTTCTCACATATGCGCACTTTTTTAGATTCTGGTGTTAATTAATCCACAGAGTTTGATATGCCGCAAAACAAAATTAACCAACCTGCCGGCCTTATCTTATAGTCTATAATACACCCTTACATTTGCAGCTAATACTAATCCAGGCATGAAACCACAAAATAAATAAGTCAACAGGGTAAAGTCAGATGTAAAAGTGGTGGTAAGGCTAAGTCAGATATTAATTTTTAAACTTTCCTGGTTCTATAATTTTATGTCCGATTCTTTCACAAAATCAATACATTTTAATAATCAATTTTCTTCTGTAAATAGCTTTTGTTGATTTGATTTTAAATCTATGTACTGACGAACTACATTCCTTAGTTCCACCAGTTCTAAACATCACGTATAAGAGCAGCCATACTTAGCACATTCTCTTCATATTCCATTGGTGAGACCTAAGTTCCACTCGAGTTGTTTCTTCTCACGAATCGCTGTTTTGTAGAACCGACTCCCAAGAGGATGCTTCCCGGGTCGCTACAATCTTAAACTCTTCAAGTCTGTCACCCCATTTACCTTCATAAACTGTGCCTCTTACTCTGTAACCCTCTACCTCGAGTGACTCTTGGGCAATGTTCAGAATGAACGCCATTGTAAAAAGATAAAAGAAAATATTTTAATAATGCTGGCTTATCCATAACCTTTAAAGAAAGGAGATCCTGGAAGAACTACAGAGTGATTGAAAGTAATTCCCTATTTTACGTATGATGGACTCTCCTGTCTAACTATCATTTTCACAAGACTGGAGAGTCCATCATACATAAAATAGGGAGTTATTTTCAATCAATCTGTAGAAGCCCTGCCAGGATTTGTTATTGTCGGGCACCATCTTCACAACATATGCTGATGGGAGTGTGTTGATAGCAAACACAGAAAGAAAACTGTAGGGTGTCTTAGAGAACTCAGTAAAAAGAGTGAGAAGAAAAGACTAACTATGAATTGCAAGAAGACAGAAACTGGAGGAGCAACCCAAGATAAGAACTACGAATCGGTGATACCAAAATCAAACAAGTCCGAAAATTTAAATATATTTATTTAGTCAACTCCGAATTGCTTAAACATCTCACTTCAATATGCCTTCTTCCAGATAAACAATATGAATTCGGTTTCTCTTATTCCAGGAATGGAACGAATACATCGGGGGATCAATTTCTCTCGCCGGCGTCAATCCTTCAAATCTACAAATCAACCATTTGCCCTTGCATGGAGTATTGCTGCCATATATGGTCTGGAGCCCCTTCAGTTTGTCTCAAGGTCCTTGATAAAATCCCAAGACGGATATGCAATGGTGATAGGAAAAAGTAATTCAGACTTTCACTAATCGTACCAACATCATACCCTGGCTTCCATCTTCAAAATCCATTCACGATCCACCAAGAGCACAGTGAATAAGTTTAAAAAAAGAGGGAACAGTAGAGACGAAAACAGGATCAGGAGGTCACAACAGTAGGAGGTATCATCATTTCAACTTAGAGCTAAAGATATCAATTAGAAAAGTTCCATGCTTAATGGCATCTCATCTGCAGTCGCTCACTCACAGACGTGCCATTGCCTCTCTCCTCTTTTTTTTGTTTGTTTTGCAAATACTTTCACGATAACTGCTTCGATGAGCTGCTTTCGCCGGTTTCCAGACTTCATGAATTTAAGCGTTCAATTAGGCTGGCATCTCGCTCTCACCCTTTCACTGTCGAAACTGTTAAATGTAGCCGTCTCTTCTACTCCAATAGCTTCATGTCTCGCACTTCTCGCCTGTGGAATTCCCTCTCCATTTCTTGGTTCCCTGATAGCTCAACTATTCAAATGTAATGTCAATCGACGTCTCCAGATGCCTTGATCTATCCCCTAACCTTCTATTCATCCTTTCCTCTATCACTCCTCTTTGCACTCGCTCCAAATCTCTGTAACCCCGTGCTTGGGGTGGAATGCTTAAAAAAAGCTTCCGCAACGAAAGAGGGCAACCGGCAATACAGAAAAATGTTAAAGGACCAGAAATAATAAATTCTGGTCGAATTTAACAGAAACCAAGCAGCAGGTCCAGAAGGAACCGTAATAGAGATGCTGGCAGCCTTTCTGTACTGACAAGATTACAGACATAATAAATGTGATAAACAACAGTGGTAATATACCGTAATACCTTAGTAGATGCATTTTTATAGCACTGCATAAGAAGCCAGGTGCAAACGAATGTGAACTCCATCGGACAATCAGCCTAATGAGCCCTATAACAAAACTTATCATCCGAATTCTGAAGAATAGAGTGCGCAGCTGAATCAGACCGTAAATAGGAAATGAACAGTGCGGGTTCGTAAAAGACACTGGAACAAGGAATGTGTCAGCTCCACTGTCTTACCGAGCAATGGTGATAGGAAAAAGTAATTCAGACTTTCACTAATCGTACCAACATCATACCCTGGCTTCCATCTTCAAAATCCATTTACGATCCACAAAGAGCAAGGTGAATAAGTTTAAAAAAAGAGGGAACAGTAGAGACGAAAACAGGATCAGGAGGTCACAATAGTAGGAGGTATCATCATTTCAACTTAGAACTAAAGAGATCAACTAGAAAACATCGACCCAATTCATAAGTCGTTTGGCACGTGAGAGAGGAATTTCAACTATGACAGACCAAAGAGCAGTGAAAAAAGACTTGAAAATGAAATCGTACGTGAAACCTGTGAGGCACCTTGTTATTCCAAGACAGAAAGATAGAAGGTTGGGGTGGGGGGCAAAGATCATCTTGAATAAGTTGGAAAATGATCCTGGAATAATATATATATATATATATATATATATATATATATATATATATATATATATATATATATATATATATATATTGTGTATATTTAGGCAGCAATTTTTCATTAATGCATGTTTCATTAAATAATATAGACAAGTTTTGTCTATTTATTTTAAGTTACTTTCATATTGTCTGATAAGCTTAATCACATTATCATTAAAAGACGAAAGGAAAACATCATATTGATACATGTTTAAATCCAATCTAAGCTTTTGGCTTACATATGCCATTATCAAAGATGACAATTACATTTGAATATATCAACCAATACACGGACGAAACAATAATGATTTCAAAGCAACGAGTGTATACGAGACGCGGAAGCGAAAATCGCCTCGCTGCTCGTGACGTCACACATGACCACGCGAGAGTGAACACGAGAAGTATGGGAAGCTGTTGGTCTAAACCAATGGCTTCTGTTATAAATTATAGGCATTTAAGAATATTAGTGGAGATTTCATAGTTTATTTATATTTCAGTTGAAACCTAACCTGAAGAAAATAAACTATTAAATGTCCACTAAAATAAATCGACAAAACTTGTCTATATTATTTAATGAAACATGCATTAATATATATATATATATATATATATATATATATATATATATACATTTCAATTGAGCACTGTTGAGTGATAAGCTAATTCTATAAACAACAGCCACCTGCACTAATGCAAAGCTCTTCAGTAAAATGAATGGAACACTTTGGCTGATTGGCATTTGTTTACATTTGTAAAAACAATACGCTAGATTTAGTTGTGTAACTCTACCGAGTGAAGATAGCTCTGACTGACACAAAATTAGTTGTGTTTCAATCCTGGCTTGAGGCATTCGGAAGTCTAGTCGCACTGAGTAGCTGTGATACAGCGAAACAGTATTGTATGTGAATGACATAATATATATATATATATATATATATATGTATATATATATATATATATATATATATATATATATATATATATATATATATATATATATATATATATGAACATTATTTCAATCGTTCATGAGCTTCTGATCCTTAGTTTTTATTAATTAATGATGAAGATTTTTTTTTTAGCTTATCACCCCAAGCAAGGCTGGAAGCCACTAGCACACAAGGGGTTACAGAAGGTTTGGAGGAAGAGCAAATAGGAGTGGTAAAGGAGAGGATGTGGAGAAAGATAGTGGATCGATCAAGGCAAGGGTGTTACAGAAGATTTCGAGCGAGAGCAGATAGGAATGAAAGGTGAAAGGATGTGGAGAAGGGAAGTGGATAGATAAAGGCAACTGGAGATGTCGATTGATGTTACACTTAAATAGTTGGAGATTATATTTGTCAGGGAAACAGGAATAAGGAAGGGAGTTCCACAGGCGAGATGTGCGAGACATGAAGCTATTGGAGTAGAAGAGACGTCTACATCTAAGAGTTTCAACGGTGAAGGGGTGGGAACGGGATGCCAGCCTCGTAGGACGTTTAAATTCATGCAGCCTAGGAACCAGCGAAAGCAGCTCCTCGGAGCAATTACCGTGAAAGTATTTGTAAAAAAGACAGAGCGTGGCAACGTCGCGTCTGTGAAAGAGGACATTTTCGTTCATGATCGATTTCATCACGATTCTTCTGTTAACATTGGAGAGTAATTATACATTCTTATTGCTCAAAGTAGAATCCAATAGCGTTAGAAGAACCTCAGAAAAATCCAGTAAGATATCTTTAATCATTTCTAAGATACAACGGTTCAAAGTTTAATCTCACAACTGAACAATTTGACTGTTACACGATTTGGACAATTTTGGTGTAACAACCGTTATTTGAGAAAGATATTTGACTAATCCGGGACCTATGCGGGCAGTAAACCGCCTGGATATGGATGGAAAATGTATCCAGTAAATATACAATAATAGAGAGGCAGGGATGTGCTTTCTCACAGGGGTTATTCGACCTACACAGTGAGGCGAATCTTAGAGAATTAGAAGTCCCGCCATGATTTATTATTGGCGGGCAAAATCTTAGCAACATGAGATATACAGATGGCTCAGTGTTGATAGCAGATACGGAAAGAAAATTACAAAACTCCTACAGAAGGTAGTGAAGGAAAGCGAGAAGAAAGGACTAAACATCAACTGTAAGAAAACAGTAAGCTGCCAGCAAAGGGGGAAAAATCTACCATACTTTTTGGAGATACTAAAATCAGACAAGTACATCAATTTAAATATCTGGGAATTGTTTCAACAGAGGACAGAAAGTATGAAACGAAAATCCGAAGTTGCATTGGGATAGCGAGAGAGTGCAGGAGAATAAGCTGTTTGAGTATAAGAGACGGGTTACGTTTAACCATTTGGACAATGAAAGAGTGGGACCGAGATACCCAGCCTGGTAGCCCGCCTAAATTCATGCAGTGCTGGAACCAGCGAAAGTAGCTCATCGGAACAGTTGCCGTAAAAATACTTGTAGAAGAGAGAGTTGGAAGCCGCGGCACGTCTGTGGGATAGCAATTGTAGACTAGATGCCAGATCAGGACCCATCAGATTACATATTCGTCTCTGGATTTTATTTAAATAAAGGCTAAGATGGAAATCTTGCATGCATTAATTTCAACTCTTATTAATAACTGCATTGTTTATTTCCGGCTAAACTGATATCTTGCAGTTCAAAGAAAAGTTCAAAAGTAACGACTAGCGAATTCTCTTGAACACGACAACATTTGGCCAACGTAGAGTTATCAAGTATCTACAGAAAAATGGTTTGCTACCCAAGAACTTTCATACGGACATTGTTCCTACTTTAGGGTATGACGCTCTATATATATCGACAGTTGGCAGCTAAATTTAGGTGGGGAAAGGAGAGTCTAAGACCCAAAGTCTGGACGTCCTTCAGCTGACATCATCGATGGAACTATTGATCGTGTTTACCAGATGGCGATGGATAAAAGGCGATTGATTATAAATCAAATAGCCAATGTTATTATGAGAGAATTGAAAATATTCTGACAGGACCAAAGTTTCTGCTTGGTTTGGTTTGTTTTACGGCATATCAACCACAATGGTTTATTTAATGCCGTCAAGATTTTTATTGCTGGTAATATTTTTCCCAAAATGTATTGCTGGTAATTATGTATTACTGGTAAATTTTTTCTTCAAAAATTCATTGCTAGTAAATAACATATATATTGCTGGTAGTAAAACTTATTTTTACACTTTCCTAGTGTTTTGACCCATTTAGTGGTGTTAACTATTTGCCCACATAGCCGGCCCCCCTAACAGGTACTATCGCCCTGTCATGTGGGATCTGGGAACACCAGTGATTAAGAGGCAGTTCCACGCTCCTCAAAACCTCCTGAACAGAAACATAGCTGTCGGGTGTAGCTTATCGTCTTGCCCAGGAGGCGGATGTAGTTTTTCGCCATACCCAGGACGGGTTTCTCCTTGGTGGTGGCCACGTCTTCTGACACCTGGTGCACCAGAATGATCCCATTACGGGAAAATCTGACACCGAGGCAGATTCAGCTGGCTTCCTTGAACGTTTCCTCACACAAGATGAGTGTTGGGTTCATCACTTTGAGCCAGGGACAAAAAGTAAATCCATGAAGTAGTACCTCTCCTCACCAACCGCAAAAAAGACTATAGTCGTTTCACCTGCAGAGAAGAGGACAGCCTCTTTTTTTTCGGATGCAAAGGGCATTGAGTTTATTGATAAAAGAGCCGCATCCTCAATGGAGAGTATTTTGATAACTTTCTGAGGCAGTTACGAAAGGCTATCAAGACCAAACGCCCAAGAAAATTTGAAGAAAGGGTCTTGCTTTATCAGAACAATGCACACAAATCCTTGGTTTCAATGGTCGGTGTGCGTTACTGCACCTTTGAACTGGTTGATCCCCCACTCTATTCTCCTGGGTTGGCTATCATCTAATCTCCAATATGAAAAATACCGCTTGCCTGAGACCTAATAACGCAGTGATGACACCATATCTGCTTTTTTGTCTAACAGGATGAACAGTCTTTGAAAAGTCAGACATCAATTTACGTGGAAAGCAACAGTGCAGTTATTAATAAGAACAGTTGAAATTAATGCGTGCAATATATCACAGCTCTAACATCACACCTTCATAGTCAGCCTATGAAGTTTTCAGCACAACGCCACCCACCCGTCTCTTTCTTCATCCACACTTCACTTCTTTATTTCATTTCTATTCTCGTCCTCCCCCTCTTTTTTAGCACGCCATTCTCTTCCGCCTCCCACTCCTCTTTTATTTCAGGTTATCTTCCATCTAGAACGCCAATGGCTTCTTCTTCCCTCTCCTCCTCCTCCTCCTCCTTCTATCATCATTATCTTCTTCCTCTTCAACCTCCTTCTCGCCCCTCCTTATTCTTATTCTTCTTCGTCCTCCTCCTCTTCATTCATCATCATCGTCATCTTTCCCCCTCCTCATGTTTCATGATATCATCTATATTTCATTTATCTTTCACCTTCAGGCCCATATCTTCTTCCTTGTCCTCTTCATTATTCATTTTCATCGTCATCCTTCTCTTCCTCCTTCCAATCTTCTTCTTCTTCTTTATTTCATTTATCTTCAACCTTCACGCTCATATCTTTTTCCTCCTCGTCCTCCTCTTCATTGTCCATTATCACTGTCACCCCCCTCTTCACATTCTTCTTCTTCTTCTTCTTCTTCTTCTTCTTCTTCTTCTTCTTCTTTATTTCATTTATCTTCAACCTTCCTCCCATGTCTTCTTTTTACACCTCTTCCTCGCCATCCTCTTCATTCTTCTTCTTCTTCTTTTTCGTCTTCTTCCACGCCTCCTCCACCTTCTTTTTCTTCGTCTTCCCCTTCTTCTTCTTCTTCTTCTTCTTCTTCTTCTTCTTCTTCTTCTTCTTCTTCTTCTTCTTCTTCTTCTTCTTTATTTCATTTAACTTCAACCTTCCTCCCATGTCTTCTTTTTACACCTCTTCCTTGCCATCCTCTTCATTCTCGTTCTTGTTCTTGTTCTTGTTGTTGTTGTTGTTGTTGTTCTTCTTCTTCTTCTTCTTCTTCTTCTTCTTCTTCTTCTTCTTCTCTGTCTACAATCACCGATAATCATAACACCCTTTCCTCGCCCTTCTTTCTTCATCTTTTCCATTCCATCCCGGCACAGATGCCGTCTTCCTCTCCCTCGTTATCCTTACTCGCTATGCTCTTTACCCGTCTCCATTATCAAACTTTACAAATGTAAAAGTAAATAAAACCTATCACAGAGCAAGGCGTAAAAGGTGACTGACTCTCTTACGACAAATGGCTAAGTGTATAATCTATGAGTAAAGGTCATCTTATTTATTGGCGCGAGTGAAAGAAATTTGGTCACGTTGGAAATCTTCAGGAACAATACCTGCGCATGCGCAAAAATAGATTCATACAGACAGTTAAAAAGAGAGCAAAATTTTCATTCACACAAAAACACACACATATATTATCGGGACAGGCGAGGTAAAGATGCCATTCTAAGAGGCGGCTAGTTAATATATTTTCACAAATCATTGTTATACTGGCTAAAATAAAACTAAATTTGTTATAAAATAAAATTATTTCTGTCTGAATTTCTGGAATGAGGAGTTACTATTATTTATATTATTTATATTCAGAGTTTTGTCCTCACTTTTGTTGTTATCACAACGTTTCAGACTTTGTACCCTCCGGCCTTCCTTACATGTTTATCGATCTGGTAACCCGCAGGGAATTCTGGCCTTTATTTAATATACGGAGGCAGACTGTTCTCATTTCACTGTCCATGTCTAGGGATACCTTGTTTAGTTCTTTATCTTTAAAACTGCTCAGTTATTTATCGCCCAGCTTCCAAGTATACACCGCCCGTCCCAGGGATTAAACTCACAACCACGATGTCACTAAATTTACGAACCAGCGGTTTAATCCACGAGGATATTATCCCGTAGTTTCTGTAGTGAACTAAGTTAGAACATGAGTTGACGATGAATGATGAGGACTTTCAAAATTTGGTAAGTGGATACTTTTTCCCATCTTTCTAGCAGCATTTGAATAAGTTTTCGATGGTTTTTCATGAAAAGGAATGTTTTATTTACAAGGAAATTAGTAAGAAACGTGTCACTGAAAGTACTTTCCATCGCTAGCCACTACTTTTTCCCATCTTTCTTGAAGCGTTTGAATTCCACGTCGGAAAAAAGACACGTCTTTTGAGGCTAACCACGAGTCGACCCATTTTTTGGCCTCTTCATAAAAATGAAAGTGCTGCTCATCCACGCCATGTGCCATCGATCGGAACAAGTGATAATAGGACGGGGCAATGTCTGGTGAATACGGCGGTTGGGGTAGGACTTCCCATTTAAGCGATTCTAAGTAGGTTTTCACCAGTTTTGCAACATGTGGCCTAGCGTTGTCATGTTGCAAAATCACCTTGTCGTGTCTTTGCTTGTATAACGGCCAGTTTTTCTTCAATGCTCGGCTTAAACGCATCAGTTGAAGTGTTGTGAGACCGATACTTCCCTACATCATGAACTCTCCCAGTACTATATTATTATGTGAATCATGGGAGTAGCACCAGGAATGCGCAGCCGATGTTCTGCTGTCGAACTCTCTGTTTGGCAGAGAGGAACTCGGACGAGGCTTTGCCGCAGGGCAAAGTTTCGTCCGGGGAGGTAGACAGTCCCTAAACTCGTGTATACGGGTTGTAAATGGGCATATTTTTGGCCGAGCCTACGGGCTCGGTAAGCCCACGTTAAACCGACCTTGCGCCACATTCGCCCTTGTGGGGCTTGTTAAATATACCAGTAATGCGCAGCCGCGTACGATACCAATATCGGCACCACTGGATAGTAAGCTCTGCTTACACTATTCTTTGTAACTTTTCTGTTTAATATATCTTTCTTACCTCTAACCCGTGTTCCGTGTTTTTCTTCCGTGGCCCCTACTTCGGGTCCACATCAGTGGCGACAGAGGATTCGAGACACGCACCTACACCGAAACCCCAAAGCCCCAGTCTCACATCAGTGGCGACAGAGGACTCGTTTAACCCCACTGGTTCCCACATCAGTGTTGAAGTAGAATTTGAGCTGGCATTACTACATCAGCGAACGAAACGCAATAAACGAGCCACCAAGTATCGAGAACGACTGCTTACAAAAAAAACAGCTTGTTCACAAAATAAACTGAAGAGCTCGAAGTTCTACGGTTGACTCAAGTTCGAAAAATACTATTCACCAAGTCGCGCCTTTAGCAAAGTGTTCAAAAATTTAATGAAATTGATTTGAATTCCTATAAATCTCGTGCATAAAATTACCCTCCCCTCAAATTGATTGAGGTGAGTTTTTTCTAAATAAAAAAAAAACAAAGCAAATTCTCCCAAAAGAAAGAAAAAAATCCAGTGTATTATTTTGTGATATTTTTCTCCCCATACTTCTAAAACAAATATAATTAGTGTGGAGAAAATTTAAATGGTCACATTGAAATTAACGGAACAACGGTATCTCGAAAGATCTAAACCAGTAAGTAGTTCTTATTAATTTTATTAATTGACTAGATTTGGTACACGGGTTTTCAAAGCAAGAGTAATTGCTCTAATTTATTTATTTATTTCTGTTTTGTGTGTTCTTTCATTACTTGTCTACATATTATCTAAATATGGAAGAATTCAAAAAAATAATTGTCCAAATGTTAAAGGTCCAGATGGACCATCAACAAAAATCAGATGAAAAACAGCAGAAATTGGAAGAAAGATTCCTTAAAATTACAGCCGGACCAACAAAACAGAAGAGAAACTTCAACAACAAAAAAACGAAGAAAGACAGAAACTCCACCAACAAAAATCAGACGAAAGACAGCAACAATTGTTTATGGAGTTACATAAACAACAAATAGAATTCCAACAATTTACACTTCAGAAAACAGAACTACAGCAAAAACATCTTGAAGAATTACTTGTAAATTCATGTAACGGCTCTAAAAACTCTGAAAAAGATACGACATTTTCCCAAAGTACAATCTACAACTCGATTGAAACATTCGAATACGTACCAAAGGAAGACAAAACATTCGAGGCTTTTTACAGGCGTTATGAAAATATTTTTTAATGTAGACTGTGAACAATGGCCTAATGAAAAAAAGGTACGTCTGTTATTAAGGAAACTGGGAGCTATCGAACATGTTAGGTTCATAGACTATATATTACCCAAGAAAATTACGGACCTGAATTTCTCAGAGACTATTAAGCTCCTAACGGAACTATTCGGGCCTAACATAACCTTGTTCCACAAACGTTGGAAATGCCTGAACACAGTCAAGAACAACCAGCAAGATTTTCTAACGTTTGCAGCGTCGGTAAACAATCTCTGTAATTATTTCAAACTAGCCGTGCTGACTGCCGACGATTTTAAGTGCTTAATATTCGCACAAGGTCTAGTATCAGTAGAAGACGCCGAGGTCAGACGTCGGGTACTTACCAAACTCGAAGACGAACAGGGATTGACTCTCCAAACATTAGCAGAGGATTGTCAAAGAGTAATTTCTGTCAAGTGTGACTAAAAAACGATCGAGGAATCAGGTGTGGCTCAGATTAGAAAAATCAGAAGCAACCCAACCTCTTATGCCCCGCAAAAAGACAAAAGGCAAATCTCATGTTCTAAATCCCGCAATAAACAAAATACGGACCATGTTACCATTGCGGAAAATGGCATTGGATGAAATTCTGTCCATTCAAGAAGAAAACATATTGCAAAAATTGCAATAAAAATGGTCATAACTTAACTCAGTGCTGGTACGCCAACAAGACGAGGAAACACAAAAGTAAAATTAGGCAAGCCCAATCAGACAACATAGTCGATAGGAATTTAAGAAAATACGTGACTGTTGATATTTTCAATAACTCTATAAAATTCCAGCTTGATTCGGGTTCTGACCTCTCGATTATCAAACTGGCGTACTTGGCGAAAGTTAAACAAGCCGACCCTATTAAAGACGGATAAAACAACAAAATCCGTAACTGGCGAGAATATTAACATCTTAGGCCAGGTGATCCTTACAGTAACACTAAATGGAGTTACCAAAAAGCTGAAATCCTACGTACTAGAAAATTCAGATAACCTATTCGGAACAGATTGGATAGAAAAATTCAATCTATGGGACATCATAGTCGCAAGTGATGCAAGCCCATACGGCATCGGTGCTTGCATTCTCCACAAACTGCCAGATGGTTCGCGAAAAGCCATAGCACACGCATCTAGATCTTTACTACCATCAGAGAAACAGTATTCCCAAATAGAGAAAGAGCCTCTAGGGATAATATTCGCTGTCACTAAGTTCCATAGATACCTACATGGAAGACGGTTCATACTGCAAACGGACCATAAACCTCTAATAACAATTTTTGGTTCCAAGAAAGGCCTACCGGTCTATACGGCGAATAGATTACTTCGTTGGGGAACGATTCTTTTGAATTACAATTTTAAGATCGAGTTCCTAAAATCTAAAAGTATTCGTCATGTGGAGAGTTTATCGCGACTCATTCCTAAAAATACGGAAGTTTTTGAAGACTCCATCATTGCTACACTAAGGACGAATTATGAAATCAAAAATATGATTGCGAATACAATTAGAGAACTCCCAGTTACTTTGGCCGACATAAAAAGGGAGTCTCGAGAGGATGAATTCATCCAAAGTATCAAAAACAAAATTCGCAACAAAGACCTAAATGTGCCTGAAGTTTTCTCCCTCTGTGAGGATGTTCTATTGTATAATGACCGAGTAGTGATTCCAAATAGCCTACAAAGAAAAATCCATAAGGATTTTCACGTGGGACATCCGGGGAAGAGCCGTACAAAAAACCTCATGCGCTGCTACGTATATGGGCCAAATATGGACAAAGACATAGCAGACATGATAGAATCATGTAAGGGATGCGTGCTTGCAGCAAAATCTCCGACCACGACGTGCAAACCATGGCCAAACACAGACCATCCATGGCAGAGAATTCATGTGGATTTTGCAGGGCCCCTATACAACATGTACTACCTTATTGTTGTGGATAGCCACTCAAAATAGCCTGAGGTCCTGCAATGTAAAAAACCAACCACCAACTGCCCGATCTACATGAGCTATTCGCGCGTTTTGGCGTGGTAGATTGTGTAGTGACTGATAATGGCACTCAATTCACATCAAGTGAATTTAGAGACTTTTGCAAGTCGTATCAGGTTGACCACATTTCGACGCTTCAGTATCACCCCAGGTCGAACGGCCAGGCCGAGAGGTTCGTGGACACTCTAAAAAGAGCTTTAAAAAAGGCACTAGGCACACGGACGGATAGAGCATTACAACAGTTTCTGCAGGTGTATAGGATAAACCCTAATCCTAACACGCCTATGGGACGCTCGCCTGCAGAAACAATGTTCGCAAGAAAAATCAAGTCCGTCTTTGATAAACTCATTCCACGGCAAGCGAAATTCAAGAAAACCGTCTCGCTCCCTAAGAAATATTTTAATCCTGGCGACAAAGTCCTTGTTAAGGCTTACAAAAACAACATAACATTCTGGGAATTAGGCAACATCTATCAGAGAATTGGCGAACTGGTCTATATTGTCAAGGGACCGAAAAATACCCACAAACGCCATATGAACCAGCTCAGGAAATGCCGTTTGAAGGAATCTGAGGAATCACCACAAAATATCTGCGAAGAGCCGATCGATGTAATATTCGAACATTTCGATCTTGACACGCCCCAAGTCTCTCCGGAAATACGACGCTCGGGGAGAAAGAGAAAATTTACTCAACCACTCGACGTGAATCCCAAGAGGAAGAGGTATTAACAGTTTTACTTTTTTTTTCCTTCAAGAAAAAAAAGAGAGAAACAAAAGAAGAGGAAACTCTTGGAAGGGGGGTGTTGTGAGACCGATACTTCCCTACATCATGGACTCTCCCAGTACTATATTATTATGTGAATCATGGGAGTAGCATCAGTAATGCGCAGCCGCGTACGATACCAATATCGGATACCATTGGATAGTAAGCTCTGCTTACACTATTCTTTGTAACTTTTCTGTTTAATATATCTTTCTTATCTCTAACCCGTGTTCCGTGTTTTCCTTCCGTGCCCCCTACTTCGGCTCCACATCATGTAGTCGATAGCGATCTCCCTTGGTGGTTTCGGTCAGTTTGAGAAGCTCATAATAAACTACACCCAGCTGATCCCGACAAATGCAGAACAGAAATTTTGAAACACGGATATTTGGCTTGCTGATGCATGGCCGAACTTAATCATCCATCTTCTGCGCTTTCGTAGTGTATCCACTTTTCATCGCCGGTCACAATACGATGCACACATTTTTCTTTTCTGATGTTGAAGCAGGTGTTTACACGTGACAAGACGCCATTCGACGTCTCTCAGCTTCATCTCGTACGGTACCCAATGTCCTTGCTTTGGAATCATTCTTAAAGCTGTCAAATGTTTCGAAAAAATTGTGATCAATTCCTAATGATTCTGCAATTTCAGCTTGCGCCTGACATGAGTCTTCAAGAAGTAATGCCCCCAATTCTTCGTCTTCAAGCTTTTTCGGTGCGCCAGAGCGTTCTTTATCATCATCAAAATCATTATTTTTGAAGCGTTTAAACCATTCTCTGCATGTTGCCCCCCAACACACACACAAACACACACACACACACACATATATATATAATTGGAGCGGGTAGAATGGACATCAACGTGTAGTGGACTCAACAGTTTTCAATCTGCTTGTCTGAATCATCTTCAAGAGGTGAGAGCAATAACTAAAAGGTCAGCCAATCTAACAGTGATCTCATCTCACAATCCTTACTCTTGCTCCATATGTGGCCTCCTTTGTAAATAACTAGCGGGTCCTAAATGCCATTTAAGATTATCGTACAAAATTTCATAACTGAATAAACTAAGCTGTCAGTTCGTCATACGTCGAAATCGACGGGAGAGTCCATTATATATGTATATATATATATGGATGTATTTATATATATTTATATATATGTATATAAATATATTTGTATGTATATATATATATAAATATATATATATATATATATATATATATATATATATATATATATATATATATATATATATATATATATATAGGCATATACATTTTATGTATATATTTATATATATTTGTATATATATATATATATATATATATATATATATATATATATATATGTATGTATATAATACATAAATCTATAGATATTATGTTTCTGTTTTGTAGTACTTGATTGGCCGCAATGCATCACCGCTTTATCGTTGAATTGGCTAGCTGTAGCCGCAAGTTCTATGCTAAAAGTTTCTTCTCTCGCACTTCTCGCCTGTGAAACTCTCTTCCGGCTTCTTGCTTCCCAGTCGACTTTGATCTTCACAAATTTCAATGCAATGTGAATCGTTGTCTTCTGTCTTCTTAATTCTTGTTCTTTTAATGTCTCTCACCGTAATAGTGTTTTTTTCTCATATTCTCTAACACCCAGTAACCTCTTGTGTCTTAGTGGCTTTATTGCCTTGCTTGGCGTGAAATGAATGGAGGCTCTATTTTTAAGAAAATAAAGTCAAACAGGTCAAATATTTGGAGAGTGATTTCCTCAAGAGAGAATGCTTTGATGAGGTCAAGAAGAAAAACAGTCTTTAGTATAACTCTGATTAGCGTAAAAAACAAAAAACAAACAAAAACAAAACAAAAACAAAACAAAAACAAAGCAAAAACAAAACAAAAAAAAACAAAAAACGCATAGACTGTGACGATGTGTTAAAAACAACAAAAATGAGGATATTTATCCGAATTGCGCCTTGCAGAGTTTCAAACTATGCTTTCTCTATCTGTATATTTATGAGATGAGGTATTGTAATTATATACACTATTTAAATTCATTATTCTGACTGTTTTCCTCGTCTTCGTGGTCACATTTGCGATGTTTCGACCGTTGTACGCTTTGGCCTTCTTCGGGTGATTGAGATTTTGAAGCGATACCTTTATTTCGTCCACCGGTGTAGATTGTTCTAGTTTCACTTGCTATGCCTCTTCCGGATATCTCATTATCAGTTATCTCCCTCTTCTCTCAACTAGAACAATCTACGACAGTGAAAAGTAATAAACGGTTCGGTTCGAAACTCCAGTCATCTGAAGAAGACTGGAGCTTTCAACGGTCGAAACATCAAGGAAACTTTTGATCTGCACCCCATGAAACTAGGTATTTCCTGAAAGCAAAGAATGCTCTTTCATTTCTAAGTGAAATTGGTTGGTGTAAATGATTATAAATTTTTTTTTCTGGGGATAAAATATGAAAACATAGTTAAAATTGCTATTCCTGAACACTGGAAACCAGGATTTTTTATATGTTTTTTTTATTTTTATTTTTTTTTAAAAATCAGCGATAAGGAAAATAGTGTTGAAATTAAACCAAAGTTGACATTGACATTGCTGGGTCAAAGGCTAGCCAGCCGACAATACCAAAGCTGTCATCACTTTGTAAAAAATCCCATTTATAAAAAAATCTATGTTTGAACAATGGCTTGGTGTATTTTTTTTTTTAACACCTTTTGAGCAGAGTGATTACAACAACACTTAAGGAATGATTATGAGCTGCAGGCAGAATAGACCGAGAACTGACAAATGCTCAACATGTGTTTCGCACGAAGAATTTGCAATAATGAAATCGACATCCAGCGGAGAACGCTTACACTCAAGCCACGCGGCGTTTTAATGCTTGTGAGCTTCCGTACTTTTTAATTACAGCCATTTTAACGATTTTCATGAACACAAAATTACATTTCTTAATTACTGCGGATCTTCTGATTGGTCAAAATGATACAATTTACAACACGCGAAAAAAAGATCTATCTCATAAGGACACTTAGGAAACCCGATGCGGCTTTTAAATAATTTTATAATATTTTAACAACTTAAATGTAAAAATCTATTATAATTAAAGAAATAACAATTAATTGTATTAAAAATTCATTTTTCATCGAAAAAATATTTTGCTTTCAGAAAATATTGTCCATATTCATAAAAACAGCTAAAAGCAAATAAAAGCATTTGAAATTAAATAATATCTTTGTTTTATTGAGTTTTGTGTGTTACAATTCAGAGCTGATTTTCAGGTAGGGGAGTCCAATTAAAACCTTAAAAAAAACATGGTTTGTATTCCTCAGAGCCTTGTGCTTTTAACTATTGTAACTGACGCGATCGAATTTCTACCGTTTTCATAAAATTAGTTATAGGGGAGTAATAAATATAAAAAAAATATTTCTGCCATGACTTTAATAAAAAACAAAAACATATTTATAATAATTTCGATCATCTGTGAATAGTTTCTGTAAGTTTCATTAACATCCGACAATTATTTTTATTTTTGTAAGATTTTCCAAATTAATGTGTGTCATACAAAAAAAGAAAAACGTGCTAAAAATTGTATATGTTATTTTAGTAGTTAGTGATACAAAGAGAAACAAGTTTTTTTTTAATCAAAATTTAGAATGTTCTAAAAAGAAGAAAACATTTTAAAAAATAATTTTAAAAAACTTTGGTCATTCCTCTTAATAATAACATAAACATTTAGAAGATAAAATTTTGTTTTTGTAAAGTTTGGCGTCTTTTTCATCATGCTATGCTCTTTTTTTTTAGCGATCTCATGGAGCTACCTAAGTAATGGTTATAAATTACTATAAATATAAATATGTGTGTATATCTCTTATAGATTATTATGATCACTTGCATTATTTACATTACTCGGATATTTACCATCGCTGTTATTGCCATATTCACAATGTTCCGGCCGTTGTACGCTCCGGCCTTCTTCATATGATTCGAATAGATTGTTCTAGTTTTATGTGCCTCAATACCAGGTCACAAGAGTAGGGAACGAAAAATTGGTGTGTGCGACATAATTATAAGAAATATATACAGTAACTCATCTTTACCTAATATATTATAGAAACTACTATTAGCTTGTACTACTGAAGTCCCTTTCTTTGATCATAATAATAATATATATATATATATACAACATGAGGTTCAGGACTGGGTCCGACATTTAGCAATTTCTACATGTTGAACCTCGAAAATAAGATATTTACAGATATTAAAAAAACATCCATCTACCTAAGATACGTTGATGATATTCTTATGTTAGTTGAAAATACAGATGAAATACTTCAACTTCAAAAACATTTCCCAAATAATTCTGTCCTTAAATTCACGTATGAACTCAATACGAATAATAATATTCCCTTCCTTGACATATTGATAAACACAAATAATAACAAATTTACTATTTCGCCATATAAAAAACCTACCAGCATAAATTCATGTACACTTAACTACAAGAGCGAATGCCCATATTACTACAAAATAGTAATTATAAAGAATCTAATACATCATGCAGAAACTAATTCATCCACAAAACAGATTTTTTTACAGTTAACTAAAGAATATAAAACAAACACTTATTAATAATAGTTTTCCAAACTATATATTTGATGAACAAATAAGATGCTTTCTTAGAAATCTCAATACTAAGCAAATAGTACATAATACTGCTTCTACTAATCTCAAACAATTAATTAAGTTAAACCTATATTATAGAAATTTGAATTTGTTTTTATGCCAAGATTTTAACACTAACTCATTTCTCCGATTTAATAATTGGCTTTCATTATTGTATTTTATTATTCTAATTTTTTCTTCTAAACATAAATCACTCCTATCTCTAAGACTATTAGGAGTACATGCAGAACGTATAACCTTTCAAATTATCTGTGGGGTCAAACCTTTCTCCTTTAATTCCCCAAATTTCTTTGAGAGAGCTGTATGATGTTTTAGATAAGGGTTAGAAAATGAGTGCCTATGGGCATGCAATCTCTGTTTCCATTCCCCCGCGGAAATTCTAATGTAAACATTATAATTTTTCATATTTTCTTGAATTGACCACTTTATATATAACCCTGGTATAGATCTACATTTGTCATCTACTGGACACTTTTCTTTAGATCTACAATTACAGGAGGGTTCAATACCAGGCTTGTTCTTTTTCCCAAAGAAATTTCTTAAAATATGTTCATTGTCTGAATTAACAACAAATATCTTCATTTGCCGAAATAGTCTATTCCCCATATGAGATAATTAGGGATTTTATTGTTTATTAATTTATTTGCTCTGTAATAATAATAATAAATACATTGAACTATTTTTGCCTGATTATTTTTCATATTTTGTATTACTAGGAAACACTTGGATTATATATCAACGAATTTGTTAACTTTACTATATATATATATATATATATATATATATATATATATATATATATATATATATATATATATATATATATATGTGTGTGTGTGCGTGTGTGTGTGAACGGCGATGAATTTTTTTATTTATTAATGCGACATTAAAAAAATCAATCCCCGTTCTTTACAAATAACTTGGTTTACGTTAGGATACGAAACTGAACAGATATGTCTATATAAAGAGTCAGAGAAAAAGCCACTCTTTAGTGATTTCTTGGCCATCAAAGCACTCTGTAGGCGAGAGGTCAAAGCACGTCAGATGTAATGACGATTTCCCATCGGAAAGTGAATATTCTTCTCTAATAGCTTTTCTCGAATACACAGGCCGGTAGACGAAAATAAATATGCTGTTCATATATAAACGGAGCGTCTACTCAAATACAAATATCCACTAAAAATAAAGTTTAACTAATGAAAATATGTTGAATTAAATAAAACCCATCCCTCTTTATATATATATATATATATATATATATATATATATATATATATATATATATATATATATATATATATATATATATATGAAAATTTCTCAAAGTTAACTTTTAGAGAAGACAATATTTATAAATAAAATGTTTTCCTATTGTCATTTATTTATAAATATATATATATATTATAAATATAATATATATATATATGTATATATATATATAAAACTATAATATATATATATAATATAATATATATATATATAAGTATAATATATAATATATAAATATAATATATAATATATATATATTTTAAATATATAAATATATATGTATATTAGAAATATATATGTATAAATATAATATATAATATATATATAATATAATATAATATATATATAAGTATAATATATAATATATAAATACAATATATATATGATAAATATATAAATATATATATAAATATAAAAGTGGACATGGAAGTCAGCACTTAGAGGCGACAGTCTGTTTCATGCTAGTGCAATCGTCAGGCGACTAGTGCTGTTATTTTTCTCGGCTGTTTATATAAGGGACAGTGGTGCATTATGGGTAGTATATTTTGGCGGGTACTTTTACCGGAAGTCGCTTATTTGTTTATTTATTTATGTCAAATTATTTTGCTTGTTTTTTTGGTTGTTTTTTTATTTTTATTTTATATCTTATATATTTATTTATTTATTCTTTTATTTTGATCGGTGTTTTTGGTTAACGTAGTAAAAAAAAGCTATATATATATATATTATAAATATATATATATATATCATAAATATAATATATATAAATATATATATATTTTTGTCATCCACAGACAGACTGTTTCGCTGTTTCAGAGCTCATCAGTGTGGCTAGACGTCCGGTTGCCAATAGCTAGGATCGAAATCCGACTGAATTTGCGTCAGTCGGAACTACTCCCACGAAGCCATCGACGCACGGAAAGGATGAAGGTGAATATTTAGCGTGTTTATTTTTAGATTTAGATAAACACACAGTGACTGACATGTATATAAATATAAAAGTGAACATAGAAATCAACACTTAGAGGCGACAGTCTGTGTCTGTTTCATGCTCGATGCAATCGTCAGGCCACGAGTCTTTTTTTCTTCTCGTGGCCTGACGATTGCATCTAGCATGAAACAGACTGTCTCCTCTAAGTGTTGACTTCTATGTTCACTTTCATATTTACACACGCTCTATCTCTGATATTGAGCACTTTATCCCATAAATATAGCACATCTTGACACTATATTTCTTCATATAAATATATATATATATATATATATATATATATATATATATATATATATATAGTGGTACTTGCTTTGAAAACCTTTGGTATTTCGGCTTGTAGTAGAACAAACCAGTCCCCCAGGGAAAAAGAGGAACAAAAAAAAGAAAGAACTAAGAACATGAAATTGAGGAGAAGTCAATCGTCCAAAGTTCAAGCTCACAGTCTATTCTCCATTCCAGCTAGGAAGTGTCTGCTGAGGACCATGCCATCTGCTGCTCCCTCGTAATGTCCGCAGTGTCTGATTTTGAAGTGAAAAGAATCAGGGACAAAGAGCAGAAAAGGAAAGATCGCGAGGGCTCCGCCTCCTGGCCTGGTTCAGCCCCCAGCATCCCATGTCACAACAGCAACAGGGAGAACAACGGACTCATTAATCGTCTCCGCACCAACCTCGCCCGACAGGAAATCAAAGTCAACGCAAACTCCGCATGTAGGGACTAAAACATACTTTATATATATATATATATATATATATATATATATATATATATATATATATATATATATATATATATAATGATATCCCGAGTCGGCATTTGAGTTTATTTAATCATCATAATATGCAGATGCTTTCCATTTCGACTTTTATTATTTTTCCCTCCCATGATACGGATTTTTCCTGGTGTAAGGTGTTAATTTCTGCAGCAAGTTGTTTGTTGGTCATACCAACATAAACGATTTTTCTGTAATATATATATATATATATATATATATATATATATATATATATATATACTCTCCTTTAATCAAATGCAATATTTTCACACCCTCTCATTTTTTTTTTTTTTTTTTTTTTTTTTAAGCGTATCACCCCAAGCAAGGCC
>OZ038496.1:27719806-27762306 GCA_964036315.1 Acanthosepion esculentum
ATGAAAAGACTGACATATATATATATAGAGAGAGAGAGAGTGAGAGAGAATGAGTGGGTGTAAATGAGAAGTGGGGAAAGATATTGTGTGAATAAAAGAGTGTGTATATATATATATATATATGTAAGGAGAATAAGCATGATACAAAATGTACTATAATAAATTATCTCAACCTCCAACCAATCCTTCCAGAAAGCTTCCTTGTTCTGGAGGCAAAGAAAAGCCAAGGAAGTTAATGTTATATTATTTAAACAAGATTCTTTATTTTACTGCAGGAATAACAGGATAACAACTAACACAATCAGCAAAAAATGCAAATTCCTTACCACGGTTAAGATGGAGGGCCGGACAAAAATCCTTCACAGGTCGTATGTGGGCCGGTGACCGGAGTTTGCCGGTCTCTGCTCTAGGGTGCGCTGAAAAGTTCTCTGCACGATCGACTCTCCAAAATCTTTGTTCTGATGTTTGTTCATTGAGATTTTGATTCTGAGAAGTGGCTCGGGATGAAGGCTTCACGCAATCCTCTCCTCTTTGCTCAAGGCTCATTTTAATAATCTATCTCCCAGCGTTATGGATAGAGTCCCTCAACTGCTGTAAGGCTATACGGAAAATTATTCGATCCAGGCCTTTCCATCACCGCCTCTGTCTCCACACGCCATTTCTGAATATCCTCTTTCACGTCTTCGTTTCTTCCCACTGACAATCTTCACCCGTCTTTTCTGCCCAGCTTTGTTGACCCCCACCGTCCAACGGAATCTCTGTTTAGATAAATTGATATGCATTTTTATGACGGGCCAATAATGAAAACCTCTCGCCAAAGCTCGCTTGCTTCTCCGGCTTTCAGGAAATCAATATTGATACGAAGCCTATCTTCGTATAAATAATACCAGTACTTAGACAAGTCTTCGGCTCTTGCTGATTTTACAAGTATGTAATTTCAGGCATTCTATGTCTTGGGCGGAAGGTGCTGCTTAGTGATTACGATTCTCGAAGTTTCTTATTAAGTTTAGTGGATCATAAGGTTAAAAAGAAGTCAAAAGAAGATTGTGTTGCGTCAGTATCTTAGACGAAGCAGTGCCAATTGCTTTCAAAATTTCAATAAAATGAACAGAAGTACATAAGGAAATCATAATGGAATCAGCGAACTTTTATATTAATTTATTGAATAAAAGCATGAACTCAGTAGTCCCCGTCTACAGTCTGATAACCACATGTAGCATTTATGATGATGTTTAGTAGAACAGGTTATTTATTATATCGTTAATCCACCAAACGCAAAATTAAGAATCTCAGCTACAGTAGCTGCTATGTCCCATGACAGTGATGCCCGATGCAATTACAACGCATTTTCTGTGTCAGTGATAGACATCATCTTGGAAACCGAACACGGGGGTGATGTATTTTGTTTAATTTTCTAGCAAGCACAGACGCACGCGCGGGCACGAGCGCGCACACACACACACACACACACACACACACACACACACACACACACACACACACACACACACACACACAAGGTGTGCTTAAGGCATTTAAGTATATGTGATTGCTCCGCTGGGTAGTGTTGCAGCTCAGACTCAACACCAGGTTCGTTCTCAGGGTGTAGCTTGTTCCAGTCGCTTAGAAATAACCCTTCGGTCAGAACGCTACCCACGAATTAAAACCACGATAATTTGTAGCAGTAGGCAGTTTTTTTATTCTCGAGTTGTAACCTATTGTTATAGACGAGCGAAGCCGAGATGAAGCGTATGTAAGGGGTGGTGGCGAACAGTCCAACGGACATTATTTACATTATTCGGACTATTGTCCTTATCTTTGTCACCAAATTCATTACAACTTTTCGGCCGTTGTACGCTCCGGCCTTCTTCAGGTGGTTGGAATGTCGAACTGAACCCTTTAATGATAACAGCAAAAGTTGCAATATAAGCACTAGTAAAAATGGTTGCTAAAGACATTAGGTGTATAATACCCAGAAATTCATACACAGATATCCTCAATGGCACAGTGGATAAAGGCGTTGGTTAGAGTTCAATACCCGGTTAAGGCAGTGAAGAACTTTCAGAGGGAAATTAACAGGAGATAATTGATAACTGACATCTATTAAACATGGCACGTGGAACTAGAACAGTCTACCCCAGTGAGCGAAATAAAGGGTTCAGTTCGACATTCCAACAAACTGAAAACGACCGGAGCGTATAACGGCCGAAACATTGTAATAAATATGGCGAGAAAGATGAGGACAATAGTCCGAATAATATAAATAATGTACATAATACCTCATCTCAGAAATATAGACAGTCCAACGGACGTCTTCCCTTCCCGGTCGATGCGAGGCGATCCTCTCCTCACTCTGCCGTTTTCGCGTCTAGTAACCACTGTCTTATAGAGAACATTGTTCTTTTTCTTGTCATCTTTGTTTAAAAATTTAATTTATCTTCATTCAGTGACTTTCTTTGTCCGAGCCACTTGCCATAGTGTTTGTGAGGAACACATTACTTAGCCGATAGTCATCGGGAAAATAAATGCACGAAGCCATTTTTGTGACAGGTCAGCTGTTTCCCAATAGATATCAGCTGACACCAATATCGCGCCACCCGCAGTTATGTGGTAATCAATTAATGTATTTTTTAAAAATCCTTTCAGAACATCAATGGCTAAATATCAGCTAAGGCATGAGATTAAATAACATGCTTTAATTGTCGCGATACACGCAAAGCACAGCGATGATGAGATTGCATGTTTGTTGGAAGCCGGCAGTTGGTTCGTGCACAAGGTTACGAAGGAGTTGGAAGCCTCCATCGGGGATGTGCCGCCTGTAGCGAAGCACATAATCCATTTAAAAGGTTCGGACAGTATCAGGACAACTCAATCTCGGAACGTACATGAGAGCCATTGCCGGAAGTCTCCAAGGGTCGGAGGTCACTATCCGCAATGCGGTGAATGAGGTCATTCGGTACAGATCAGGCATGATGACGAAGTGGCCGTTCATATCAGAACACACATGAGAACGGATACTTAAGTTGAACCATTGAGAAGAACCTGGTAGAAGAATTTTTTTTTTTTTTAGACCAGAATCATTTCGAAAAAATTAACCGGTAAAATGATAGGTGCCTATGTTCGGATCACATCTGGTATGCATAGAATGACCCCCTTGTTATGCACATGTGGTGGGGGACATACTTCGTTGAAACACGGGAAGGCGAATTGTCTGTACATGTGCTGGTAGACATCATAGACATGCGAGGCGAACTCCGGCAAATCCATATTTGAAATGACACAGCGCATGCGTTATCCGCGAGAACGAGGCTAACACAAGCGAGAGATCTCGGTTTCTTGCCCGAGAACGAGTAAGGATAAAAAAAGCTGACTTTTTGTTTCAGCGCAGTTTTGTTCTTTGAGACTGGTGAAGGTTATGCCCGTGTTCCAGAGAAAGAGCGATAGTACTGTTGTTTACGGTGTGAAGGAAACAGAGTCCCGAGCGAAGCGCTGTTCCGGTTTCCACGTTAGCTGTCAGCGGAAACAGATTCGAGTGGAAATTTATTCTTCTTACCACCCAATTTTCGTTTAGATTACACAGCACACCAAGTTCCCAGACTCTGTGATGATTTTAGGGGTGGTGAATCGTGAAGGACACGTCATGCCACCCAACGTCTTTCAACAGGGTCTCCGTTTGAAGGCTGCTGGATATTCTGAGGTGCTTTAAACAGTTGTAAGCCCCGGATAGACATTATCATACACAATTGCCAATATCACAAAATGGATAATTATAGTATTAAGTTTCCAGATTTTTCTTACTTCGATTTGCAGGTCCTTATATTTTGAGAGTTTTTCAAATTTTTTTTTATAAGCATTGGAAAACTGTCGGCATGTCATATCAATTAGTTGGCAGGTTCCTTTTTTGAAATCTTTTATAACTCTTTCTGGACTATTGGGATACATTTTACTTATTATTATTAGTGTTTTTATTTCCTTTGATTTCTGGCGTTTACACATTTCTTTCCGGGTCCCGCCCAGGGACCTAAGGTTAGAAATGGCATCATGACACTTTCCACTGCAAAAAAAAAAAAAAAAAAAATTACATAGCTAAAGCCCTTCGTAAAGTGTTGGCTGTACTTGTGGGAACAATTTTTTGTATCTCTTTGAGGCATGGACTTTCAGGAATCCCTTCAATTAGTCTACTGGAATCTTTTTCAACCAATCCTAGGGTTCCAACTACAACAGGGATTGTTGATGATCCCATGTGCCGCATTTATTATTATTATTATTATTATTATTATTATTATTATTATTATTATTATTATTATTATTTCCTTTGATTTCTGGTTGGTACTCATTTCTTGCCGGGTCCCGATCAGAGACATAAGATCAGAAAATGGCGTCATGATATTTTCCACTGAGCAACTGAAAATTAAACGCACACATATTTTACATACATAAAGCCCTTCGTAAGGCGTGGGATGTACTCGTGAGAACAATCTTTTGTATTCTTCTGAGGCATGGGCTACCAGGAATCCCTTCAATGAGTCTTTTGGGATCTTTTCCAGTCAACCCGAGGGCTTCAACTACAATAAGAATTGTTGATGTTCTCATGTGCCACATTTACGAGATTTCGATTTCAAGATCCTTGTATTATTATTATCATCATTAATATTTCTTTTGATATCTGGCGTTTACACATTTCTTTCCCGGGCCCGCCCAGGGACCTAAAGTTAGAAATGGTATCATGACACTTTCCACTGCAAAAAAAAAATTACATTGATAAAGGCCTTCGTAAAGTGTGGGCTGTACTTGTGGGAACAATTTTTTGTATTTATTTGAGGTATGGACTTCCATGAATCCCTTCAATTAGTCTACTGGAATCTTTTCCAACCAATCCTAGGGCTCCAACTACAACAGGGATTATTATTATTATTATTATTATTATTGTTGTTGTTGTTGTTGTTATTTAATCGTAGGGTTAGTAGTTTAATCGATTTTTTTAATAAAAAATTACGAGAAAAATACTGAAAAAATAATGGTAAAAGTATAAAAAAATGGAATAGACAAATACATTTACATCATAATTTTGAATATATAAATCAATACTGAAACTGAAAATGGTTCGAAATATCGATAAATATATAAATAAAAAACACACACACAGTTGTAAAGACCTGGATTGATCTTATACGCGATGGAAGGCCGTTTCAGCATGAGTCTGCACCTGCTCAAAAAGTCCTGGTGACTCAAGATTGGATGGCGGCCAATATACACGACTATATCACCCCCAACTCGTCAGACCTTATCCCCTTTATCGATTACATGTGATGCGTTGTTGAAGGGGAAAACAAAGTTCTCACGATACGACTGATTCCCTGAAAACCGGTATTACTCGAGAAATGTCCAATACCAATAGAAACCACGTGATGCGGCAATGATTCCTATCCAGTTCCTGAAGAACCCTCATTGTGGCTGAGATGGTAACATGAAATAAACATGTTATCCAACCATTACTTCATCTCTGTACCAAGATTTGTATCAATAAATTCAGTTATTTATATGATGTAGTTGTTTTTCTTATGGTCTTCAATTTAACCTCAAATACCTTAGTACCATATATATGTACATATATATATATATATATATATATATATATATATATATATATATATATATATATATATATATATCAGGTCATCCCATAAGTTCTGTCCGAATTTTGAATTTTGAAACAAGTGACCAAATGTTACATTTAATTACAGATTCAATCAACAATGTATTTTCCCTGATTATCTATGATTTCCTTCCATCCATTAACAAGCATACTAATTCCATTACTGTAAAATTCTTTTGGCTTTGATTCGAAGAAATCACAAATGTGAGTTTTAACCTCTTCCTGTGTTACAAAAGCTGTTTCTTCCAAATGATTCTGTAAGCTACGAAACAAATGGTAGTCTGAAGGAGCAAGGTCGGGAGAATAAGGTGGATGAAGAATTTTCTCCCAACCAAGTTCTTCGATCTTTTGTGACGTGATTCTTGCTGTGTGTGGTCGCGCATTGTCCTGATGAAACAACACCCGTTTTCGATTCACTAGAGCAGGTCTTTTTTTCCTCAAAGCTTGGTTCAAACAGGCTAATTGGTGACAGTATATTTGAGCATTAATTGTTGCATTAGGTGGTAAGAATTCTTCCTTTGCAATCCCACCAGATTGAAAGAAGAACCTTTTGCCCATGAAGTTCCCTTCTCGGCTGTGGCTGAGGTCCTTCCCCTTTACCAAGCCACTGTCTACGACGCTTAACATTTAGATAAAAGATCCATTTTTCGTCGCCAGTCACAAGTCTATCCAAAAAAGGTGAAACAAGTTGGCGAGAATGGAGAGAAGAGCAGATGTCAACTCGGGATTTGAGGTTGTTTCAAACAATTCATGAGGAACCCATTTTCCAAGTTTAGGAACTTTCTAAGTTGTTGAAGATGACGATGAACAGTTGTATGGTTTGAACTAAGAACCACTGCCAATTCCTCAACTGATAAAGCAGGATTTTCTTCAATGGCTGCTTCAAGAAGCTTTTCATCAATCTCAACTGGACATCTGGTTCGATCTTCATCTTCAAGGGTGAAATCTCCACCTCTGAATTTTGCAAGCCATCTTCTGCAAGTTCTTTCATTCACACATTCCTCTCCATAAACTGAGTGAATGTTTCTCGCCGCTTCGGCTGCTGAGTTTCCTTTCGTGAACTCATAAAGCATTATGTGCCTCAAATGATTCTTGGGTACTTCCATGTTAGCAGGGTTTTAATCACACAAAATTTAATCTTATCGTTCCCTGAAATAAAATTTGATCAGTTTAAATGCATCTAAATATAAAAATAATGTTCAGCTCCATTAAACATTATAAAATACTCTTTAAATTCGGACAGAACTTATGGGATGACCTAATATATATATATATATATATATATATATATATATATATATATATATATATATATATATATATATATATATATATATTATGAAATGGACAAAGTCCGACAATTATTTTAAGACATTTTTTTGTTTATACATTCTTTTTATAGATACAAATATTTCAGTAAAATCGACCTTGCGAACCGAGCGTTCCTCTGTGGCCGAATCGGTTAAGGCACGTCAGTCTATATGACGGTTCCGTATAGGATATAGGTTCGATTCCTGTCGGAGGACGAATATTTTCTATGAAGATTTCTCGGACATTCAGGACGGTAAATGTTGTTAATACTGTTTATTATAAACAGAGCATTTATTCAAATATCTTTATTTATAAAAAGAATGTATAAACATAAAATGTCTTGATATATATATATATATATATATATATATATATATATATATATATATATAATGATACGGTCAATTATAGTGCAATACTGAAGAGATGCATCAACATCACAGATATTGAAACAATTCTAGCAAAGATACATCAGGTTGGCTGGTCATGTGAGCATGGCTGAGTATAGGCTTCCAAAGAAGGTGCTTTATGGACAACTACCAAACTCCAAGCGTTCAGTTGGACGTCCACTCTTACACTACAAAGACAAATTGAAGGACAACATGAAACGTCTAAACTTTAATCTGAAAACCTGGGAAGCCCAAGCATCAAACCGAAAGGAGTGGCGTAAGACATGTTTCATTAAGTTAAAGGGTTTTGAAGCCAGTAGACTGAAGCACCGTGATCAGCATCGTCAGGCTCTGAAGCAGAGACGCCATCAAAATCCTGCTTTAACAAATTTCATCTGTCAGTGTGGCTTTGTCGTCCTCAAGTCTGGGCTAGTATCACACTTAAGAAAAAACAAATGAAATCTGTCTTTCCCTTACCTGATTTTCTCCACAATATCCCCTGCTAGCATGCATAAGTGTAAAAGGAAAGGCACCATCCAATGCTGACCCTCATTTATCGCTCATGATAGGAGAGTCCACCATATATATATATATATATATATATATATATATATATATATATATATATATATATATATATATAGTAAAGTATAATTTTAATAATAATAATAATAATTCTACATTTATGGGTCAAAGTGCTCAATATCAGGGATAGAGCGTATGAAAAATACAAAAAGGGACATCGAGGCCCTGAAAATTGTGTTTAAGCATGAAACAGTTTATCGTGACTGTGTGTTGAGCTCAATGTTTACTTATATATATTTAGTTGTGGTGACCCAAGATTGGATGGCAGCTAATCTGCACGACCACATTACACTAAATATGTGGCCAGCTAACACGTCAGACCTAAATCCCCTTCCCCAAGGGATGGCAACCCACGGCACGCATGACACACATGGCACGCCAAGCAATTTCCAATGACACGCAGCCGCAAATGACATCGCCAAAATCGAAGCAATAACTACTACAACGCAAAGAAGATATTTAGCTGTTTCAAAACTGCTCACTCGTTTGCCTCCCGTTATTAATAAAAACTGGAGAAAAAATTTTTTTTAAAAACACTTTATTTCTATTAATGTGGTTTACATATTAAGGTATATACAGGGTGTCCATACAGTTCGTGTGCTCTTTAAAAAAATTATAACTTTATTTGTATTTGTGATAGAAATAATTTGTAAAAAGGATTAGAAAGAAGTAAATCTATATTTTTTAAGGTTTTATTGAAATTTTATCTACGTTTCCATATGTCCTCCATCATTAGCAATACAAAGGGTAATACGATTTTGCAGTTCACGGAAAACATTTGCCAACTGATTTACTGTAATGCCTTAAATCACATTAGTTATTTTAGCTATACTTAAAACTAGGTACATTAAACTTTATAACAGTTTATACAGATTATTTCTATCGCAAATACAAATAAAGTTATACATTTTTTAAAGTGCACACGAACTTTATGGACACCCTGTATTACTATATAAAATGTATTGTCGACAGGTATATTGACTTTGACTTGTATAAAAATAACCTCACAGAATTATTTTAAAAGCCAGATCATAAATAGACGGATCATAATCAGCAAAAGGTTGGCACCCCCCTGCCCTTGACAATTATTTGTGACGCGTTGTTGAAGGGGGAGTCTAATCAACATTCTCACAATACGAGTAATTCTCTGAAAGTCGCCATTATTTGAGTGATGTCCAATATTAATGCAAACGATATGATATGCGCATGTCAATGATTCTAGTCCCGCATTGAAGACATCATTAGGGCCGAAGGCGGTTGCATCGAATAAACATATATTTCAACCATTACCCCATCAGTGTACGATGTATGGTTGTTTTTTATTATGGTTTTCAATGCGTCCATTAATACCTTAGAACCATATATATATATATATATATATATATATATATATATATATATATATATATATATATAGTGAACATTGAAGTCAACACTCAGAGGCGCCAGACTGTTTCATGCTAGACGCAATCGTCAGGCCTCTGATTGTTGACTTCAATGTTCACTTTTGATGTGTGTTATTAAACCCAGAAAGCTGCGCGGATCCCTTGCGCAGTGTGTTTATTTTTGTCATTTGTTGCTTTGATTTGATACTGTTCACTTCCGCTTACTCTACAAAGTTAAATAGATAATAAATAGGGTTTAATATTTTTTCTACTGCCGAGAAAAAAGAAAGAAAGGTATAAATACAATTTGATGTGTTTGGGTTTTATTAAGATAACTTTTTAAGCAATAAAATTTGCCGATGGGAGATAGTGATAGCAGTGTCAAGAGAAAAACCGTCCTTTCTAAATATTTTTCCATGTACGTTGGTTAAACTTTGCCAATCATTCTTCTTAACACCTGCAAGTGCTGAAAGTATCAACAAAGTGGGCTCATCTGTTTTTTCACAACTTTTCTGAAGGAAGCAAGAATCAGTTGCACCTGTGAAAAGTTGGCCTAGTACCAGGGATATCAACAGAAGCGTTTTCTCATTTTGATTCAGAGAGAGGCGTATATAGACTAAAACAGCGATTCTCAATCGTCATGCCGCGAAATATTGTCACGAAATCGCGGAAATTTAGCTGTACAAATAGTTGAATAGTTGAATAGAAACATTGAAATAAAGTAAGTTCATATTTGTGTGTGTGTATATTTTATCCCACATTAATTCAAAGGACTTCATCAGTTTTATTGCAATTTTCTACTTCTTATTTCAGTGAATTAGGCTCCTCAACCCCAAATGACAACAAAAATAAGAAGCAAGAAAAACTACGCTCAACTGAAAAAGAAATGACGGTCTGCCTATCGCACAATAATTATATATATATATATATATATATATATATATATATATATATATATATATATATATATATATATATATCAAATAAAAAAAACTCAAACACTAATATTCCAATGTTATAATTTATTACATTGGAATCGTAATCACGATCCAATTCAGCAGACCTACAAATTCAAAAAGAAATTGGAAAATATAACTCCGGGTATAAAAAACAAAATTTTAGTGAGTCTATGTGTGGGAGTGGGAAAACAAGTTTGAAAGTGAGATGTATGAAAGCTTTAGAGAGGGGGTGTAAAAGAAGAAAGAAGAAAAAGAAAGGCCTAAAGGTGAAGGTGGGGATTAAAATTTAACAGAGAGAAGTTTTAAAGAGAGGAGTTAAATAACGGTTTAAATGAGTGAAATACAGATATCTATGGTTTTTCGATGCATAATTCGCTACCGAATCGATTACCTAAATTAAAATTAAAAAAAAACAGACACCGGAAATGTTTGTATACATTTGTGGTGAAATAACGCACAATAAAAACCGATATGATCTAGCCTTAAAATCCAGAAGATGAGAGAGAGAGAGAGAGGAAATAAATAGGTGATGGGGGGGCCAAACTAAAAACGAAGGGTATTTATAAGAGAACCAGGGATATCAACAGAAGCGTTTTCTCATTTTGATTCAGAGAGAGGCGTATATAGACTAAAACAGCGATTCTCAATCGTCGTGCCGCGACAAACTAATGTGCCGCGAAATATTGTGACGAAATCGCGGAAAAAAACATCAGTTACGAGTTTCACACTAAATAAGCTTCACAAATCGTTGAATAGAAACATTGAAATAAAGTAAGTTCATATTTGTGTCTGTATTTTTATTTTAATCTATGGTTTTATTTGATAACATTTAAATGTATACCATTTAAAAATTTTGCTAAGTTGTACTGTGATATTTTCATTTGCCTCTAGGTGTGCCATTGTTTAAAAAGCTTGAAAAAAACTGAGGTAGACCATCCTTACAGACTGATCTCGAAGCGTCACCCCAAATTAAGTAATAAAACCAACACTGTTGCCATAGTGTGGGTACGAGAGAAAGAGTTATTTATATCAGGGTTAGTATATTACAGGGGTCAGCAACCTTTCGCGAACTATGTGCCAACTTAGGAATTTAAAATCATTTACTGTGCCAACAGCATACGTATTTTTATACAAGCCGAGGTCACAATATACCTGTTCTACAATATATTTTATATAGTAATATATAGTATATATATTTTAGTATATATTAATATCGAAACAGATTCTTTGCGTTTTAGTAGTTATTGGTTCGGACTTCGTGATGTCATTTGCGGGTGCGTGCCATTGGAGATTGCCAACCCCTGGTATATAAGACCACAAAAACCTTCACTCGAAACCATGTTAAAAATCACCGCTGTGGCTTCCCTTTAATTCCGTTGTGACTTCTAATCCAAAATAGACGATATTCGAAGAAATTCGGGTACTATTGCATAGAATTTCAAGATAGAAGTTCACAAAGTCTCGAGTGCTCGGAAAAAAAAAGCTATTAAATTGAAGACGAGTTGACAAGAAGGCTAATACGAATTTGAGTGTTAAGTTCTCCTACCGACCATTTCCTTATGTTCCCAAGAATTATCAACCCATCTCAGTGACTGGAATATTCCATAATTGGCAACAAGGGTATATCAATATGATTACAAAGAATTTCTTTCTGTCTGAATTCCTGGAATGTTGAGCTATCGCTATTTAAAGTAAATATATTCGGATTATTGCCCTCATCTTTCTTGTTCTTGTGGATTAGCCTAGTGAATTAAAGCGTTGGTTTTTGAATTCGGTGGCATAGTCATTGTGAGTTCAATCCCTGGGCCGGGCAGAGTGTACTCGAACTCAGTGAAAATAGGCAGTAGTAAAATAAGAACTAGATATGGAGATTAAATAAACGGTTCAGTTCAGAATTCCCTGTAGCTTATCCAGATCGGTATGCACCTGATGAAGGACACGACGACAGAAACGCTGTGATTAAAATAACAAAGATGAGGATAATAATCCGAATGTAAATAAGGGAATCTTTGTTCCGCTTCTATCTATCTCGTCCCATTTGAAATTCGTCTCATGGTCATTTCTCCAACTGTCCACTTAGAAATCCTGGTGATAACTATGCTTTTTTCTTTTCTTTCGGCTGACATCTTTTGTTTTTTCTTTTTGATTTTCTCGTCTGGGAGGGATACCCAAACTTCTTACCTCTTCCGTAACATCGCACCTTCGACCAACACACGCTTAGGTGTCAGACGCCGTTTTTTTTTGTTTTTTTTTTGTGGGTGAGCATTGGGCTTGTTGTAGAAAAAGTGGCGTGATCGAAAAGCGCTTCCGTTGCTGGTAAATCAGACAACGATAAAGGAAGTTGATGTAATCATTCTGGATCAGTCGTGTGCTAGATTTTGAAAATATATCAAACTGGAAATAAAATATTTTAAGAAATTGACTTAAGAAAAAGATTCCGATGAATAATGAATTTTTACAACAATTGTTTTCATTTACTCAAAATTTTAATTACGAAAATTTACTAAGTTTTAAATCTTTTAAATTTCTGTATTAATTTCAGCGATTTTGATCATATTATTATTAAATGAAAACTATATTTACTAATCATAAATGGAAAAGCTTAATACAAATTATGAAACACCAATATTTTAAAAAGAATTTTGAATTTTGTTTGCATGTATATAAACATGCCAATTTTTGTAAGTACGGTCGATCATACACACCATCATAAAAAAATAAGAGCCTTAAGTATAGTAAACTTAAAGCCAATATTTCTAAATTTCAATAAAAGCAATACGGTGAATATTATACTAAATTGTTAAGATTACTGAATAGTTAAAATTATATACTAAAGGCGCTCACGTCATTTTCTTCAATTATGTTTTGCAGATAAAGTCTCCGTAGAACAACATTAGATCTATGCTCAGGATGTCAACATGATATGTTGACATCCTGAGGATAGATCTAACACAATAAAAAAGTAACTGATGGTTAAAACATACATTTTTGCCACATCTGAAAATTAAATTAAATGATATTTGTTTAAAATCAGATTAATTTTATTTTTAACCGGCTAAATGTATGTATTCCTCAAATAAACTGCAAGAAAAGTAGATTCTATTTTTGGAAGTTTTTAATAAAGACAATTACATTGTGATGAAAGATGACTAAAAAAGGCGTTAATCAGCTATTTTGACAAAAAAAAAAGAACTCCTTCCAATCAATTTAAATTAGTTTTTGAAATACATCAACATGCTTTGGTTATTGGAATATTAAATTTAATCTTTTAGTTCGAAATTAAAAACAAAAATAAAAACTTCAAGAAAGGTATTTTCACTTTTAAAAATTCATTTTATACGATAGGTATCGCGTTTTTTTGTGGTGTCCCTATATATATATATATATATATATATATATATATATATATATATTGTTAAATATAACAGACAATGAATGTCCCTATATATATATATATATATATATATATATATATATATATTTATATACAAAGAATTTTAGCTTCCATTTTTGAAACATGGTTTTCACTGTGTAGCGAAAAAACCATATTATAAATCAATCAATTTATAATATATATATATATATATATATATATATATATATATATATATATATATATATATATATATATATATATAGGGACATATATATATATGCATGTATGTATTTATTTAAACATATATATATATAAAAATAACTTTAGCTTCCATTTTTGAAACATGGTTATCACTGTGTAGCGAAAAAAACATATTTTAAATGAATTAATTTATAATATATATATATATATATATATATATATATATATATATATATATATATATATATAGGGACATATATGTATATATGCATCTATGTATGCATTTAAACATATATTAAATATAACTGACAATGAATGTCTATTATGTCTGATCATGAACCGTTCTAATGTTCGTACGTTTGCTTTAATTTCGGGTGAAGTTAAAGACAAAACTGTCCAACATTTGGATATATATTTATTAAGTTGGTCTTTGATCTAAACTTTCCGGCTAACATGAGCCATATTCAGAGCTGTTATGTGGACATTTTAACAAATATATTCACCATCGAAGATAATATCTTGCTATGTTGACAAAGAAGATTGCTATGCGACGATATCGGTCGCGGAATAGCAGATGCAATTCGTAAGTACATGACACGTTTCTATGACGCCATACCATGCGAGAGGCCGAAATATTAACAACAGAAACAGTGTCTAGATGCAAAGTAATGTGTTGTGACTAGTTTGAAATGTAATTTTGTTGAGTGTGGGTTTTTATGTAGATGGTCTCCAATATCTGAAGTTTCTTTTTACTGTGTGTATGTGTATTATTGTGTTATCATCTATATCTATATATCTAATTTTTGTGTATTTAGGCAGCATTTTTCATTAATGTATGTTTCATTAAATAATATAGTTTTGTCTATTTATTTTAAGTAAATTCCTTTCATATTGTCGAATAAGCTTTTTAGCATTATCACTGAAACACGAAAGAAAATCACCATGTTCATACATGTTTTTATTGTTAATCCTGTCTAAGGTTTCGGCTTACATAAGCCATCATCAGAGATTACAAGTACATTACAATAAATTAAATAAATTATATAACAAAGATGGTAATTTTTGTTTTAGAATGGTTATGTGGACATTGCAACAATGATAGTTTGTTTCGTTTGCATGGAAGATTGCTATGCAACGATATATATATATATATATATATATATATATATATATATATACATATATATATATATATATATATATATATATATATATATATAATATCTGGATAAAATAAAGGAAACAAAATTGGGTATTTTTTTATGAAAGTATTTATTTCTGTGTTTTTGTATATATTTATTTATTTAATATTTCAGACCACCTAGGTCTTTCCTCAGAAATCAAATGAGATACTGTGTTTGTGTGTTTGTTTACAGCGTTTGTTTACAGCGTTTGTCGTGAAGCGTGCATGTCACGTGATGTGCAATGCGACTTTGTTTGAATTTTTGGCGGAAGACTGATGATAGTGTCTTAAATGTTGTTTAAAAGGTTTTTTGACCATAACTCAAGAAATATTTCTTAAAATATTTTTAACTGTTGAAATATTTATGTAGATTTAAAATACGTGGCCTCTCATTATGCTATATATATATATATATATATATATATATATATATATATATATATATATATATATATATATATTTTAAGCGTTTCACCCCAAGCAAGGCGGGAAGCTACGAGCACGCAAGGGGTTACAGAGAATTGGAGTGAGACCAAATAGGTGTGATAGAGGAAAGGATGAAGAGAAGGATAGGAGATAGATCAAGGCATCTGGAGACGTCGATTAACATTACATTTGAATAGTTGGAGATTATAGCTATCAGGGAAACAGGAAAAGGTGAGGGAGTTCCACAGGCGAGAGGTGCGAAGCTATTGGAGTAGAAGAGACGGCTACATTTAACAGTTTCGACAGTGAAAGGGTATGAACGAGTTGAACGCTTAAGTTCATGAAATCTGGGAACCAGTGAAAGCAGCTCATCGGAGCAGTTACCATGAAAGTATTTGTAAAAAAAGACAGAGGGAGGCGACGGCACGTCTGTGAGAGAGCGAATGCAGACGAGATGCCAGATCAGGACCAATTACGGTGCATATCCGTCTCTGGATCTTATCAAGAACCTTGAGACAAACAGAAGGGTTAGCGGACCATATATGGCAGAAATACTCCATGCAAGGGCGAATGGTTGATTTGTAGATTTGAAAAATTTCCTGTCGCGGCACAGGGAGCCAACTTTCCTTGTGGTGGACGAAGGCTATTGACTCAATGTATTTGTTCCATCTCAGGTCGGCAGTCAATGTGAGGCCGAGTAGTCGCAAAGAGGAACTCTAGAGAAGTTGAGCGTCAGACTTTGTAATGGGGGGCAGGTATGGTTCTCTGTGATGAGATGATATAATATATATATAAATATAATCACACACACACACACACACACACACACACACACACACACACACACACACACACACACACTTATATATATATAATATATATATAATAGGCAGCAACCAGTTTTTTTATATAAGTTCGTTAAAGACGATTGGCAAGTTAGTGCGATTAAGTTTTTTATTTAATTTTTTCTTGCATTTGTACAAGTATTTTCTTTTATGAATATAAAGAGTGTAAAAACTGTCCAAATGTGTTATATATCCAAGCGTTTTGGTTATTCTGTTAGCTATTACCAATAATCGTGTTCTTTTTTAACTGGATAATTAGATTTTAATATGCGTGACTGTAGTGAAGATCATATATTTTATCACGGTCAGTACGTTGTGGCCGTGTTCATAGTTGATATTATTGAATGTTGGCTTTTTTCTTTTTCTTATTAATGCTTCCATTATATATATATATATGATAAGATTAGCCATTGTAGCCAGACAAAAAACAAACAAACAAAAAACAACCTTACATGACTCAAAAAGCTTGACAAATAACAAACACCCCTACTTCCATGAAAGCAGAGACCTCTTGATAATGAAAAACAAAACCTCGATCACACCTCCATTTCAAAATTGTAAATGAGTAAAAAATTCCGTTGCTTAGATATTCCAAACGTCGCTTGAGGATGAAACTGACACCCAATAGTTAAGGTTTAATATTGAAATTAAACTTGAATACTGCTGACCAGTTTCGAAACATAGTAATTTCTGTGTCGCGATGGAATCATAATTTAACAAAAAAACGAATTATAATCTAGGCTCTACTTCTGTATTTAGCACTGTTTTTTTTTAAAAATACTAAAGAACTTCGGATCATCAATCTAACAGTTCTTTCCTATTATGTCAACACACACAGAGAGAGAGAGAGAGAGAGAGAGAGAGAGAGAGAGAGAGAGAGAGAGAGAGAAAGAGAGGAAGACATAACCTCATGATCGGCCATGTCACACTGACGATTATTTATTAAGTGTCATGCTAGCACAGATCCGGATGCATTCACACGTTTATACATAATCTGAAAATTACCCTTACATATACAAGTTGGTATATACTGACTCATTCTGTTCAGTGGTTCTACCTTTATAGCCAGCATCACACGGGCATTTAAAATGATAAATAATAGAACTAATTGACTGTAATTCGAACACGTCTATTCGATTCCTCAATCCGAGCAGCTAGCCGTTATTCCACCGTAGATTTCGAAGTAGTACTCCTTTTATACTAGTTCCAGGCCTAGTCAACTCTGCTAATTAGTCGAAAACTGGTGCTTAAGGCGGGGGCGTTAAGAAATGGATTCATGCCTTTCCGAAGAATATTTATACGAAAGAGACCGCGAATAACAAGGTCGGAATTCGAACTCGTTCCTTGCCGATACAGGTTCGTTGTACACCGCACCAAAAAAATCTTTTTTCTAGTCTGTTTGGTTAACAGAAATAAGTAAGATTTATCTATGTATCTTAGCTATTTATTTATCTCAGTTATGGCTTCCCTGGGTGATTGCGAGATGGGCGATGTGGCTGCAGGCGCTCGAATGTCGTGAAATGTCAGAGGTGTTGCAGTCGATGTTTAAAGTGGACACTTCTTGGAAGACTTGGAAAGTCACAAGAAATTCTTTCTTTCTTTCTTTCTTTCTTTCTTTTTTTCTTTCATAATTTGTTCCCACTTAGGTGTCTATCTCTTTTATAATCTTCGCTCTAACATATCTATCTATCTATCTATCTATCTATCTATCTATCTATCTATCTATCTATCTATCTGTATTAGTCTGGCTCATTTTCTATCTATCTTCTCTCATATATATCAGTGTCTATAACAGTCTCTACATATATGGATGTCTATTTCTGTTCAAATCTACGCTTGTACATATCTATCTATCTATCTATCTATCTATCTATCGATGTCAGTCTTTTCAGATCTATCTATCTATGTCAGTCTGCTCATATCTATCTAAATCTGTTCATAATTATCTATCCATCTATGTCAGTCTGCTCATATCTATCTAAATCTGTTCATATCTATCTATCCATCTATCTATGTCAGTCTGTTCATATCTATCTATCTATCTATCTATCTATCTATCTATCTATCTATCTATCTATCTATCTATCTATGTTAGTCTGTTCATACTTATCTATCCATGTCAGTCTACCCATATCTATTTAAATCTGTTCATATCTATCTAAACTTGTTCATATCTATCTATCTATCTATCTATCTATCTATCTATCTATCTATCTATCTATCTATGTCAGTCTGCTCGTATCTAAATCTGTTCATATCTATCTATCCATCTATCTATCTATGTCAGTCTGTTCATATCTATCTATCTATCTATCTATCTATCTATCTATCTATCTATCTATCTAGGATCATCTTCTATCTTTTATTTACCTGTCCACGTTTTTGTACATATATGTATATTCTACTGCCCGTAAAAAATGCATCAATAAATTAATTTGCTTTTTTTACTAGCAAATTTTATTCAATAATATTAAAAAAGCTGGATTGGATTCGTTTCTTCTATTTTCTTTTCTTGAAGATAAGATATTGTCTGTAGGTATAATCTAAGAAAGCCTCTCAAGGTTTCGTCTTAAGCACATTTTTAATTTTTTTTCCTTTCGTCTTATTTTATCTCTGATTTTTTTCTTTAAAAAAATTAATAGATTTAAATCCGAGGAAAAAAGAAAGGAAAATAACGAATTGAATCAGGAAAATCACGAGGAGAAAATCTTGTCTTTTTAGGGCAAGATTTGAATGAATTAATGTTATTTTACGAATATGAGATTTGGTTGTGAAAACGTATTTTAATGCTCGATGGATAGACAGGCATATATATATATATATATATATATATATATATATATATATATATATATAGATATAGATATATAGATATATAGATATGAAACGGTATGAGATAAATAAATAGACAGATTGCTAGCTAGATAAAAACTGAATAATATCGATAGACATATATGAAGACACCGAGGTAAATATTGATATAGAGACAGATATGAGTTGACTGAGAGTATGTATATATATATATTTATATATATGTATATATATATATATATATATATATATATATATTTCGATAGATAGATAGATATAAAGAGTATGAGATAAATAGATAGACAGATTGCTAGCTAGATAAAAACTGAATAATATAGATAGACATTATATATGAAGACACCGAGATAAATATTGACATAGAGGTAGATATGAGTTGACTGACAGTATACATACATATATACATATATATATATATATATATATATATATATATATATATATATATATATATATATATATATATATAGAGAGAGAGAGAGAGAGAGATAGATAGATAGATAGATAGATAGATATGAAAAAATGAGATAACGAGATAGATAGATATGAACAGATTTAGATAGATATGACATAAGCAGATTGAGATAGATAGGTATGAACAGACTAAGATAGATAGATAGATAGATAGATATGAACAGAATGTGATAAACAGATAAATAGATAGATAATTTGCGAGATAGATATAAACTGAATGATATAGACAGATAGCTATATATGAAGACACAGAGATAAATAAACAGGCAGATCGATAGACAGACAGATATGAGTTGCCTGACAGAATATTATATATATATATATATATATATATATATATATATATATATAGATATGAACAGATTTAGATAGATTTGATATGAGCAGATTGAGATACATATGAACAGACAAAGATATAAAAATAGATAGGTAGATATGAACCGACTGATATCTCAAACCTTTCTATATTTATGACAAACATATATTTGAATTTGAGATACAGCCTTTCCAAAAACTTTTGTTCTTGATAATGTTTGAAATTTATATGATAAATAATAATAAAACACACCAAAACATGTGACATTTGGCAGCTTTGTCGACAATTTTCATCCGAATACGTAACAGCTTGAAAAAAAATGAAATAATAGACTTACGTTGACAATATATATATATATATATATATATATATATATATATATATATAGTTGTATATTTAGGCCTACCCTTAACAATATTAACGATGAACAAAGCCAAAACGTGCTAACCGTATTCGGAAATTAAAACAGCACTACTACACACTAAGATATACACATAATGCCCACACTCAACTAAGCTGAAAAATCAAATCATCCTTGATAATGGCTAAAGATATAGCCGAAAGCGCTCGGAAAAATAAAACATTTGGACAGTTCTTACACACCATTTGTCCAGCAAAGAAAGCTCTTGTTCGTACACAAGAAAAATTGAATAAAAATCTTAACCGTAGTACCTTGTCTGTCGTTTTTAATGAAACTTGCATAAAAGAAGGATTGCTGCCTAAATATACAACTATATATATATATATATATATATATATATATATATATATATATATATATATGTATATAAGAGGAGTTTATAGTTGTTCCAACGAGAGAAATATGCATTTTTTAAAGAGAAGAGAGAAGCAGCAAACGTTTTTCGTTATAATGTGGATGTTTTTAAATATGGGGAATAAAATATGATATATATTTAACAAATCCACATTATAACCAAACACGTTTACGGCTTCTCCCTCTTATTTAATATATATATATATATATATATATATATATATATATATATATATTTAAAAAAGAAAATAATTATAATATATATGTATGTATATATATATATATATATATTAAAATTATTTTCTTTTTTTAAAGATATGATTCCATCGCGACACAGACATTCCTATGTTTCAAAACTGAAACTAAAATTGTAAATTTAATTGTAAATAGTAAACTTAAAATCCAGATTTTCGTTCCATTGTCAAGCGATGCTAGGAACAACTTTCTAAGAAATCTTAATATTTTGAGTTGTTAAGGCTAAGAAAAATTCAATCTATTTTGATTATGGGTAGTTTGGTTTTAATTTCTCTAGACAACTCATGTATCAAATATATGTTACAAAGCCAGGTTAAGTTTAGGTTGGGTGGGTGTGCCTGTTCACAAATATAGAGACCCGTTATTCAGCGTGTCGTACAAGTCAAAAACTATCGGGACTGGTGTTATAAAAAGAAAACTGCAACGCATATCAATTCGGTATTTAATCTTCTTCAGAAATAGTCTCCTTCTGTGGACACGTTTTATCCAGCGTCGTTTCCATTGATAGCAGCATTCCTGGAAGTCCTTTTTGGAGATGGCGAACAGCTGCCCCATCGCATTCACTTGGAAATCATCTTCCTTACAAGTGGGATTTGAGTTTTCAAAAGGAAAAAAATCGGGTGGGGAATATGGTGATTGTTAGATTTGGGGAATGCTGTCTTGCCCCCAAAAAACTGCTGCACAAGCCAGGGTCACTGATAGAACAAATGAGATGCGATGAGGCGACTACACTCTACGACATTTTCTTCCAGGCAATGCTGTAAACAACGGAAGTGAGCGAGAACGATACAATTCAGGGTCAATCTATGTCAAGCAGCTTCACCTGCGTACAACTCCGTTACCATAGCAACAGTCCGTATATGCTCTGATCAAACCTCGTATATATATATATATATATATATATATATATATATATATATATATATATATATATACACTAATTTCCCGTCAGGGAAAAAACTGGCTGCTTACATTCAATGTCTCGAAAATCAAACAGATTGCATTCCATTACCGTCGGACAGACCCCGAACTAACGCCAGTCAGGATGAACGGATGCCCCTTCGAGGAGTCACCGTGCCTTGACAGGATATTGGGCCTCAAACTCACACCCAACCTCAAGTGGAACTCTTATATACAATCCATCGCTAAAGATGCAGGTAAAATGATCAGCTCCCTGTACCGCACCAGTAAGTACCTGACTCCTCATGCTATTCCCTGCCTTTATAAGAGCCAGAAAATGCAGTACTGTTGCCATATTTGTGCAGGAGCTGCCCAGACCTCACTTTCTAATCTTGATACAGTTTAAAAGCATCTCTAAATCCTTGTTGGTGAAGAATTATTTTCCACACACCAACCTCCCCCTCACAGGCAGGATGTGCCAAGTCTCTCACTGCTCTATTGCTAATACCATGGAAAGTTCTCAGACGAGCTGCATCTCCTGGTTCCACCAGGTCTGACCTTCATGGCTAGGACCTGCCATGCCATTTAATTAGTAGCAAACTACCCCCATTGACTCCATATTCTGTCCACGCAAATAGCTTCTTTTCGCAAGCTACTGCCCTATGGAATAGACTCCCAAGAGGGTGTTTCCCCAATCACTACAATCTTAAGCCATTCAAGTATAGAACATTTAGAGTCAACTGTTATCTTCCCATCCTATCCATATAAACTATCCCTTAATGTAACCCTCTACCTCAAGTGGTCCCCGGGCCTTATACAGGATGAAACTTACTGTAAGAAAAAATATTAAATAGGCAAACAGAGACCCAGTAAATGAAAAATGAATTTTCATTGGCTGTCTTCTGGTTATATTCAATGCCTCAAAAACCAGACTGGTTACATGCCATCACCACCACCAATCAGGCCCTGATGACCACCAGTCAGGATGAACGGATGCCCCTTCGAGGAGTCACCGTGCCTTGGGAGAATATTGGGCATCAAACTCACACCCGACCTCAAGTGGAAGTCATGTATGATTCATCACTAAAGATGCAGGTAAAATGATCAGCTCCCTGTACTGCTCCAGTAAGTACCTGACTCCTCATGCTATCCTCTTCCTTTATAAGAGCCAGATAAGGCCGAAAATGAAGTACTGTTGCCATATTTTGTAAGTACGGTCGACCATACACAACAATATCAAAAAATAAAATCCATACCAATAGTAAATTTAAAGCCAATATTTCTAAATATCAAAAAACATTAGATTACAGAGCATATTATCCTAAATTTTTATATTATTGAGAACTTAAAAATTATATACTAAAGGCACTCACGTCATTTTCTTCAATTATATTTTGCAGATAAAGCCTCCGTAGAACATTAGATCTATCATGAGGTTATCAACATATCAACAAAATAAAAAATGTAACTGTGGGTTAAAAAATACATTTTTGCGATATTTGAAATTTAAAGTAAATAATATTTGTTTAAAATCAGATTAATTTTATTTTAAACCAGCTAATATTCCTCAAATAAAGTTTAAAAAAATGTAGATTTTATTTTTGGAAGATTTTTAATAAAGAGAATTACATTGTGATGTAAGATGTAAAAAGTAAATTTAAAATCCAGATTTTCGTTCCATTGTCAAGCGATGCTAGGAAAAACTTTCTAAGAATTTTTTTTTAATTTATAAGCGTAGACCATCTTAATATTTTGAGTTGTTAAGGTTAACGAAAAATCAATCTATTTTGATTAGGGGTGGTTAATCAGCTATTTTAACAAAAACAAAGAGATCTCATTCCAATCAATTTAAATTAGTTTTTGAAATACAGCAACGTATTTTGCTTATTGGAAATATGAAATTTAATCTATTTGCTCGAAATTAAAACAAAAATAAAATAAAAAACTTCTAGAAAGTTCTCCCTTTCCGGTTTTGATAGAGTTCAAAAGCGTCTCCAAGTCCTTGTAGGAAAAAGAATTATTTTCCACCATCCAACCTATCTCTCATAGGCGAGATGTGGTAAATCTCTCACTTCTTTATCATTGCTACCATGGAAAGTGCGCGGACGAACTACACTCCTTAGTTCCGCTAGATCTAACCTTCACAGCACATAGGTCGCGGCAAACCACCCACATACCCTCCGTATTCCATCGGCGAGAAACTAAGTTCCACTTAAACGGTTTCTTCCCAAGAACAACTGCCCTTTGGAACAGACTCCCAAGTGTATGATTCCGCGATCACTACAATCTTAACTTGTTCATGTCTAAAGTTAACCTTTTTTCTTCCTCAGTTATCCATATAGACTAACCCTTAACATAAGGCTCTACTACGTGTGGTCCCTAGGTCTTGTACACGATGAACATTACATTACATAAACATTAGAGAACATTAAAAGAACACGAATTAATTCTTGACTGCTGACAATCATATTCATTTAAAATGCATTCGTATATTAAAAGCATCCTCAGTGCCTTTACATTATGCATATGGAACCCCTGTTCTGGCTGTGATACTTGGATAAATTCCTGACCACAGATAATCGCTCTACATAACATTTTCAATAAGTTTTTATCTTATATATAAAGTACAGTGTATGTGTGTGTGTTTGTGCTTGTGCATATGTCCAAGCAACTCCTCCGCTTCCACTGGTCCGATTTCAGTGATTCATAGCACATTCAAAAGCCCTAGAAAAGTTAGGCGCAGGGAACTATTTACGTTCAGCTCAAATTCAGGGTTGCCAGATTACGCAAGGTTAAAAATATATATTAATATATTATACTAGCCATTATCTTTGCATTTATGGTTCAAGTTGGAATAACTCTTATTTTATTATAAACTAGCTTAAAAGCCGCCTTATTGGGCGGCATTTAACCTAGCTCATGTGGAGAACTCTTGGTTTGACCATCATTATAATAGTTAGGGAGGAGTAGATGAGAGAGGGATCAATAAACCACAGAAGAACTCAAAATTGATCGCTGCATTTAAGTATTGATTTAATGTTTAAGCTTACTTTTTAAAAGTTCAACGATAATTCTTCTGCAGCCACTTAATTTAATGACGATTTGATGTACGTAGATCCTTATTTTCCGTAAAAAAATTTTTTTTTCATCTGTGACAGAACAGAGGACAATTTATAAGATAACATTAATATAGTGTAAAGATGGGAAAATAGAAATTAGAATTAGTTATAGATTCAACATTTGAAGAGTTATTGAAACATAATAGCTAATTAAGTAAAACCTATATTATGGAAAATAATATATTAACTAGTTTTTAAGCTAGATTATAATAAAAACGTGCACTGCAATTTTGTATACAAAAGGAAAATAAACATAACACTTGAATTTACATTATTTATATAACAATCCTGTACTGTCAGTGATACTTGTCTTAATTCTTGACCAATGACAATCGCTTTTATATTCATTTACATTGCATTCTTATATTAAAAGCATCCGCAGTGCATTTACATTATGCAAATGGCATTGCTGAACTGGCTGTGATACTTGCATAAATTACTGACCACAGATAATCACTCTACATATCATTTTCATTAAGTTCTTATAATAAAATATTTAGCAATGTATTTCCATTATCCACTTAATAGCTCTTTTCTTTTAGTAAAGCTTGCATTAATTACTGACCACTGACAATCCCTTACTTCTTGATTTTAAAAGTGGAACATGAGTACAGGGTGCGATGGGTAAATTGTCGCCATTTTATTTTATTTTTTAATAATTTCGTGCATGAGCGTTGTTTCGTTATTTTATTTTATCGCCGGTACAGCCTGTGAGAAAAAGCGCGTCATGACGCAATTCATTCCGCCAGAAAGATCCAATACAAAATTTTTAGAGTGAATGTCAATCTGAGGAGAGTGCGGGGGATTTCGAAAGAGTTGGATGAGTCTAATGGGGATTACGAAGGTACAGCAGCTCGGAAAACTCACTCTGAACACCCAAATTTGCTCTCCACAACTCCCTATACTTTAAATCTCAAAGCAGTGATTATCTCCTCAATATAACGCGCAATACCTGTTCTCCGATCCATTTAAACAAGCTCGTTAAGTAGGTAGAACATGGCTCTCCACAACTACCCATCCTTTATATCTCTAAGCAGTGTGTATTCCCTCATTATTACACGCAATCCCTGTTCTGCCATCCATTTAAACAAGCTTGTTAAGTAGGTAGAACATGGCTCTCCACAACTACCCATCCTTTATATCTCTCAGAAGTTTTTATCTACTCACTATCACGCGCAATCCCTGTTCCATTTAAACAAGCTCGTTAAGTAGGTTGAACATGGCTCTCGACAACTCTCTCTCCTTTATATCTCTAAGCTGTGTGTATCCCCTTATTATCACCTGAACCCCTTTTCTGCCATACATTTACACCAGCTCGTTAAGTAGGTTGATTATGGCTCTAGACAACTTGCCATCCTTCATAACTATAATCTATGTTTATCTCTTTACTCTCCTAGTCGCACTTTTGTAATCTATTTACACAAGCACGTTAAGTTTATATTTCTAAGCAATGTTAATCTTATTATCACCCCCAATCCCTGTTCTGCTATCCATTTACACAACCTGGCAGGTTGATCATAGCTCTCCACAACTTCCTGTAATAGCTCTAAGCAATTTTTATCTCATTTCTGTTCCTCTCAGTCCCTGTTTTGTAATCTATTTACACATGCTCCTTAAGTTGTCTGATCATGACTGTCCACAACTTCCTATTCTGCTCTAAGCAATGTTTATCTTCTTATTATCACTCCCAGTCCCTGTCCTGTTATCCATTTATTCAAGCTCGATATTTAGCTGATGATGACTCTCCACAATTTTCTACTATTTGTAACCGTAAGCAAACTTTCTATCTTTACTTTCCTTATCAGTCCCTGTTCTGTCATCCATTTACACAATCTTGTTAAGTAGTTTGGTCTTGTCTCTCCACAACTTCCTGTCCGTTATAGCTCTGAGCAACGTTTGTTCATTATCTCTCCCAGTACCCGTTCTGTCATCGATTAACACAAACTTGTTAAGTAGGTTGATCACGGCTCTCCACTACTTCTTATCCCTTGTATCTCTAAGCAATGTTTATCCCCTTACTATTGCTGTTCTGTCACCCATGTGCACAAGCTTGTTAATTAAGATTTTCCATGTCTTCCTATACACTTTCAATATCTCCTGTGAGTGTGCAATTCTCTAAGCCTTCTTTTCTCTTATAGTGTCCCAGACATTTTATATAACTCTTTCTTATTCTAAGCAGATGTATCCATTTTCCAGAAAAATTCCTCGTTGCTCACGCTCCGCCCATAGTGTTCTTAGTATCCATCTACCCAATCATGTCTTTGTCGTGTTAGGTTTCTTCTTCATCTTGAGGTAATTGTCCAGCATTCGGAACACGCTCTTCTTTCTCTTTTGTCTATCATCGAAGTCAGAAACTACATGGCTGACCGCTTGGGGATACCAGTTGATATAAGCTCGGATGTGCGGGTGGTGCAATGGATAACGACTCGCAATGAGAAATCAAAGTTAAGCAATATCGACCCTGGTCACTACCTAGATGGGTGACCGCTTGGGAATGCACGTTGCTGTAAGCTTGGGTGAGCGGGTGATGTAATGGAGAACGACTTGGAATCAGAAATCGAAGTTAAGCAATATCGACCCTGGTTACTACCTAGATGGGTGACAGCTTGGGAATGCACGTTACTGTAAGCTTGGATGTGCGGGTGGTGTTATGGATAACGACTCAGAATGAGAAATCGAAGTTAAGCAACGTCGTTCTTGTTCACTACCTAGATGGGTGACTGTTTGGTAATACCGGCTGCTGTAAGCTTGCATATGTGGGTTGTGTCATGGATAACGACTCGGAATCAGAAATCGAAGTTAAGCAACGTCGTTCTTGTTCACTACCTAGATGGGTGACCGTTTGGTAATACCGGCTGCTGTAAGCTTGCATATGTGGGTTGTGTCATGGATAACGACTCGGAATCAGAAATCGAAGTTAAGCAACGTCGACCCTCTTAGATACCTAGATGGGTGACCGCTGGAGAATACCAGCTGATGTAAGCTTTTTTTGTTCGGCTTTTGGGATGCATCTTTCTCTGTTCCATTGAGCCTTCGGACTTCCATGTCACATTTTCCGTAGAACATAACGAATATTCAAGCTTAAAGAAGCTGCGACTTGGAAGACGCACCCTAATATTGGAAAGAAATTTCTGAGAAAAAAAAATCATTCTCATACAAAAACACATTCACCATGCGTTCCTTACATACTGTCACCACGTATTGTTCACATTAATCACTCGTCCGATTTTGTTTCTATGGCAATGACATACTAGTTTAGAGCAGAAAGGCTCCCTCCGCTACTAGTAAACAGAGCATGTTTAAGCTTGTGGCTTGGCCCCTGAAAGGCTTATAGTCTTGGAAATATTTGTAGCAGATTAGTACTGAGGTTACATCATAGAAAAGGTTGAATTAGATAGATAGCATTATAGTTTAATGACTCAATAGATCCGCGTCCCAATCAGTCAAGCCAATTAGGGGACCGTCCAACCTTACTTGAGCCTGGGCGTTGCTTTACATTCGTCTTGGAAGACTCACCCAAATATTTCAGGGTATTCTTTAGGAAAAATAATGCGTCTTGTAAGCCGGAAGATAAGGCGGTCTTTATAATTAAGGATCTTTGATTTCTTTATCTAAAAAAGTTCACAGTTTGTTACAGTTAAGCGGATCTTCTTTACCGTCTCCCAAAATACGCAATGTCTTTTCGATCAACTACACTTTTCTATGCGCTGAATAAGAGATGTGTTTATTCGGATGAATTAGGGTGAGTTATTCGCTTTAAGAATTGGTGTTAAAATAGTCTTCGATTTTTCCAAACAGTGTTTGGCCTTGTGCACTTGGAGTTGCAAGAAATCGGCAAATGAAAACGTAATCAAATGGCTTAAAAAGAGAAGAAAAAAATAGAAAAGGAAAAAAAAGATGAAGCATAGCGATCGCATTCACTTTGGCTTCGAATGGAATCTATTATTCTGAGAAACTTCTGGTTGCCAAAACGATTCTCAAGAAAAGCAGCCCGCCTCATTGTCTCTTGTTATCTTTATTGCATTGCTGTAAAGATTGGGACTTTGCCCAGACATTTATCGACTCGACTAAATTGTAAAGTGGATGGTTTTCTCTCGAGACAAATCATTTCATACAAATCATATTTCCGTAATTTTTAGATGGCTCTTATGATTCCAAGAACTTTTCATGGATTTTAATCTCTATTCGTGCGATTTTAAACTGGGTTTAGACAGGTCCGTTATAGAGCCTTATTCAGATGTATTATCCGTACGGAAGATATTTTCTATAATTTTGAAATCAGTCATTATTTTATCAGGGTCACTGAGTAAAATTACTCTTAACTTTTACGTACACCCTTGTGTAAATGAATTGAACCAACCGCTTTAGTTTCCTTTCTTTCACCATACGGTCTTTCCTTAATAAACACACACACACACACACACACACGCACACACACACACACACACACACACGCACACACACACACACGCACACACACACACACACACGCACACACACACGCACACACACACACACACACACACACACACACACACACACACACACATATATATATATAATTATTTATTCGAAAATTATAACATAAATATGTTATAAAATCACTACAAAAATACCCATTTTGTCTTATCAAGTGACGGTGTTGAATATATATATATATATATATATATATATATATATATATATATATATATATATATATATATATATATATATATATATACATGTACACCCTTGTGCAAATAAATTGAAACAACGTTTCTTTTGCGTCCTCAGTATGACGATAAACTGCATCCGCCTCCTGGGTAAGACGATAAACTACGTCCAACAGCAAGTCTCTGATCAGGTTTTGAGGAGCATGGAACCACCTCTTAATTGCTGGTGTTCCCAGGTCCAACCTGACCCGGGGCGGTAGCACCTGTTAGGGACCCAGCTATGGGCAAATAGTTGACCCCACAACCTGACTCAAAACACTATGAAAGTCTAAAACTAGATTTGAATACCAGAAATACTTAAAAAAATTTAGTATCAGCAATAAATATTTGAAAAAAGAAAATATTACCAGAAATAAAAATCTTGTCAGCATTAAATAACCCATTGAGGTTAATGTGCCACAAAACAAAACAAACAAACAAACAACGTTTCTTTCAAGATACGATAAGTTTTAAATCCACTGAAGTGACAGAATGTAATCAATTTCTATTTTTTCCTCAGGTCATCTGCAGTGGTGTGCAGTAATACGAATCTATTTTCGGGGTGTATGATGAAATTTGTTTAGCCTTGGAAAATATTGCGTCGTCCGTGAATGCATCAAATTTTCATCACGCCCAGACACTATTGTCTCGACTGTCGATTAGTTTTCCTACGGCCGCTGTCTGTGATGGACGTTACTTTAAGGGAGCGTACAAAAATTGTAACGCTGTACGAGCACACTTAGAAGGCCTTACCAATGAGCAAATCAAAGTACTATAGACTGGCCCCTTAACCTCTCCTGATTTAAATCTAATCGTGAATTTGTGGTCAGTCTGCAAGAAACGTCTTCGTGGAATGGATATACGATGTACTAACATGTGTACTGAGTATTGGAAAAATACGAAAAAAGTAAAGAATAACGGAATTATTTGTTTTGTTTCAATTAATTTGTACAAGGGTGTAGATTTATAGAGTTAATTCTACGGTTCAGTCGCTTCATTCTATGACCTTCTACAAAATTGATATGCACACGGAAGATACATTCTAGAACTTTTAAAAGAGTTGTAATTTCTCTAGTTTTTGTGTAGTTAAAAATCACACATTTTTATTGCATCATATGTCGGTCGATCCATTCTACGGCCATATGCTTAGATGTACATTTTTGGGCAATCACTGATTCTTTTTTTTACATAGTGTCTATTGGTAACCTTAACGAAAAAAATGACCACATATAATTATTCATCAGTGATTTCTATATTGAACATTTTGAAGATAAGACCTTCAAAGCAACGCTGTTGAAACATTTAATATGGCTATTATGCTTTGACGAAAATTTCTCGGGTTCCAGCGGAAAGATTTACAATAAAATTTTGTCAACTGTCTTCTCGTCGTGGTTTCTGATCAGTGGTAGACTGATTTAAGACTGGCAGGGCAAAGTAAAAAGAATCCTATTTATGTGAGGCTTACGGTCGGTCATATATATTGAAACATCGTTCTCATCCGATCACCGAAGTTAATCTAGATGGGAGAATGCTTGGGAACACGAGCTGATGTAAGGTTGGATGTGCGGGTGGTGTAATGGATAACGACCCGGAATAAGAAATCGAAGTTAGGCAACGTCGAGCCTGGTCAGTTCCAAGATGGGTGACAACTTGGGTATGCCAGCTGCTATAAGATTGGATGTGCGGGTGATGTAATGGATAACGACTCGGAACCAGAAATCGAAGTTAAGCAGCATCGACCCTGGTCACTATCTTGACGGGTGACCGTTTGGGAATACAAGTAGTGCGAGTAGTGTAATGGATAACGACTCGGAATGAGGAATCGTAGTTAAGCAGCGTTGACCCTGGTCAGTACTTAGATGGGCCTGGTCCGTACTTAGATGGGTGACCGCTTGGGAATACCAGCTGATGTATGCTTGGATGTGCGGTTGGTCTAATGAATAACGACTCTGAATTGGAAATCAGAAACCGAGTTCCAATTCTAGTCGGCTTCGTTATGTTCCCTTACGCGCAAATAGCCTCGGAAAAGGCATGCACCCACCTCTTCCCTTCTGTTATGGGTTAATTAGTACGACGTTATTATTTCGCGACAGAAAAACTTAGAATCTAATAATATAATATAATAATGTTTCAGGAGCTTTTCGAAAACGTAAAGATCGTTATTGTGGGTTAATTTCTTTTCGTCTATTGTTAAAATGCCAGGTATTTGGGATGAAAAACACGGAAAAAAATTGCTACAGTTTTTACTTGAATATTGTTAGTGCCAAAATGTCCTGGACAATTATATTAGGAGTAAAATTTTAGAAATTGTAAATAACCCGAAAGACTGTAAGCTTATTAAAATATCGTAAATTCAATCTATGTCAGTTCTTTATTGTCGAATATTTATCTATATATAAAATTATGTGATTTCTGTTAGTCTGCCCCTTACACCCTCTAAAATAAACATGCATTGACAGATCGAAACCATGTTTTGGAGAGAAGTAGAAATAGGTAAGGGGGTACCAAGTATATCTGCTTTTTCTAGGACCCGTAGCATAGTAGAATAAATTGTCCTTAATTTTACAAAAACCAAAAAGAAAAAAAAACAAATGGAAATGATATGTTTGCAAAATTGAACGAAACGGAGAGTTTGTAAATCTCGATATAAAATGTCAGCGATAGCTTCAACAAATTTAAAAGCTGTGATGATTTCAAAACATATCAGTATGTTGCAAAACAATTCTAGTGTTAAAAAGTTCATTAAGGGTCCGCGATGTTGATGCACAGTGGAGTAATAGCGGTTCGGATTTAGGAATCGGTGAGCCGAGTTCGAATTCCAGTTAAATCCATTATATTCACTTATGTGTTAATACCCTTGGGAAAGGCATGAATCCTTTTCTTCTCTCCCCAGCCATGGATAAATCGCAGGACAGACTCGGTTCTATGGCCTTGGATGGAAACTGGTCTACCGAAGAAAGAAATGGCAAACTACTGCGGGAAAATATCTGCCTCCTGGATCATGTCGGCCTAAGCGTGCATCACGCATGGCGCATAACTGACTGATGATACTTAGTCTGAATCTATCATAGAAATTCAGGATGTGGAATTAGCAAATGACTCGGCTAACTCGACGTAGGGATCATCTATAGCAAATGGAGCACAGGAGAAAAAGAAATTGAATATAGAATAGCTGTTCCCGAGGTAGTTTCGTCCAATTGCTTAAAACCGAAGCATCAAACTGAAAATTCGAGTCAGGTCCTTACATTGCCTCGTCAGATCGAGAATGACATATGGGTGCCATGGATGGCGACAAACCCGTTCAGAAATATCTAAACTATCTGCTTTATGCAACTGCTTCCTAAAATCAATAGCGAAAAAGGGTGAGCAAGTAAAACCTGGTTGTTTTGGCAAAGACCATCTTACTCCCAAATTAGGGAACTGGCGCTAGAGAATGACAAAAAAGAACGGTACCAAATAACAAAAACAGCATCGCTAGAGAACAGCCAAACATCAGCAAAACCAAATTGGATAGGCGATGTAACTTGAAGAGAAATTAATGTCAACATTCCACACTATTTTAAACAAAAGGTTAGGAGGGAAACACTTATAAATACTGGAAAGAGCAATAATCAAGATGTTGACATTCCACACCTCTTGAAACAAAAGGTTAGAAAGGAAACACCTATCAATACCGGAAAGAGCAATAAACAATATGTTGACATTCCACACTATTTTAAACAATAGGGAAGGAAGAAAACCCCTATCAATACTGGAAAGATCAATAAACAAGAAGTTGGCATTCCACACTATTTTAAACAATAGGGAAGGAAGAAAACCCCTATCAATACTGGAAAGAGAATTAAACAAGATGTTGACATTCCACACTGTTTTAAACAAAAGGTTAGGAAGAAAACCCTTCAATACTGGAAAGAGCAATGAACAAAAATTATTATTCCACACTATTTGAAGCAAATGGTTAGGAAGGATAACGTTATCAATATTGGAAAGAGCAATAATGAAGATGTTGATATTCCACATTATTTAAAACAAAAGGTTAGGAAGGAAACCCATTTCAATACTGGAAAGAGCAATAATCAAGATGTTGACATTCCACACGTCTTCGAACAAAAGGTTAGGAAGGAAACCCACATCAATACTGGAAAGTGCAATAATCCAGATGTTGACATTTCATACGTCTTTAAACAAAAGGTTAGGAAGGAAACCCATTTCAATACTGGAAAGAACAATAATCCAGATGTTGACATTCCACACCATTTTAAAAAAAAGGTTAGGAAAGAAACCCCTATCAATACTGGAAAGGGCAATAATCCAAATGTTGACATTCCACTCTATTTTTAAAAAAAGTTTAGTAAGAAAACCCATTTCAATAATGGAAAGAGCAATAATCAAGATGTTGACATTTCACACGTCTTTAAACAAACGGTTAGGAAGGAAACCCCTATCAATACTGGAAAGAGCAATTATCAAGATGTTAACGTTCCAAAATATTTTAAACAAAAGGTTAGGAAAGAAACCCACATCAATACTGGAAAGAGCAATAATCAAAATGTTGACGTTCCAAACGTCTTTAAACAAAAGGTTAGGAAGGAAACCCACATCAATACTGGAAAGAGCAATAATCAAGATGTTGACCTTCCACACGTCTTTAAGCAAAAGGTTAGGAAGGAAACCCGCATCAATACTGGAACGAGCAATAATCAAGATGTTGACATTCCACATTTCTTTAAACAAAAGGTTAGGAAGGAAACCCCTATCAATACTGGAAAGAGCAATAATCAAGATGTTGACATTCCAAACGTCTTTAAACAAAAGGTTCGGAAAGAAACCCACATCAATACTGGAAAGAGCAATAATCAAGATGTAGACCTTCCACACGTCTTTAAGCAAAAGGTTTGGAAGGAAACCCTTATCAATACTGGAAAGAGCAATAATCAAAATGTTGACCTTTCACACGTCTTTAAGCAAAAGGTTTGGAAGGAAACCCTTATCAATACTGGAAAGAGCAATAATGAAGATGTTGACATTCCACACCACATCAAACAGCAGGTTCGGAAGAAAACCCCCATTAATGCTGGAAAGAGCAGCCTTTGTACTTTGGAATGTTGGCTTCCTAAAAAAAAGTCTTTTAATGGAAAGATTTTATAAATATCAACCAAAAACAGTACTGGCTGCTTGGTCAATGAATGCTGTTTCCTTGCAAGGAAACGGCTGAAATTATCTTTACTATTTGTAGATCTAGGAATTTAAAGTTCACTTCTTGGTCTGCCTGAGATGCACTTACTACACTGTGAGTAAGAGTTGTATAAGTAGTGTGTGATGTTTTATTTTTAGCAGCGCAATGCTTGAATTTGCTTTTAACTCGTAGCACTTTGACTCGTACAGCCGCAAAAGAAACGCGATTGTGCTGATTGATTTCGCAAATTCATTCACGACGTTTTGTATGGATTCCTCCTTTTCACGTATTTTCTTCCCGCCCAAACACAATCATTTTATCTAACTTAGTGACTTCGTCTAAATCATGAAGACCGCCATTATGGTTGAATTTCTTTTCGCCTCTTGTCGCTCCAGGACATTTTTCATGGAACAAGAACGAGAAGTAGTTCTTTGGACTGTCTGTCAGCACACATTGTAGCCGTTCATATAGTTTCTAATATTTGTTAAGCAGTACAAAGTTTACATACCGAACTCGTCCAAATCCTAAAGATTGCCATTATTTTGGGGTGCTGAAATAATTTTAACGTCACCCACCACGACGCGAATGAGTCCGGAATTTTATTGTCGATAACTCTAAAACGGTAGAATTTATTAACATTTCTTTGTTATTTTCGAATTAAGCATGAACATTTGCACTTAAATGGAACTATTCGGGAAATTTTGAAGTAATTTTATTAATTATTTTAGTGACTGGGCGCTAGGCTGGAACTGCAAATTACCCTTTTGAGGTGCCAATTTTAAATTAATTCTGTCACCCTCCAATTTCTATTCGTCTCTTCTCGCTCCAAGATATTTCTTTCAAAGAATAAGAGCAATAGTTCCTTGGACTGTCAATCATAAACTTACCACACATTATAGCTGTTCAAACAGTTTCTAATATTTGTTAAACAGTACGACGTTTACACACTGAACTTATCCAAATGATAAAGATCGCCATGAAGATTGAATTTCTATTCGACACTTGTCGCTCTAGGATATTTTTATGGAATACGATTGAGAAATAGTCCCTCGGACTGTCTGTCATAAACTTATCACTCATTGTAACCGTTCAAGTAGTTTCTAATATTTGTTAAACAATACGATGTTTACATACCGAATTCGTCAATATGCTAATGGCCGCCATTATGATTGAATTTCTCTTTGCTTCTTGTCGCTGCAGGATATATTTCATGGAATAAGAACGACAAATGGTTCCTTGGACTGTCTGTCATAACCTTACCACACATTGTAGTCGTTCAAGTAGTTTCTAATATTTGTTGAGCCTTACGAAGTATGCCTACCAAACTCATCCAAATCCTAAAGATTGCCATTATGGTTGAATATCTCTTCGTCTGTTTAAGCTGCCGGATATTTCTTAATGGAATGCGAATGAGAAATAGTCTATCGGACTGTCTGTCATAAAACTTACCACACATTGTAGCCGTTCAAGGAATTTCTATTTGTTAAACAGTACGAATTTTATATGCCGAAATATTCCAAATCCTAAAGATTGGCATTATGGTTTAATATATATTCGCCTCTTCTCGCTTCATGATATTTCTCTCATGGAATAAGAACGGGAAATACTTACTTCGACTGTCTATCGTAAAAGTGCACACGAACTTTATGGACACCCTATATATATATATATATATATATATATATATATATATATATATATATATATATATATATGTCGCATATTGAGTGCTGGTTGTAATAAAAAATGACGACGTATAATAACATATAGACGGAAAAATATAAGAAACCTAATGCCGATGCATATAAAAAAATATCACAAAAGAAATAAATAAAATAAGAATTTACAAAACATATATATTGGTTTCACAACCACTACATTATCACATCGGTTAACACGCAATTAATCTACTAACAGATCAATCAAATTACATGTCATGGACAATACAGGGGGAAAACAACAGAAATTAAACGAATCCTTATATTAAACCATTAGAATAATCAATCATAAAAAAATACAAACACAGAATCCTTAAAATTATATCAAATTTAGGAACTAAATTATTAAATAGGTTTCACTGGAAAATACACGATCTGTCATGTGAACACGCGAAACGTGATATTTGAAAATGTAACTGATTACCTAACGAAAAACCTAAAGTCTTTGATAATGACTAAAAATTGCCTAAAGTACTCGAAGATACTCGAAAATACCTTTTGCATCTACGAAGACGAAAACAAGAAAATAAAAAAAAAACAATCATTAACTAAAAAATGTTCGTTGGTCTTTAACCAAACACGTATAAATGAAAAATTGTCGTTCAAATACATCCAATAGACATATATTTACAGAGAAACATTTTCAATCAGCACCTGATGATTGTATTGTGCATGAAACTCAAAGTTGTGCTAACGGCGAGGAAAAATATATGTTTATTATTAATTATATTTAATTTTAAATACATTTATTATTAACAGAAATTATAGCTCTGTTATAATACGTCGTCATTTTCTTATTATAACCAGCACTCAATATGCGATATATATATATATATATATATATATATATATATATGTGTGTGTGTGTGTGTGTGTGTGTATATGTATATATTGAAGTCAACACTCAGAGGCGACAGGCTGTTTCATGCTGGACTTCAATGTTCACTTTCATATATATATATATATATATATATATATATATATATATATATACAAGGGTCATTCAATAAATAATGTGAATTTTTCGGTATAAGGACTTCTAATACAGATAGAAGCTTAGTTTTTTAAATTTTTCAACGTAGTCTCTCAGCACTGTCACACACTTTTCCCATCTGTACACAAACTTCCGTATTCCTTCAGCGTAAAAATCTTGGGACTGATGTCTCAGCCAGTCGCTCACAACACTTTTGACTTCAACGTCACTTTTAAATTTCGTGCCTCTCGTGAACGCTTTCAATGGACCAAACAGGTGAAAGTCTGAAGGACCAAGGTCTGGACTGTAAGGGGGATGAGGGAGCAGTTCCCAGCCCAGCTCATTGATGGTCTGCACCGTTTGGGCTGCTGTGTGAGGCCTTGCGTTGTCATGATGCAAGATGACTCCTTCTGACTGATGACCCCTCCGTTTGTCCCAACAGATAAGCTCAAAGTCCTTGCAATGTCATCCACTGTCACCCTTCTGTCAGACTGAATGAGGTCATTGACTGATTCGATCACCTCAGGAGACCTCACCTCTGTAGGCCTGTCTTCATCCTCAATACTGCTCCGTCCTTCTTTAAACAATTTAGCCCACTTATAGACATTTTTTGGCTGAAACATGTGGCACCATACACAGTTGACATTCTCCTATGAATTTCAACTGGTTTGCACCCTTCAGCAACCAAAAACTTGATAACTGACCGCTGTTCAATCCTGGAGCATGCTTCTTGATCGGCCATCTTTGTTAATCGCCAAAACTCTCAAAGTTTTTATTTAATCTGCAAAAGAAATTAAATCCATGTGAAAAAGAAGTAAGCAAAAAAAATAAAATAAGATTAAAAAGAGTAAGCTTCTATCTGTATTAGAAGTCCTTATACCGAAAAATTCAACTTATTTATTGAATGACCCTCGTATATATATGTTAAAATTCACCTTTCTCTTTGCCTTGCGACGATAGCAAATGCAAATAAAGTTATAAATTTTTTAAAGTGCACACGAACTTTATAGACACCCTGTATTTACGGTTTTTAGGTAGGCCAGGAATTCGTTAATTATTTGAAATTTGGGATGGATGTGTCATCTCTCCATGAAGTTGAAACGCCATAAATTATACTAAGGTTGATTTAAAAAGTCGAATGCACGTGGTACATGATTGACCAATGAAAATCAAATAACTCGAAAGTAAATATACCAGAATTTCTTTCTTCTATTTCTTCATATTGAAACATGTTAAATTGATGAAATTTTTTCGTTTGAATTTTCCCTTTGAATATTTCGTTTGAATTTTTCGTCTCATGTCGAATATGTAAATTTTCAATCATTTTAATGTATAAATTATCAATCTTTTTTTTCTGCTTTTGAGAAAGGGACGGGGTCGTTATGTTTCACGTTACGTTGGGATAGGTTAGCATTTTTACTCCAAAAGCCGAAATATAATAGACTAGAATTTCAGAAATGAATGGATGAACAATGCTATGAGCAAATGTACTGGCGAGCGGTGCCGTCAGCATATTAAAAATTTCTTCACTCTCAGCGTCTTAGTGGCTTCATCGCCTTGCTTGGGATGAAATGATTAAACGATTAAAAACAATGATGAAAATAAAATTAATTTTGATAATGCTTGAATATTCATACCGGTGAATTCTTGTGAAATTTGCGGGCACATTCAAGAAGCGAACGTCCAGTGAAGCTGACTTTGACGCAAAATAAAGATAAAAATGAATCATAATTGGAAAAAAATAATCGATTATAAATGATCTGTTGGGAGAAAAAGCATCTATCGAACAGGTAATTGTTATCGTTTGACAATATCGATGTACACCTTCCATTGGTTGGGGTGCCGAATGTACACCTCTTATAGCAATCATAACACAAGGTTTTATCAAGTGAAGTGTAAGATGATCGGCTGTGGATGTGTTCACTTCTCGCTGGTGACTGACTGTGGTCGTATAGTTGTTTAACGTTGTATACCCGCCAAGATGAGATTATTAAAGAATTTTTATTTTCATTGTTTCAAATCTTTTAATCATATCATCCCAAGCAAGGTGATGAAGCCACTAAGACGCTGAGAGTGAAGAAATTTTTAAAGTGCTGTTCATTTTAGTAGGCCGTGTTTTATCTTTTTTGTTTGTTTTGGTCTGGCAAACTTCTCGAGAGACAAAAAAAATATGGATAGAAGCAATATATTTCTGAGATGAGGTATTGTAATTATTTACATTACTTACATTGTTCGGACTGTTGTCCTCATCTTTATTGCCATATTCACGACGTTTCGGCCGTTATACGCTCCATTCTTCTTCAGGTGATTGGATTTTTTTTTTATTTTGGTAGATTTTTTTAGTTCCACGTGCCATGCCTCTTCCAGATGTCTCAGTTACCTAGTTTTTTTGTTTTTTTTTTGTTTACCACTGCAGTTGCTATATATTGCTATATATTGAACGTAATCTCCTTGGGGTAAAAAAACAACGCTTTTATGAGCCGTGAGTCCTTGATGACATCAGTATATGAATTTTTGCGACTTATAAACTTAGTGTCCCAGTAATCTTTTTACCAGAGCTCATATTGCAATTTCGTTGTTATTAAGGCTTTTCTTTTGCACCCCGAGTTCAGTTCAAAATTCCAATTACCTGAAGAAGGCCGGAACGTACCACCGTCGAAACGTCTGGAATATGGCAATAAAGATGAGGACAACAAACGCTGTTGCCAAAATATCAACAGTTTAATAACATAAAGGCGGCCAAAGGTTACAATCGCTCCCATCGCTTTCTACTCGTATTCTTAAGGTAAAGAGAAACATTAACAGTCTGGGTAGAAACTTGTGCTTGTGTCTTGTAAGAGAGAAGTGAAGAGAGAGGGAGAGGGGGAGAGGAAGAGAGGAGGGAGAGGGCTGGAGGAAGAGGAGGAGAGAGAGGGTAAGAGGAAGAAGTGAGGAAGAAAGGTGAGAGAGAGACAGAGGGGAGAAGAGAGAAAGAGAAGTAGATGGAGAGAGAAGTGGAGAGAGAGGGATAGGGGAGAGGAAGAAGGGAGAGAGAGGGGAAGAGGAAGAGAGGAGGAAAGAGAGAGGGAGAGAGGGAGAAATAGATGGAGAGAGAAGTGGAGAGAGATGGAGAGGAGGAGAGGAATAGGGAAGGGAGTTGGGAAGAGGAAGAGAAGGGGGAAAGAGAGGGGAGAGGTGGAGAGAGAGGAAGAGAGAGGGGACGAGAGAGATTGAGAGAGAAAGGGGAGAGAGGGAGAAGGGAAAGAAGGAGAGAGAGAGAGAGAGAGAGAGAGAGAGACCTTTCTCTGGACAAAACGAAAAACTATCTAACGCGAAATGACCAATCGACTGCGATCCTTCCGCACATAATGAACCACTTTGCCAGGAAAGCACACATCCCTTCTAACCTTTGATCAGATTTTGGGTTTTAGCCATTTTGGTAAGAATGTGTTTTGGACTGATAACCCGTTAAATGAACACTTCCCTGCCTCGGATGGATTTTGACAAACATTGATGGACTGTTTTTTACGGCTTACTAACTCATTACAGGTTATTTAAAGCCAGAAGATATATTTAGATTCTTAGATTATTTATTTGGAGATGATAATAGTGTAGTGATAAAAGTTTTATTAATTAACCAATAGATGAGGCAGTAAATGTGGGTTCATGCCTTTCTCAAGTTTATTCGCGCGTAAGTGAATATAATGAACCAAAGGATAATTGGAACTAAGCTAACTAATCAACAATTCCGAGCCATTATCCGTTACAACACCCGCACATCCAATCTCACAGCACCTGGTATTCCCAAGTGGTCACCCCTCAAGGTACTGACAACCTCGACGTTGCTTAACTTCGGTAATCGGTCCACTCGTCAGGAGGTATAAGAAATTAACAATTCGGATAATATATATACCGGATGTAACAGCAAACTTGAACAAATCGTGTAACAGCAAATTTGAACCGTTGTATCTTAGAAATGATTAAATATATCTTAGTGGAATTCTCCGAGATTTTTATAACACAACCGGACTCTAGTTTGAACCATAAGAATGTATAATTACTCTCCAAGCATAACAGAAGAATCGATCATAAACAAAAATGAGATGTTCATCATTAATTCACTGTCTGTTATTATTCTCGCACCCAACTCCAAAATCACAATACATCCACCCCGACTCACTTGTGATAGCAATAATATAATTTACTACCTATTCTGCACAATATGTTCTAATAGTGGATATAATGGCGAATCTGGAACTAACTTTAAGCTTCGTTTCAACAACCATAAACAAGACATACGACAAAATAATCCATATTCCCCAGTAGCAGAACACTTCAATCGACCACGACACTCGATAGATAATTGCAAATGTATATTGATAGACACAAATTTTAGCACTACATACATACGAAGAAAAAAAGAGAAATACTGGATTTTAAAATTAAACACATATAAACTAGGGTTAAACAAAGACTTGGGTATTCTAAATCTGTATAAATATTTCAATAGTTAAAATATTTCTTCAAAAAATGTCTTTAGATATGGTGAAAAATCCTTTTTAAACAATAACTAAAACACCTTCTTCAGTTGTCCGTTAAAGAATCAAACACAATCGCGTTCCACACCACGTGTCGTCCGAGTCTAAATCAAACACACAAACACAGTAATTTAAGTACAACACACATAGGAAGAAAAAAAGAAAAATACTGAATTCTAAAATTAGACACATATAAACTAGGGGTAAACAAACACATGGATATTTTAAATCTACATAAATATTTCAACAGTTAAAAATATTTCTTAAAATATTTCTTGAGATATGGTCAAAAAACCTTTTAAACAATATTTAAGACACTATCATCAGTCTTCCGCCCCAAATTCAAACACAGTCGCATTCCACATCACGTGACATCCACGCTTTACGACAAACGCTGTAAATAAACACACAAACACAGTATCTCATTTGATTTCTGAG
>OZ038496.1:27767306-27799806 GCA_964036315.1 Acanthosepion esculentum
AGCAAGCCTGATTCCGCGCCCCGGGCAGTTCTTTGTCACCCTTGCGATCTTATCAATATTTGCTTTTTTTCTACCAACATTTATATATGTTATAAATTAAAATACGCATGACTGATTATTAAAGATACAAATGTTTTGCAGATTTTGTCGTCATTCTGGGGTCTTTTATTTTCATACAAATCCGTGGATTCGTTTTACCCATGGTTAGTCTCCATAAACACTATATAAAATTCATTACTTTTTATCCTTAATGTAAAATGTTTTTGTTAAATGCTTGAAAGTTTTAACAACAAAAATCTCAAGTTGATGTTAAAAATTGACGCAAAACTTAGTTGAGTTATTTAAGATGGAATAATCTATTTCTATCTACAGGTCTCTAATTTGTATTTAGATACATTGTGTTTCTTTTCAATTTTCTAACTGAATTATTCATTTATACGGCATATTGTACATAACTATACTAGAATGAATTTTGCATTTTAATATATTACAAACACTAACCTTTCCCGCTACCTCGGTTTCAGGCTGTGAAATGTCAATTGCTTTTCTATCCCTTTATACACTTTTGGTGTTGGTGGGAAATTTAATGGAAGGAAAGGGGTAAGGAAAGAGTAGAGAAAGTATGCGTGAGGAGAGAAATGGAGAGGAAAAATAGATCTATACACAAAAGCATACATAGATACATTATGAAATGGACAAAGTCTGACAATTATTTTAAGAACGTTTAAGCATAAAAAAATATCTTAAAATAATTGTCGGACTTTTGTCCATTTCATAATGTTTGACGTCATTTGTTTACATTTGGATACGCATCGAGCAGATATGAATGTATGAGAGAAAATCATGGAGAATTGTAGTTTAAAAACAGTAAAATCGACTTTGCTAACAGAACCGCTCTTCTGTGGTTCAATCGGTAAAAGCATGTCTGGCTATATGACGGTTCCGTATAGGATACAGGTTCGATTCCTGTCGGAGGACGCATATTTTCTATGAAAAAGGCCGGTAAATATTGTTAATACTGTTTATTATAAACAGAGCAAATACTTAAATATTTGTATCTATAAAAATATATACAGTGTAACCCGGATATAAGAGAGTTGTCGGGACAGGAGACGATGTCTCTTATATCCGGGTTTCTCTTATATCCGGGTTTGGTCTATTTTGTTTTATTAACACAGGCTCTAATTTGGGACCAGAGAAAATCTCTCCTATATCCGGGTTTCTCTTATATCCGGATCTCGTATATCCGGGTTACACTGTATAACAGAACGTATAAACATTAAAAAATGTCTTAAAATACATAGATACATAATATATGAATATGTAAATAACTAAAAATATGGAAGTATTTCAGGATAGCCACCACTTAATGCTTTTAGGACTTGTTTGATGAAACTTTTTGAGTTCAGTTACAATATATAGTTTAAACCACCCAACAATTGTGATCAAACACATAATTAAACGTAGGCTATCTCGAAATTCTTCAAAAAGTATAAAAAGAAAGAGTATGATAGTGCCTTAATAGAAGAGGGTCAGTAAACTAGGCTTAAATTTCAGCCCCCTCCAAAATTCAAATTATGGGGAACAATAAAAGAATTTAATTTAAATTTAAAATTTAATTTATCCCACTCCAATTTAGAAGTAAAACCGAATATAGGATAAATAACTTTCAAACTACTTGATAAGCACATCCCCAACATTTCTGAATTGCACAAAATCTTCAACAGAAACAAAAACACCGTGAAGTTAAGTTATAGTTGGAACCAGTAACTTAGAAAATATTATTAAGAGGCAGAATATCAAGAATTTTAATAATAACAGCATGCAAGATAATAATAAAGCTGATCACATGTGTAATTGTTGAAATAAACATAATTGCCCACTGGATGGAGACTGTACAACAGAAGGAGTAGTCTACAAGGCAGAGGTGGTAAATGAAAAAGGCCAAAATAATGTGTATTTTGGATGTGCGAAAGGCAGCTTTAAGAAATGATGGTATAACCATCGCTCATCATTTAAGATAGTTACAAACATTGTACGAAACTAGCTAGCTACTTACGTGTGGGAGTTAAAAGAAAAGATATAATTTTCGTCTCGGATGCTACCTGAATTTTACCAAAAACAAAATATTTTCCATGCCTGAAGATGACTGAATGTACAGTCGAAAGTACTTGCGTATTTAAGAAATACCTTATACAGCTTATAATTTTAAAAAAACATTCAACGAGTGATTAGTAGGTTAGTGCATCTTTAAAATTTTGTTAGCGAAAGGATTTTGCCATTTTATATTATTAACTTTACTAATTTAATTTTTGTATAAATGATTCATTGTAATATATATATATATATATATATATATATATATATATATATATATATATATGGTAAACAGACTCGACACTAAAGTGTGTAATAGTGAGATTCATCTGGATGTTTTGATTGGCTAGATATGTGTCACGTGTAATGAAGTAACAGATATTAAAATAAGTGTAAGAAAACATTCTAGATGCTAAAATGTGAAAACCTTAGTGAGACACACAAGTGAGTTTTTAAAAATTTTGATTCGTTTGATTTTTCATTAAAGTATATCTCATGCGTATTATATATATATATATATATATATATATATATATATATGAAGAAATATAGTCTTAAAGTGTGCTATATTTATGGGATAAAGTGCTCAATATCAGAGATAGAGCGTGTGTAAATATAAAAATGAACATAGAAGTCAACACTTACAGGCGACAGTCTGTTTCATGCTAGTGCAATCGTCAGGCAACGAGTTGCCTGACGATTGCACTAGCTTGAAACAGACTGTCGCCTCTAAGTGTTGACGTCTATGTCCACTTTTATATATATATATATATATATATATATATATATATATATATATTTATGTATTCGGAAGAGATTGGTTTGATTCATGAATAACTGATCTGTAGAAAAGCAGTGATGTAATGTAGTTTCTAAACGTTTGTTAGTAGTTGGTAATATTGCTATAAATATATTTTCATAATATTTTCTCTTTAAAGGGTTATGTTCTTTTTTGGCAATAGGTAGTCACTGGGGGAATTGAAGTTATGCCCTACGTTGTTGCGGTGTAATACGAGAGAATTTGAATGTTTATCTAAACGCAAATCTCTTTTGTGTTCCTGAATGCGGGTCTTTAGATCGCGTGAAATCTCCCCAATATACATGTTACTGCACTGTATACATTTGATTTGATCAACCTCAGCATTTGAATTGATTTTTTTTCATCTTGATTACATATGCGATAGTTTTGGTGGTGGTTGTAACTATCCTCTTTTTAGGGATGACTAATTCATTTGCGAGTTTAGTTGAAGTGTTGGAGGGTAGGATTATGAATTTTGTATAATTTTGTTGGAAATATATGTTTGTTTGGTTTTATGTATTTTGTGAGGGTTTTTTTTGCGTTTGAGATGAAATGGTATGGGTAGTTTAGAAGTTTGAATGTTAAATATAATCCTCTTTTTCACTAAAGTATTCACTACATATTCTAAGGGCCCTAGGGTAAAATTCTATAATTATTCCAGACTTTATTCTCTGGTTGTGCTGTAAATAGAAATTGATTAGGTCATTTTTGTTAGTTGGTTTACGGTAAACGTTAAATTCTAATGTATTATCGTTACGTATTAATAGGATATCTAGGAAAGATAGAGAGTTATTTGTTTTAAATTCGTGTGTGAATTCGATGGTTAGTTCAACTTTATTGAATTTAGCCATTACGTTTAAAAGTTTAGTGTCTTGGGGATAAAATAAGAAGGCGTTATCAATGTATCTTAGGCAAGTAGATTTGTTAAAAAGGATATATTTAAATGTGGTGGATTCTAAGAATTCAAGGAAGAGGCAAGCGATAACACCACTGATAAGAGACGGCATGGATATATATAAATATTTATATATATGTTTACCGTAAACCGACTAACAAAATATATATAACTCGACGTATGAGGGTCAGGCAGATCAGTTCCCAGAAACTGAGCGCCCGACACCGACACATGAGATTTGATTATAGTGGTGAAGGCTTTGTGCAGGGCCATCCACACTTTTGGGATGGACGAATACAGAGACCTGGTGCAGTGAGTGCCACAAGGTCCCCAAACGACCCTCCGCAGGTTTTGAATTCAGAGTTGTCCTTCTCCTAGACCAGTTGCCAACCAAGGCTATAGAACCCAGTCTGTCCTGCTGTTTACCCATTGTTGGAGGGAGAAGAGGATTCACACCTTTCCCAAGGGTATTAGCACGTAAGTGAATGTAATGGATTCGACTGGAATTCGAACTCGGCTTTCCGATTCCTCAATCCAAGCCGTTATCCAGTATATATATATAGTCCACGCTCTCCAGTGAAGACTCGTTGACCTTCCATTGTCCAGCCAATCTAGACATAGCGCCTAACGCCATACGGGCACAAATGAGTTTGTGGCACGAGTAGCCAAGCCGGTGGAAAGTGGGAGAATCTAGCACATCCTTTCTCACGAACATTCTATGCAAGTAGATGAGCACCTGTCTAGACGGGCAATTCAGAGGCCCTATCCACATTTTCTGCCTGATGTGATCTATCCGGTATCTTTCGACGAGAGCAAATACGATCATTCCACCTACCGCTATGTATGTGCATAGAGTGTGTTGATTTCATATTTGCTTGCTAGATTAACAAAAGAATGACAAATATCACTGGTCACCACAAAAATATTAAATGGTTTTGAGACACCAAACAACCTGTTTTATCTAATTTGAGGACGCTGATTCTGAAAATGACCTTACTTTTTCTTGGTTAGCTACCTTTTTTGCTATACAGAAATGCCTCATTTCTGAAAAAAAAAAACATTTCTTTCATTTGTTTTCTAAAGATATAATATTGATCGATGGCAATATTTCTCAAAATAAAATCGTAGAAACCTCTCAATTCGTATTTAAACCAACAAATATTGGTCTGCTTATTGAGAAATACTATTTTTGCAATAACAATCAGACCCTAAGTCTTTAAAAATAACACGATTGATATCAAGACCAACAAGTGTTTTCATCTAATCATTTTATAAACTAACTGCAGAAATAAAACCTTCGTGAACATAAGAACTATGGAAAAAATCTTCTCTTTCTTGGTTGTCTGTCATGTTCAATGTTATTTAAGTCCATTTCGATACTCCAGCAGTATCATGTACAATGAAATAGATGTATTCAACTGGGATGTTTTAGTTGGGGTTTCTTTCCAACTGTGAAAACAGAATGCTCTCAATGTGTTTGGTTTCCTTCCGTAGTGAAGGGATAAAAGTGATGGGATAAATTTATGAATATAAAACAGATTTTAGAGTTTTATTTTTTTGATGTCACCTCAATTATCAGGTTTACTAAAGTATATTTCTGATAAAGTTTATCAGTTAATTTGAATTTTGGCGAAAAATTGGAAAAAATCGGTACTTCTATTTTAAAATTTTTCTCTCAAAAACACTTTTTTATTATAAAAATATTTTATTTCATTTGGCTGACATAAATTGCTCGGACTACCTGAAAATTGATAGGCTTCTATGACCATTATTAACTAAATTTTACCATCAGCCAAGATCGTAAATTTTCAAAAATTGGTCAATTTCAGTACAGCAAAAATGGTAGCTAACCATGAAAAACTAATGCCATTTTCGGAATTAGCACCATCAAATTAGCTAAAAAACATGTTTTGTTTCTTGGCAGTCAACAAAAATCGTGTTGACCAGTGTAATCCGGAGAATCTCGAAGAAGTTTCCACATACTTTCTAGAACACTGCTTCTCAAAAAATTTTGTTTTACGTCAGGGTGCACTGGTAGAAAAACTAAAAATTAGGGCCGTACTATAGTAATTATTAAAGAGAAATTAGTCTTGAAATGTGACAATATGAAATTTTTGTTGAGAATTCTTAAAGAATATTACCGAGGCAGTTTTCCTTCAAAGGAATTTATGAATAATCTGCTAATTTAAATCCATCGAGGAAGGCAAAAGAGAAAAGCTTGTCCACTCCTTAAAGATTAAGGAACTTAGCATTTAGTTTAAAGTATCAATTGACAGAGAATTTTCTATGCGTGGAGGCCATGTGCTTGGAGTCCCCAGCTTTTCAAAATTAAATATTTAAAAAAAATAAAAACTAATTCATAAATGATTATTATGTGAAATCTTGGCGCACCTGGATACCTTTGACAAACGCTGCTCTAGATTTTAAATAAACGAGCGGGCGATAGGATCAGTCAAAATTTTGGACAAATCTTGTTTGGTAAATAAAGCTGGTATTGGGGAAATACCACGAACGTTGTTTGATTCCTCGTCACGTAGTGAAGAATGCGGAGTAATCGCTGGACTGTAGAGACGAGATGACGTGTCTTCAATTTTATCCAGTAGGCCCGTGTCCTGATAGAATTCATTTGTGGCAAATGGTGAGATTTTGGAGATAAGTCAACGCTTGGGTCAGCGAAATTCACACCGAGTTAAGCGGAACTAAGGACAATGGGACATGAAGAAACGAAAACATGTGCTTTTACTACTCCACAAACAGTTAATCCAGACTTTGTGTCAAAAGACTCCTTGAAGCGGATTATTTTTTTCTTTCTTTGCACGTCACCTTTTTCTTCATTTTTTGTTGGGGCTAGATTTATATGAAATCTTCCGTTTCTCTAGCAACGTAATTGTAGCGCCATGTTTGGTTCAAATTCAGTCATCTGTTGGTGAAACTAGAGAGACCACTCCAGAGCACAGTCCTTGGCAATGGTATATGGAGGCCGTGCGCTACTCAGATAACATGAACGGACCCTCTTGGCCATACCGCCAAACTACAAAGATGGCATTAAATTTGGCAACGGCTTGGCTGTAAGAATTGCCGGAAAGTTGTCAATATCTATTTATTTCAAATAATGGTCGAAGGCGTGCAACTGGCGCCTCATAACCAGCTAATTCAATCAGATGGAGCCCAGGGTAGGAAAACCCTGATTTTGAACCCCCGCCGCCTTGCGGCTATATCCAACAAATATTATGGAAGTAGGTCCAGACAGAAATAACTAAGACCAGAAAGAGTGCAACTCAGTCGCCGACAAGACGATCCGTATACAGAGAGGGTCCTTTACGACCCACTCCACTAATTTCCGGTACAATACTCTCCTAGGCCGTGAAACGTCAATGCACAAAAGAATGGCCTTCAAGACAGCTCGATACACTTTGAGGAATATCGACTGATTCCGGGGCTTACGATGGCACTCAGCGCTGTAATCGGGATGAGTGATAGGCGTCTCTAACATTCCCCTCCATGATCGAGTCCTCTGGAAACGTACGGAATAGGACAGCCAACCACGATGCCTGCCGATGGCTCATCAAATGCGGCATTCCCAGCTTCCCATAACACGGATGCTGGACACAGAGCTCTCTACAGATCTGATGCTTGCAACCACCCGACATATTTATCTGGACTGAGACTGGAGTAAATATTTATATACCTACATTCATATATATATAAATATACCTATATATATATATATATATATATATATATATATATATATATATATATATATATATATATATAGGATCACTAATGCAATCGATCCTGACCTGGCATATCTTATGAATACATTTTTCTTCTGAATACATTTTTATAATTGTTTTGATGAGTTTTCATCATTGGCACCTCGAACGCGTGAATGTAATCGTGCTACTAGATTGGCAATTAGGTCTCACCGTTTTAGTATTGAACTAGCTAGATGCAACCATAATGGTTTCTTTTCTTACAACCCCAAAATGTGTTTCGGCCATCAATAACCTTACAGAAAGTTTGGTAGCCCGTAAGAAACTAATTAAATTAAATTAGTAGTTCCTTTTCTCGCCTTACTATTACTCTGCGACGTAAAATCTTAAAGCATTTAAATGCAATGCCAATCGCTATCTTCTGTCATCCTTATTTTTTCTTTTATTGTCTTTTGTCCTAAATAATGTCTTCCCCTTTTCATTATTGCTTATATAAACATATACAGAACGGCCATATCACGCTGAAAGCGGTTCTCGTACGGTCATCGTAGTTATGCGGCGTTGAACCTGATAAGTACTGAGAGGGGTGACCGCTTAGATGGTTACGTTATATTCACTTACGCGCAAATAGCCTTGGGAAAGGTCTGAATCTACCTTTTCTCCCCAGCTATGGATTAAATGGTAGAACGTGCATCAGTAATTCATTATTTCTGAAAAAACAATACTTACAATCTAAAATACTTTCTGGCTTTAAATAACCTGCAAAGGGTTGATAAACTGTAAGAAAACAACTCACTCAATCAATCAATCAATTTAATGAATGCTAATCTAGTAAATTTATGCCCTGAATTTTTTTCCTCTATTTTTACGAGTTCAGTAATCTACTTAAGTTGTGCCAATAGATAGCTTTGATCAGACACACACACACACATTTATATATATATATATATATATATATATATATATATAAACAACATAAATAAATGCAATTTTTGGAACAAAGTCAACTAGCCACTTAATCCACAATATAATATATAAAGCCATCGTAGCAAACAACATTAACACAGATGAAAAAATTATATAGGAGCCACAGAAACAACGTTCAAAGAAAGATTTAACAATCACAAAACATCATTTAAAACAGAAAGATATAACAACAATGCAATACTATCAACATACGGATTGAGTCAAAAAGAAAATAACATCGCCACCTAAATTAAGTGGGAAATCATAAAAAGAGTAACCTCGCACAGTAGCTATAGCAGAGTCTATAACTATGCCTGGAAGAATAATTAGCAATAATTAACTTTAAAAACAAATAAAAATACCAGACAAGAAAAACGTAATAATGGGAAAATGTAGACATTTAAATAAATACTTTGTTACTTAAATACTAATACAAACAGAAACAAATAAACACGACACAAAACATAACCCCATTAAAAACACCGCCCCACTACATACACACGCAAACACACACGTATAAATAGCTAATCACGACCAAACAAAAAGACAGAAAAAGGAAAAAGAAAGAAATGAATGGATAAACTAGATAACACAATACTCACCCAAAAATCAAATAAAACACACACACACATACATACACACAGACACACACATCCTCTCTCTCTCCAAGCTCACGAAGGAATATACATACCCACAAATATCAGTAAATATTAACAAAAAAGCTAACATATACACAACCAAAAACATCGAAGCATAAACACACACAAACACAAACACCTAACCATGACCAAAAAGTAAATAAAAAAATCAAGCGGCCATATACACTGACACGGTAAAAAAAGGTCAGCTCAACACAATAAAAAGCGAAAAAACCTACATAAAGAAATTAAGTGAGTATATAGATAAACACAGTCAAAAGAGGTCAGCACAATACAAAAAACTTTACACCGCTTAAGAAACAGGGAAAAAGCCAAAGATAAAAACAGATAATACATCCATTAAATCAAAAAAAAAAAATCACACTCACAAAAAGATATCGAATTACACGAAACTATACAGATATACGAAAACATTGAGAAGCAGCAGCAGAGAAGATAATAGCCCTGAAGAGGGAAGGCATTATAACAATGTGCTCAAGAAACTTTGAAGTCGACATCACTGAAATAACACCACTCAGTTATGTGACAAGTTTTTCTACATTAATTCTATTGACGCTCTATTGATATTGACCACTTTAAGAGAAAAACCTGCCAAAAACACCTTCCCACCAACAAATTACGGAAAAAGAACCTGACATTTTGGCACCAAACACGCTTACAATTTAATACTATATATATATATATATATATATATATATGTGTGTGTGTGTGTAAGCAAATATGTGGATGTAGATCCGACGGTATGATGAAAAATGTGGAAAAGACAAAACAAAATCTGAATATGCAAGTTTACTGTTTTAATGTTGTTTTACTGTCGACGTCTATTAGTCTTGTGTCTATCATCTTTTACTGTTGATTTAAATATCGTCTAATCCTAAGTATGTTTCTAATAACCATGTCCTGAAGATGGTCTACTAGACCGAAACGTCTGACGTCGACAGTAAAACAACATTAAAATAGTAAACTTGCATATTCGGATTTTGTTTTGTCTTTTCCACATTTTTCATCATATGTATATATATATATATATATATATATATATATATATATATATATATATATATATATATATATATATATATATACACGTTGCGATGGGTAAATTGTCGCCCAAAATTACGCAAAAATAAAAATAATACTGACATCTCATTTTAACAGACATATTTGCCAGAATTAGGCAAAAACATCTTGAAATATTATTGAGTAAATTTATTCAATAAAATCGCCATTGGCTTCAACCACGGCCTCCAGACGATCCAGAATCCCTTACAACTCTTCTGGGCGGTCTCTTGTTTAAGTTGATGAATGCTGACATAATCCTTGCCTCCAATTCATCTTTGGTGTTAGGAGTTTTGTTGGTCTCTCGCAAAACTGCGCCACACACATAATAATCAATGGGGTTGCAAGCTGGGGAGTTAGATGGTCAGATGTAAGGGATGATCTGGCCCAGAAATTGTCTGACAGCCATGACTGTGTTCTCTTGCTAGTGTGGCATGGCGCAGAGTCCTGTCACTAAACATAGGATCTTCCTGCAGTCACCGTCTTGATCCACGGCAGCACTACCACCTCAGGCCCTGATGTAGGCTACCACCAACAAATTCGGGAATAATTTTCTTTTCAGAACGATCAGAGTGAGTTTTCCGATCACTCATACGATCTAAATCACCATTAGACTCATCCAACTCTGTCCGAATTCTATGTCCTGAGATTGACACCTAAACATTCTTAAATATTCGTATTGAAGTTTTCGGTGCGAATGCCAAGCAGTACAGTAGGTTGTTTCCAAATTTTTGGCAGAGTCAATTGCGTCAGGGTGTTCTTTTTCTCACAGACCTCACCCAAATAACCCTACTATACTGTGCAGTCGACAAAGTGAAAAACAAACAACGCATATGCGTGAAATTAAAAATATAAATTGTCGACAATTTTATCCACCGCACATACACACACACACACACACACACACACACACACACACACACACACACACACACACACACACACACGCACACGCACACACTGAGACATACATATACATACAGTGCTGTTCGATAAAAGTGACTCATCTGATTTTTTTTACTAAATGTTCTCTTCTCCGATGAAACGAAAGTTCAGCTAAATTCAAAGGATAAGCGATCTAAAATCCGAAGAAGAAGTTTTGAAAGCTCTTTGAATTTAGCAGTAAGTACTGTCAAGCATCCGTTCAGTATAATGTTCTGGGGATCCTTTTCTTTTCATGGAACTGGTTTCTTAAAACCTATTGAAAAGACCCTCAGGAGCGAGGAGTACAAGAGAATTTTAGAGTCTTGTCTGCTCCCTTCTGCTGTAAGGGTGCAAATCGACCCCACCAAGCTCATTTTTATGCAGGATAATGCTCCTTGTCACAAATCAAAATTGATGAAGGATTACTTTGATGAGAATCAGGTGAGTGTTATGACATGGCCGCCCCAATCTCCTGACCTCAACCCCATAGAAAACTTATGGAGCATTATAAAGTACAGGCTCTCAAGAAAGCAGTTGAGCAACAAAGAGGAATTGATTTTGAATTTCATATCCAAATGGAATTCAATGCTTAGAGATGAGATTTGCCAGAACCTAATCAAGTCAATGCCAAAAAGGGTTGAAAAGGTTATTCAAAATAAAGGAGGACCCATAGATTATTAAATATTTCGAACTATATTACCTATTATAAATAAATCTATTATTCTTTATTTAAAGCTGTTCGGTTATGTTTCTATTGATTACTAGTTGCAGGAAATAAATGAGTCACGTATTTTTGCACAGATTTTTTCACTGAATCACATTTATATGCAAAATTATAATTATCAATAGAATACCTTAGGGTGAGTAAACTTTTTTACTAGGTGGTCGGGAAGGGGTCTTTATATTAGTAAGATTAAAAATTAGTTTGACCCCAAAAACAATAGTCGAAAAGATTTTAAGTAAAAAAATCAGGTGAGTCACTTTTACCGAACAGCACTGTATATAGAGAGAGGAAGAGAGATAGATAGATAGATATGCACAGGCTGTCAGGGTAAACATAAACTTTCTTTCTGTCCTTCTATCTATCTCCCGTGATGAGAAAATAATTAGATCGAGATCCAGAAAGATTCGAGAAATAACTAAACAATAGTGTAAAAATGTCTGCAGTCGTTTTTTTATTGCCGGTCACGCTTCAAGGAAGTCCTATGATTGTTCCTAGTGCGCATGCGTGTGAATGAAATTCGCCCAGGCACTCAGACCATTTTTTTTATCACTTTCAATTCTCGTCTGGGAGGGTCACACAACTGCAGCCGGAGGCAGGGATTGGATTATGTACCCGGATGTAATATCCTGATAACGCACGGAAATCTCCAACGCTTTAGCTCGGTCGCCATTAATGTCTGTCAATTTGATGTTACTACAACCAGACACACCTGTCGACCAGCAAGCCGTCTTCCATTTTGATTTCGCTTCTCTTTGTTATTTTCAATGATTTTATTTTGACATTACCTTTTTTCCCATTTCGTTAGCTGCGTGATGCGAAGTTTTTAAAAAAATTCTTTTCTTCCTTCCATGCTATTACCCACTTTCCGCCGATTTATATTTCTTTGTTTGTTTCTTTCTTTCTTTGCAAGTTTTGTTTCATTCTTTCTTTCTCCACGCTACTTTCTTTATTTCTTTCTTTTTCTACATTAGTTGCTTTCTTTCTTTTTTCTTTCGTTTTTTCTTTTACTTATTTTTTTTTGGCTCAATTTGTTATTTTTTCTTCTTAAATTTATTCTTTAATTTTTCTTTGACATCCACTTACATTCATTTCAGTAGCTTTACTGATTCTTTCTGCATTTAATTCTTTCGCTTTCTTTCTTTCTTTCTTTCTTTCCTTTCTTTCTTTCTTTCTTTCTTTCTTTCTTTCTTTCTTTTATCCTACCATATTTCTTTCTCCTTTCTTTCTTTAATCAGGCCACCATTCTTTTTCCTTCTTTAATGCTACCAACCTTCTTTCTCTCTTTCTATTGTCTTCCTTTAATCTTATCACATTTCATTCATTCGTTTATTCTTTCTTTCTTTCTTTCTTTTCTGTCTTTCTTTCTTTCCTTCATCCTGTCACCTTTTCTTTCTTTCTTTCTTTCTTTCTTTCTTTCTTTCTTTCTTTCTTTCTTCTTGACACGTTTCTTTCTTCCTTTCTTTCTATCTTTCTTTTTTTCTATCTTTCTTTCTTTCTTTCTTTCTTTTGTAAGCAGATTTTTGCTTCTTGTAATTTCTTCCTTATCATTGACTTATATTTATTTTTGTTATTCTTTTCTTTTCATCCGCGACGGATCTGTTCACCGGAGCGCGAACTCCGAAGACAGATGAGGAAATAACTTTCCCGCCTCTTATGATATCAGTTATTCTTATTCACCGACACTTCCAAGATGGTCGCTCCGAGGTTAAAATCTTGAAAAATCGATTCCTAACAGGTTCAGTCTGCAAATACGAAACTTGCATAAATTAGAACAAGAAAGACATTCAAATGAACGGACTCATAACTGGGAGGAATCTTTTCTTTTTTTTTCTTTGCTCCTTCTTGCTTTGAAATAAATAAAGAAAACAGTTTTCGGATAAAAAAATATTTACATAGATGCGGACTATTTTCCTCATTTTTGTTGTTGTTATCATAACTTTTCGACTGTGGTGTCATCGGGTTTTGATCAGGTGTATGTCAATGTGGTTAACCTACAGGGAATTACGAATTGAGCTCATTATTGTTCTCGTTCCACTGACCATCATCTATTTCCTATTTTAGTACTGCCCAGTAATTGCTCACCCAGTTTCCCCTAAGCCCAATTACACTTCTCTGATGAGGAGATAGCGGCCGAAACGTTGTGATATCAACAACAAAGATGAGGAAAATAGTCCGGATATGAATAGTGTAAATGCTACTTTTTCGCTCGTGATTGAGTCCAAATACACACCGATTCCAATTACACAGTGAGCCCAAATACACACTGAATTCAAGTACTCACTGAGCCCAACTATACACATATCCCAAATACCCACTGAATCCAAGTACACACTGAGCCCAAATACACATTGTCCAAGTACTCACTGAGCTCAATTACACACTGCGCCCATATACACCTTGAGTCCAAGTATACACTTAGCCCAAATACACAATGAGTCTATGTGCTCACTGAGCCCAGCTACACACAAATTCCATATACACACTGATTCTAAGCACAAACTGAACCCAAATACACACTGAGTACTCAATGAGCCCAACTACACACTGGTCCCATATACACACTGTGCCCAAGTACACACTGATCCCAAACAGACATTTAGCCCAAGTATTCACTGAGCCCAACAACACACTGAACCCAAATACACACTGAATCCAAGTACCCATTGAACGCAGGTTATCGTCTTACGCAGGACGCGGACGTAATTTATCGTCTTACCCAGGACGCGGACGTAGTTTATCTTCTTACCCAGGACGCGGATGCAGTTTATCATCTGACACAGAACGCGGACGTAGTTTATCGTCTTACACAGGAAGAGGACGTAGTTTATCGTCTTACCCAGGACGCGGATGCAGTTTATCGTCTTACCCAGGACGCGGATGTAGATTATCGTCTTACCAAGGACGCGGACGTAGTTTATCGTCTTACACAGGACGCAGAATCAGTTTATTGTCTTACTCAGCACGCGGATGCAGTTTAACGTTTTAACCAGGACGCGGACGTACTTTATCGTCTTACACAGGACACGGATGCTGTTTATCGTCTTACCCAGGATGCGGACGTAGTCTATCGTCTTACCCAGGACGCCGATGCAGGTAATCGTCTTACCCAGGACGCGGACGTAGTTTATCGTCTTACCCAGGACGTGGACGTAGTTTATTGTCTTACATAGCAGGCGGATGTAGGTTAACGTCTTACCCAGGACGCGGATGCAGTTCATCCTCTTACCCAGGACGCGGACGTAGTTTATCGTTTTACACATGACGCGGATGCAGTTTATAGTCTTACTCAGGACGCGAATGAAGTTTATCGTCTTACTCAGGACGCGGATGCAGTTTATCGTCTTACACAGGACGCGGATGCAGTTTATCGTCTTACACAGGACGCGGATTCAGTTTATCGTTTTACCCAGGACGCGGACGTTGTTTATCGTCTTACACAGGACGGTGTTCGTGTTGCAAGTGGTTATTTGTGATTTCGCCTCTTTACCGCATAGGCGCATAACCAACCCGGTTTTTCGTCCACGAAACTTCTAAATCTAAATGGCTCAGACACTCGAATTCGAGGGTTCCAGCCTACTAGGGCGGCTAGCTAATCCTCATAGCAGGCGCCTGCTCTGGCATAGTTCAACACTCACATAGCCCACCTGTGGTTTATACTGCAACTATACTGAGCGGACCTTAGTTACAGTTTCTGGGAGAGAGCGGGTTATCTAGTGTGATCAACAGTCTGAACAAGGCCAGTCACGATGACTTGTGACCTTGTGCTAGTACAGCCAACGACGCCAACCCCCTCAAGGGTTCTGCTTACCCAGTTTCGATCACAGGGCTTAGGTCAACCTGTGGTATGGTTTGCAGGCCATTTCCAAAGGTGCCGAACGCTGAGATCGCCACTTCCAGGCCCCTAACATCAAGAACGTAACTGGGATAGGCGGGTACAAGAGGAGGAGGAGGAGGACAACAACACTCAGAAAACAGTCTGCCTGCCTTATGTGAAGGGGTTATCAGAGAAAATACAAAGGATCTGCAGTCCATATAACATCAGGACAACCTTCAAAAGCGTAACAACACTTCGCAGATATCTCTCTCGAGTGAGACCCCCCCCCATAGAGGAGAACAGGACTAAAGACTGTGTGTACGCTATCCCGTGCAGCTGCGGAAAGGAATATAAAGGAGAGACAGGCCGCCCCCTTAAGGCTTCAAGAACACCAGAAAGCTGTAACGCGAGGGGAAGTAGAAAAATCAGGCGTGGCTGACAACATATGGAGAGAGAAGGGAGATCACCGCCCCCTGTGGGATCAGGTTGAGATCATAGACAGGGAACACCATTGGAAAATTCGTAAACTTAAGGAATCAGCACATATGCTAGGCCACAAAAATCTCCTGAGTCGGCCAAGCATAGAAATTAATACAATATGGGAACCAGTAATAAGGAGTGCCAGAGAAAAGCAATGATAAAAAAAAAAAAAAAGTTGCAATATGAGATCTGGTAAAAACATGAAATGATAACAGCAAAAATTGCAATATGAGTACTGGTAAAAAACGTTGCTGAAAAATTAGGTTTATAATACTCAGAAAATTCATACCCAGATGTCCTCAAGGACACATGGCACAGTGGATAAAAGCGTTGGTTAGATCCAGTGACAGATCCAAAGAGTGTGAGTTCAATACCCGGTTCAGGCAGTGGAGAACATTCAGAGGGAAAATTAGCAGGAGATAACTGATAACTGACATCCATCAAACATGGCTCGTGGAACTAGAACAGTCTACCCCAGTGATCGAAATAAAGGGTTCGGTTCGAAATTCCAAACACCTGAAGAAGGCCGGAGCGTACAACGGCCGAAACGTTGTGACAAAAATGGCGACAAAGATGAGGACAATAGTCCGACTAATGTAAATACTGTACATAATACCTCATCTCAGAGATATAGACAGACTTTGTCTTTTTAGATTTTTCTTTTTTAGACATTTTCCTCCAGCTTATAGTTAGGATGCATTTGATTACGGTATACTATAATAGTTTGACATGTTTAGAACTATTTGAGGACGTATTTTCATTTTTATTTATGTTAATATTCCCAATAGCTCGTCTAAGTTGTTCATCGATCTTTTAAAAAATCACATAAGTTACCTTCGTTGCAAAGAAGTAAAATAAAGATGAAGTTACGGTGTTAATGCGTAACACATGCATAGATATGCAACCCCTGAAGATGGTTTCAAATGAGATTGAAAGTACTTGGAGAAAATAAAAATTATTTGAAAGAAAATTTTGGAATCTTTCTGAATCAATTTTCTACAGCCACTAAGAAATTAATTCGTGAACTGGAAAGGATTAAAAATAAAATAATTTGACATTATACGTCTTAATTATTTAACTAAACATGCTTGAATGAAAATATGCTATCTATCTATCTATCTATCTATCTATCTATCTATCTATCTATCTATCTCTCTCTCTCTCTCTCTATATATATATATATATATAAAGAAATATAGTCTTAAGGTTTGCTATATTTATGGGATAAATTGCTCAATAACAGAGATAGAGTGTATGTAAATATGAAAGTGAACATAGAAGTCAACACTTAGAGGCGATAGTCTGTTTCGTGCTAGACGCAATATATATATATATATATATATATATATATATATATATATAGCTAAATTTCTCTGAAGATCTGACAAATTGGTTTAAAAATGACAATTGGAAAAAATTCTTAGTTCTTGCAGACGCGTTTCGTCTTCCGTCTTTATCAAGGCAAGCAATAAAAGCGTAATCTTTTGTTGTCCGAGTTACATCAAATCTAAAATTTAAAAAAAGAGACGCTCCTGCGTAAGCCCTTTTCTAGATATTGGTAACTTCCATTTACTAAGAATTTTTTTTTTTTTTCAATATGGTTAAATTTCCCAGAATAATTCTGAAGATGAGATAATTTGGCTTAAAAATGAGAATTGGATTTCCATTTTTAAACCAATTTGTCTTATCTTCAGAATTATTCTGGGAAATTTAACTACATTGGCGACATGGAAAACAAAGAACAGTCGCGGAATAGCAGACTCAGATCTAAATTCGTAATGCGGTTCTATGACGTCGTACATGACCACGTGTAAGAAAGAACCATGTGTTTAAATGCATTGTAATATGTTGCAACTTGTTTGAAATGTAATTTTGTTGAGTGTAGATTGCTTTGTTTTAATGTAGATGGCCCACACTCAACGTAATTATATTTCAAACAAGTCAACAAACCGAGTCAAGCGAATACTGTCGCTGACTCCACACTCTTATATGAGTGGGTACGTTTTGCCAAATGCTGGTCTCCCACCGCAAATTAGTTCGCCCCCACATAATCATCCTTACACTGACATTTAAGTTGGCAAAAAACAGATCTGCTTTGCAGGTAGAGCAAACCATCCTTAGCAAAAGATGGGAACACCGGAATAGTATCAAAGACAACACACATGACAGTAGAATGCTAGAAATCACAAACATAATATACCCTAGTGTCTGACTACTCCTACCCATGGCTGGGTAGGAGTAGTCAGACTAGATGCCTAAATACCCGTGTGAATCCTCTTCTTCTCCCTCCAGATATGGGTAAATAGCAGGACAGACTGGGTTCTATGGCCTTGGATGGCAACTAGTCTAGGAGAAGGACAACTCTAAATTTAAAACCTGCGGAGGGTAGTTGGGGAACTTGTGGTACGTAGTGCACCAGATCTCTGTATTCGGCCCTTCAAAAAGTGTGGATAGTCCTGCACAAAACCTTCACCACTATAATCAAATCTCATGTGCTGGTGTCGGGTTGTCGGTTTCCTAGGAACTGATTTGCTTGACCCTCATTCATCGTATTCAACAGGAGAATCGAGTATATATATATATATATATATATATATATATATATATATATATATATATATATATATATATATATATATATATATATATATAATTAAATGGGAGTTAGGTTTTTTATGAATTTTGGAATTTCCGTAATCTGAGAGTTTGTCTGGACTTCCGGAAAAATATGGCGATTCGGTCATAACAACGTCTTTTCTTTTTATTTTATGTGCCGTGTCCTTTCAGGACGTAGGCTATCATGGATCTCCACTTCCCCCTATCTCTTGTATCTCTCAATAAACTGTATAAAGACAAGGTCCCAAAACAATGGGAACCTTAAAATTCTTAAAGTTCCACTGTCCATTTAACAAGATTCTCCCAGTAATCCCTGAAAATATTGTAAATGGTCACTAATTCCCCCTTCCCCAAAATACAAAGTGAATATATTATAAAAGCACAAATGTTGCGAAATACTAATTTGAAAAAGGACCTGCGTAAATAAAAAAAATATCTCAGCAAAGACATTGGAAAAATGGTGAGCTCCTTGTTTATCACCTGACACAGCTTTGTATGCTTTAACGTTACAAACGGCAGATCATACCAAAATAGAGCACTGCTGACATATCTGAACCGGAGCTGTCCAATCCTTAATTTCCTGACTCAACAAAAGGTGTACGCTTAGGCATTTTAGGGTCAATCATAATATACATATACATATATATATATATATATATATATATATTATTGTTTTGTCCGTGTATTGTTTAATATATTGTGACCTAATTGTCATCTTTGATAATGGCTTATGTAAGCCGTAAACTTAGATAGGATTAAAATATATGTGTCAATATTGTGATTTTCTTTTCTGATAAAGTTATTAAGCTTTTCAGACGATATGAAAATAATTTACATAAAATAAATAGACAACACTTGTCTATATCATTTACTGAAATATGCAGCAATTAAAAAATGCTGCCTAAATACACACAATTTATATATATATAATTAAATAGGAGCCTGTCTATATTTCTGAGATGAGGTATTTTGTACAGTATTTACATTAGTCGGACTATTGTCCTCATCTTTGTCGCTATATTAGTCACAACGTTTCGGCCGTTGTACGCTCCGGCCTTCTTCAGGTGGAACTAGAACAGTCTACCCCAGTGATCGAAATAAAGGGTTCAGTTCGAAATTCCAACAACCTGAAGAAGGCCGGAGCGTACAACGGCCGAAACGTTGTGACAAATATGGCGACAAAGATGAGGACAATAGTCCGACTAATGTAAATTAAATAGGAGTTAGGTTCTTTATGAATTTTGGAATCTCCATAATCAGAGAGTTTTTCTGGACTTCGCGAAAAACATGGCGATTGTGTCATGACAGCATCTTTTCTTTCTTTTTATGTGCCGTGTCCTTTCAGGACGTAGGCTATCATGGATCTCCACTTCCCTCTATCTCTTGCAGCTCTCAATCAGTTTCGTCTCTCTGCCAGGACACGTCCTGTCATCCCTTTACTCAAGCCCGCCAGGTATATCATGCGTTGCTTTCCCTTGTCTCTCTTTCCCTCTGTTGGACCTGTGAGTATCAGATTCTCCAGGCCCTCCTTTGTCATTACGTGTCCCAGAAACGTCAACTGCCTCTTCCTGATATTTAGTATAAGCCTCCTTCTTGATTGCATCCTTGCAAAGAACTCATCATTGCTCACACGCTCGGTTCACGATATCCTCATCATCCGTCTGTAGAAACACATCTCCGTCGCCTCGAGTCTCTTCTTCATCTTTGAGGAGACCGTCCAACATTCGCTGCCGTATAGGAAGACAGATGTCGCGTGACAGCTCGGCGCTCTTTTTTTTCTTTGTTACCAAAGAGATCCCGCTGCACGGTAGACGACCTTAAAGCGGAAAGAAGAATTGTAACGAGCGAAAGTCAGTCTGGTCTCCCATCACACCCGGGAGAACACATGCGCGAAGACCGATCAGTTACATCTGTTCCATGCTTGAACGCAACCCGCATGCCTTGAAGATTGCGTTCAAGTATGAAACCTCGCTGATCTCAGTGTTCGCTTTTATATTTATATTTACAAACGCTCTCTTCCTGATATTGAGCACATCGGCAAGCAAGTGTACTGCCAAATATATAATTCCAAAAGAACTGAGAGTCGTGAGAATTTAACCATACTCAGAGCAATCATTTTTTTTTTCGTCACTCATTTTCCCAAAATAGAAATCTTTCAAAAAACTCTTATGTTATGACAGGTTGTTTGGTTGGCTGATTTTGTTTGGCAACATGTCAAACCCACTATGGTTTATTTAATGCCGAAATCTAAATATTTTGGACAGAATTTTATGGCTTCAACTAGAGATAAGATACACATGGTCATTTTACTATCAATAGGAGTTGCTGGTAATAATAGATGTTGTCGTAATTTTACTATCAGTCATACATGCCATCATAGATAATAATTGGTAATAACTCAAATAAGTCTCGTAAGAACTTGATTTGGATGGACTTACTAAATATTTGATACGTAAATTTTAGGCTTACAATTACAGATATTTTGTATATAATTTTATACTTTCAGAGTCAAGGTATGTTTTTTAGATATATATTTTGTAAATCATAAACTGTATTGTTAGTAATTTTACTGTTAAAAATGTATATCGTAGATCATAAAATGTATCGTTGTCAATTTTACTATTAAAAATAAAATGAATTGTTGGCAATTTTACTATTAAAAATGTATTTTGTAGATCATAAAATGTAATGTTGGTAATTTGAATATAAAAATGTATTTTGTGGATCATAAAATGTATTGTTGGTAATTTTGCTATTAAAAATGTATTTTGTAGATCATAGAATAGTTGGTAATTTTACTATAAAATATATATTTTTATATTTTTAGTGTTGCGTTGATTGTTAGTTCGCTAGAAAAAATGTATTGTTGCTAATTTTATTATAAAAATGAATTGCTAATTTTTGTTTGGGGTTTTACTGTTTGCCCTTAGATGCGACCCTATATGTGCTATCATCCAGGGTGACGGTGGAAACAACAGCAATTAAGAGGTAGTTTCACGTTCTTCAGAACTTCCAATCTCCCGATTAGAGGCCTTGCTACCGGATGAAGTTTATCCTCATACACAGGACGAACAGACATTTTGTGTCGATTAATTTTACTAATCAACTTTTCCAATTCCGGATGGTCTTTCTCAGACAAAGGGTGAATTCCGTTATAAATTGTCCGAAGTTCATTTCGGAAGAACATATGGGCCAAGATTTCGATTTTCCTACATTTTCTTTCTTGAAAGAGAAAGTGGATTCGCAGATTGGAAAAGTTGATCTGGCGTCTTAGATTCGTTATATATATATATTATCAGACTATATGAAAAAAACTTGCATAAAATATATAGACAACGCTTATCTATATTATTTAATGAGACATGTATTAATATATATATATATATATATATATATATATATATATATATATCATTAAACGGCTTAAACACGAATATTTCATGGTTATAATATATATATATATATATATATATATATATATATGTATATATATATATATGTGTGTGTGTATATATATATGTAAAGACTATATATATATATATGTAATATATATAATATATTATATAATATATTATATAATATATTATATATAATATATTATATAATATATAATATTATATATAATATATTAGGTCATCCCATATGTTCTGTCCGAATTTTAACTTTTTGTTAAAATGAACGAAATTTAAAGAGTATTTTATAATATCTAATGGAGCTGAACATTATTTTTATGTTTAGATGCATTTAAACTGATCAAATTTGACTTCAGAGATCCATAAAATTAGATTTTGTTTGATTAAAACCCTGCTAACATGGAAGTACCCAAGAATCATTTGAGGCACATAATGCTTTATGAGTTCAAGAAAGGAAACTCAGCAGCCGAAGCAACTAGAAACATTCACTCAGTTTATGGAGAGGAATATGTGAATGAAAGAACTTGCAGAAGATGGTTTGCAAAATTCAGAAGTGGACATTTCACCCTTGAAGATGAAGATCGAACCGGACGTCCAGTTGAGTTTGATGAAAAGCTTCTTGAAACAGCCCTTGAAGAAAATCCTGCTCTATCAGTTGAGAAATTGGCAGTGGTTCTCAGTTCAAACCATACAACTGTTTATCGACATCTTCAACAACTTGGAAAAGTTCCTAAACTTGGAAAATGGGTGCCTCATGAATTGTCTGAAGACAACCTCAAATTCCGAGTTGACATCTGCTCTTCTCTCAATTCTTGCCAACTTGTTTCACCTTTTTTAGATAGACTTGTGACTGGCGAAAAAATGGATCTTTTATCGAAATGTTAAGCGTTGTAGGTAGTGGCTTGGTGAAGGGGAAGGACCCCAGCTACAGCCGAGAAGGGAACTTTATGGGCAAAAGGTTCTTCTTTCAATCTGGTGGGATTGCCAAGGAATAATCCACTTTAAATTCTTACCACCTAATGCAACAATTAATGCTCGAATATACTGTCAGCAATTAGAGCGTTTGAATCAAGCTTTGAGGAAAAAAAACCTGCTCTAGTGAATCGAAAACGGGTGATGTTTCATCAGGACAATGCGCGACCACACACAGCAAGAATCACGTCACAAAAGATCGAAGAACTTGGTTGGGAGAAAATTCCTCATTTTCCCGACCTTGCTCCTTCAGACTACCATTTGTTTCGTAGCTTAAAGAATCATTTGGAAGAAACAGCTTTGTAACACAGGAAGAGTTTAAAACTGACATTTGTGAGTTCTTCGAATCAATGCGAAAAGAATTTTACAGTAATGGAATTACTAAGCTTGTAAATAGATGGAAGGAATCATAGATAATCAGGGAAAATACATTGTTGATTGAATCTGTAATTAAATGTAACATTTGGTCACTTGTTTTATTTATTCAAAATTCGGACAGAACTTATGGGATGACCTGATATTATATATATCTATAATATATTATGTGATATATATAATATCTATAATATATATTATATAATATAATATATTATATAATATGTATAATATATTATATAATATATATAATATATATTATATAATATATTATATACAATATATTATATGAAAAGTATAATATATTATATAATATATATAATATATATTATATAATATATTATATACAATATATTATATGATAAGTATAATATATTATATAATATATATAATATATATTATGTAATATATTATATATAATATATTATATAATATGTATAATATATTATATAATACATAATATATTATAATATATATATATATATATATATATATATATATATATATATATATATAAGACTATATATATATATACATATATGTAAAATACAATATATATATATATATATATATATGAAAGACTATAGGAAAACTGTATTATGAGCCGACGCTTTTCCTCGAGTGTGGACTTTTCAAGGCAAAAAAGGAAATGAAATTATTGAAAACAAAGTTACTATTAACATCAAACAAAATGTCTTTATCAACTACATTAATTTCGAAAACGCTATTATATTGTAAAATAAAAATTACGTCAATTACTATCACGTGCGGAAATATTTTTTTTTGTTGTGTTGACGGATTCAACCATTTTATTTTGATTGTTTTTTTCTTGATACAGTTGTGTACTTTGACTTTGGAGAGTAGTAATACTGTTACGCCTAATAATACAGTTTTCCCATTGTCTTTTACCTCTATACATATTGTCTTTTTCTACAGTGTTAACTGACAATTTCTTCATATGTATATATATATATATATATATATATATATAGAGAGAGAGAGAGAGAGAGAGAGAGAAAGAGAGAGTGAGAGAGAGAAAGAGAGAGTGAGAATGACAGAGAAATATAAATAGATATAGGTGTACAAATAATCTAAATAAAGAGATTTGATCAACCATATATGTGAGCAATTACCTACATATATCTACGTTTAAGCGTAGGTATATATATATATATATATATATATATATATATATATATATATATATATATATATATATATATATATCAATAATTACACACACACGCACATATACATATGTGTGTTTGTGTGTATCATCATCGTTTCAGTTGACCGAAGTATTTTCGCTTGCGTAAAGCTAAAGGAATTAAATGTTGTTTTATAAACGTACTTTTTGGCTCTCTTCCACTTCTTTTTTTTAAATTAGTAAAACTATTTTAGAAATATTTTTTATTTGACTTCTTCCTTCTTATTTATTTATTTTGGGTGATAGGATAACGCTCGAGACATTGCCGAAGCCCAACGAGAAATTACGTGATTTTGATTGATCGCTGGTGCCACTGTATAACTTAGTACAGTTATGACCGCCAGCGGGAAAAAGATGTTAATACAAATCTCGCATTTCTGATAAACTTCAGTTTAGACACATTTATTTGTGTTTCTTTTTTTTTTTTTTTATTATTATTATTTAATCTGCGTTTTTTTTCACTGTCGAGAAATTTCCCCCAAACTACAAGACCGAAAAAAACAAAAAACAAAAAAAAAACGATTCTCGGTCTGCTTGTAAACGAGATTGCAATTTAAAGCTGCCATGTTGCTAATGATGCAGCCAAACTAATTTTCTCGATGATAAGATACGCACAGTATCCATAATTGCCAACCGAAAATCACTTACGAAGAATATTATATTTGTTTATTTGAAACTAAGAAACGAAACCATAAGTTTGCTGTAGACTTCTGTAAAATTTAAACGTTATTTTTAAAAAATATATATATTTCGTTAGAAATTAAGTTAAAAAAATCAGTATCATAATTGTAGACGCTGTTCACCTCGACGTAGAGTAATAGTTAACAAGCTTATCTCTCTAGAACAACTAGGATTAAGTGATGAGTTTGACCCTCACTGGGCGCCCCGTAGTTTTGGCCTTGTGTCAAATCTAAGCTTAGAAAATCGTCATAAAGGTAAACTTTTTTTTAAACTTAATATAAAAATAACGAAAATGAGAACATCGGAAGACAATTACTGATACCTCCTGACGATTGGAGCGAACGATTACATAAAGGTTCGTCTACGAAAGTCTGGAGTAGATGTGCTGAATATAACATCATTATACAAATCTATCAAGTTAGTAAATCCATTCTAATAAATTCTCTTTCTTTAAGTTTGGATACGAAACAGCGTGCAGATATGAATGTCTTCAAGAGATTATTGACAGGAGAAAGATACAGGTAGACAAATGATAGATAGATAGAGAGATAGATATATAAATAGATAGATATGACCATATTCTGATAGAGAATAGATAGATAGATACATACATATGAACAGCGATACAAATACATATATATATATGTATATATATATATATGCATATATATATATATACACACACACATGAACATATTCTGATAGATAGATAGATAGATAGATATGAACATATTCTGATAGAGAAGAGATAGATACATACATATGAGCAGTGATACAAATATATATATGTATATATATATATATATATATATATACAATATGAACATATTCTGATAGATAGATAGATAGATAGATAGATATGAACATATTCTTAAAGAGAAGAGTTAGATAGATACATACATATGAACAGCGATACAAATATATATATATATATATATATATATATATATACATATATATAAACATATTCTGATAGATAGATAGATAGATAGATAGATAGATATGAACATATTCTGAAAGAGAAAAGATACATGCATATGAAGAGCGATACAAATATATATATATATATATATATATATATATATATATATATATATATATATGTATATACAATATGAACATATTTTGATACACACACACACATACACTTATATATATATATATATATATTCATATATATATATATATATATATATATATATATATATATATATATATATATATATATATAGATAGATAGATAGATAGATAGATATAGATATATGTATATATAATAGCAAATTGTAATTGGTCGGGATTATTCCAAAGAGGACATTTAGTCCATATTAGAGCTCAATGTGTTATACATAGCAAATAATTATAATAATAATTATAATAATAATTAGGAATTTCATCTCATCAAACCGACTACATTTTCTGAAATGTATTCGATCTGATGAGATCAACATACCTACGTTTATCGAAACGAATTTATTAGCGAATATCGATTTTTATGTTTTTTCTATATATATATATATACATATAGTTTCTTGCATTTCTGGTGTTTTGTTGGTGATTGTTTACCGTGTATACTCATTATCTTGAAATGACACTCGATCGTCTATGAAATGCTCGTTCCATGCCAAAAGTAGTCCGTAAAATGTACCCTTCCGATGAGGTTTACTCCTCTGCATAGGATGAAATATAGATGTACTCGAAACGACCGCTGACTGAGCCAATATGTGGTAGAGTAGTTAGATTAAGCAGACCCCACCCACACACCGAAACACACACGCAAATATTCGTGCATGTAGAGCTGTTGGATTATTTAGTTTACAGCCGGAAAGAAAAGAGAATGAACGATAAAAGAAAGAAAGAAAGAAAGAAGAAAGAAAGAAAGAAAGGACAGAAGACAAAGAAAACAACAAAGAAAGAAACAGGAACAAAAAAGAGAAAATGAGATATAGAGAAGAAAAAAGAGTATTAAAAGAGTGAAAAACGATAAAGAGAACAAAAAGAAGGAAAACAGAAAGCAAAAAAGAAAAAAGGTAAAGAGAACAAAGAAAAAAAAAAGAAAATAAGACGGAAGGTTTCAGTAGTAGATTTTCTGAAGGTTACGCAAAATATATAAATGCATGAACCATTGTGAAGAGCCATTCCAACAAAGCGTTAGAGAAACTCACGGAATAATTCATCTTAAGATCAAACTCTTGACGATTAAAGATTGGCAGATGGCCTCTCTTCCGATCTAACACCAACTTCGAAGTGGGGGAAAAACTGGCTGGTTACATTCGATCACCGCCGAACAGATGAACGGATTTCCTAGAGAAGGCACCCGTGCCTTGAGAGACTATTGGACCTTAAACTCACACCTGACGTCAAGTGGAACTCTTATATACGTTTTATGCATTGCTTCTTCTACTTGCTCTAGGGCTAATGAGTTCTCATTTGTCTATCTTGGTCGAGTTCAAAAGAATCTATGTCGGTAATGAATTATTTTATCCACTATGAAAAAAACCGGCTGGTCACGTTCAATGCCTCCGAAACCAAACTAGTTACATTCGATCACCGCCGATCAGACACCGAACTACCGCACATCACGATGAACGGATGTCTCCTCGAGGAGGCAACGTGCCTAGAGAGAATATTTGACCACAAACACACACCTGGCTTCAACTCCTTCATACGATTCATCGCTAAATTTACCGGCTCCCTGTACCGCTCTAGTAAGTACCCAACTCCTCGTGCTATCCTCTAACTTTATAAGAGCCAGATCAGGCCGAAAATGGATGGAGACAGATAGATAGATAGATAGATAGATAGATAGATAAACAGACAGACAGATAGGGGTCATTCAGGGACCAAACCTTTCTGATTTACATAAAGGATCTACCTAAGTATATAATTATTTATGCAACCGGATGCACAGGGCGTCAAAGTTTAAAGCTGAATGTTCCTGTGCCTTTAACATTTATGATGCAAAATTTCATTCGCCGTTTGCTGGATTGCTTCCACTACTTGGTCTAGGGCTTATGAGTTCTCATTTGTTTGTCTTGGTAGAGTTCAAAAGCATCGATGTCGTTAATGAATTATTTTACCCCCTAAGAAAAACTGGCTGGTTACGTTCAGTGCTTCGTAAACCAAACTAGTTATATTCTATCACCGCCGATCAGATCCCAAACTACCGCCACGATGAACGGATGTCTCCTCGAGGAGGCACCGTGCCCCGAAAGAATATTTGGCCTCAAACTCACACCTTATATCAAATTCTATATAAGAACCATCGCTAAAGATGCAGGAAAATTTACCGACGCCCTGTACCGCTCTAGGAAGTACCTAACTCCTAATGCTGTCCTCTACGGTAATAAGAACCAGATCAGGCGGAAAATGGAGTACGGTTGGGATATTTGGGCGGCAGATGCCCAGAGCTCACTTTACAATATCAATAGAGTTTAAAAGTGTCTCTGAGTCGTTTTTGGAGCAGAATTATTTTTCACGCTCCAACCTTTCTCTCACAGGCGGGATGTGGCGAGCCTCTCACTGATCTATCGCTACTACCATGGAAAGTGCTTGGACGAACTACATTTCGTGGTTCCGACAGGTCTAATTTTACATATAAGAAACACCAAGACACTTACATAGTAGCAAACCACTCACATTCCCTCGGTATTTCATCAGTAAGAAGTTCCAGGGCTAACCTTTATATATAGGACGCGCCATAACACTTACATAGTAGTAAACCACTCACATTCCCTCCGTATTTCATCGGTAAGAAGTTCCAGGTCTAACCTTTACATATAGAACGCGCCATGACATTTACATAGTAGCAAAGCACTCAAATTCCCTCCGTATTTCATCGGTAAGAAGTTCAAGATATAACCTTTACATATAGGACGCGCCATGACACTTACATAGTAGCAAACCACTCACATTCCCTCCGTATTTCATCGGTAAGAAGTTCCAGGTCTAACCTTTACATATAGGACGCGCCATGACACTTACATAGTAGCAAACCACTCACATTCCCTCGGTATTTCATCGGTAAGAAGTTCCAGGTCTAACCTTTACATATAGGATGCGCCATGATACTTACATAGTAGCAAACCACTCACATTCCCTCCGTATTTCATCGGTAAGAAGTCCAATGTCTAACCTTTACATATAGGACGCGCCATGACACTTACATAGTAGCAAACCACTCACATTCCCTCCGTATTTCATCGGTAAGAAGTTCCAGGTCTAACCTTTACATATAGGACGCTCCATGACACTTACATAGTAGCAAACCACTCACATTGCCTCCGTATTTCATCGGTAAGAAGTCCAATGTCTAACCTTTACATATAGGACGCGTCATGACACTTACATAGTAGCAAACCACTCACATTCCCTCCGTATTTCATCGGTAAGAAGTTCCAGGTCTAACCTTTACATATAGGACGCGTCATGACACTTACATAGTAGCAAACCACTCACATTCCCTCCGTATTTCATCGGTAAGAAGTCCAATGTCTAACCTTTACATATAGGACGCGCCATGACACTTACATAGTAGCAAACCACTCACATTCCATCCGTATTTCATCGGTAAGAAGTTCAAGGTCTAACCTTTACATATAGGTACGCCATGACACTTACATAGTAGCAAACCACTCACATTTCCTCCGTATCTCATCGGTAAGAAGTTCAAGGTCTAACCTTTACACATAGGACGCGACATGACACATAGTAGCAAACCACTCACATTCCCTCCGTATTTCATCGGTAAGAAGTTCCAGGTCTAACCTTTACATATAGGATGCGCCATGATACTTACATAGTAGCAACCCACTCACATTCCCTCCGTATTTCATCGGTAAGAAGTCCAATGTCTAACCTTTACATATAGGACGCGCCATGACACTTACATAGTAGCAAACCACTCACATTCCCTCCGTATTTCATCGGTAAGAAGTTCAAGGTATAACCTTTACACATAGGACGCGCCATGACACTTACATAGTAGCAAACCACTCACATTCCCTCCATATCTCATCGGTAAGAAGTTCAAGGTCTAACCTTTACACATAGGACGCGCCATGACACTTACATAGTAGCAAACCACTCACATTCCCTCCGTATTTCATCGGTAAGAAGTTCAAGGTCTAACCTTTACATATAGGACGCGTCATGACACTTACATAGTAGCAAACCACTCACATTCCCTCGGTATTTCATCGGTAAGAAGTTCCAGATCTAACCTTTACATATAGGATGCGCCATGATACTTACATAGTAGCAAACCACTCACATTCCCTCCGTATTTCATCGGTAAGAAGTCCAATGTCTAACCTTTACATATAGGACGCGCCATGACACTTACATAGTAGCAAACCACTCACATTTCCTCCGTATTTCATCGGTAAGAAGTTCCAGGTCTAACCTTTACATATAGGACGCGCCATGACACTTACATAGTAGCAAACCACTCACATTCCCTCCGTATTTCATGTAAAGAAATAATGAACAGCACGGAGCTTATTGGCAGACTGATTCAGTCGGTTGGGTAATAATATGCGTCAACGGCGTGTGTTTATCGGAATGATATTATGACCGGACACGTCGCCATCATCATCCCGTTGACTTTAGTAATCATAGCAGGTGTTCGAATGTCGAAGCCGCATTAAATCTCCTCCATAACAATCCTATCAATGGCAGCCATTAGCAATTCTGGTATAGACATACATGTCCATTGTTTGTCATTGTCCAACCAGTTTTTGCATTGGCGTCCTCTCCCACGTCCACCTTCAACTGTGGCTTGCATGATCGTTTTGCACCGGCTGTCGTCCAAACCATGCCATTTTTCTCCGGTTGACATTGGCAAGAAGAGGATCCTGGTGGGCCACAAACCTTTCAACCATTCTCCGCAAAGAGTCATTGGTTTATACATCCTCTGTAATTAGACAGTTGAGAGTTGCCCGTATAAAATGCACAAATATATTATATCAAATATATGTAATATATATATAATATAATATATATAATATAAATCTTATATAATATATATGAAATGTAATATATATCAATATATATTAAATATGATAATTAACAGAATAATGTTTATTAGCAGCGCACGTCATCATCATCATTATCATCATCGCCTTGATATTTGTAATCGAAAGGAGGCATCCAAATGCAGAAGCCATATTGAATCTCCTGCATAACGGTCTATCAAAGGCAGCCATCACCAAATCTGGTATAGTCATTATTGTTTGACATTGTCCAAAGAGTTTTTTTTTTTGCATTGGCGTCCCATCCTACGTCCAACTCAAATGGTTCCTTGAATGATGTCCTTGCACATGTGCCATGCAACGTGACCAAACCACGCCATTTTTCTCCGTTTGACAGAGGCGAGAAGAGGTTCCACAAAGCTTTCAACCGTTTTCCGCAAAAAATCATTGGTTTATACATCTTATATAAGTAGACAGTTGAGAGTTGCCAGTATAAAATCCACAAAAAAGCACATTATTAACAGGTAAATATCGAAAAAAACAAATTAGGTTTAGATCGGCTGAAAATAAAGAGATAGGGAGCGAAGACGAACAACGGATTCTCGCGTTTAGTTCGATATTGGAAAGAAGCCAGTATATTAAATGGAAGTAGATTGGCTGTGATTGAAAATGGGGACAGGCTAGATTCAAGAATAATGTCCAGCAGGCATAAAATCGAAAATTAAGTGGAAAGTCGGGGAACTGAATATACCCACACCAATGGCTTCGCTCACACAAACGCAGAATAAATAACTTCATCATCAATATGTTCATGGGACACACTACACAAACACAGTCACATTTGCTTCTATATATATATATATATATATATATATATATATATATATATATATATATATATATATATATATATATATGTGCGTGTGTGTGTGTGTGTGTGTGTGTAGATATAGATAGATAGATAAATAGATAGATTGATAGATAGTGAGAAAGAGAGATAGAGACATTCAGATATATACAAATGATTATAATTCATATATATATATATATATATATATATATATATATATATATATATATATATATATATATATATATACACCCAAGTATAGGATTGGTGTATACGGAATAAAT
>OZ038496.1:27807306-27812306 GCA_964036315.1 Acanthosepion esculentum
AAAGAAAGAAATCTGACAAGATTAAATAAATAAATAAATAAAGAAAGAAAGAAAGAAAGAAGGAAAGTTGGTAGCATTAAAGAAAGAAAAAGAATGGTGGCATGATGAAAGAAAGAAAGGCGAAAGAAAGATGGTAGAATAAAAGGAAGAAAGGAAAGGAAAGGAAGGAAGGAAGGAAGGAAGGTAGGCAGGCAGGCAGGAAGAAAGAAAGAAAGAAGAATGGTGGCATGAAAGAAAGAAAAGAGAAAGAAATATGGTAGGATAAAAGAAAGAAAGGAAAGGAAGAAAGGAACACAGACAGGAACGACGGAAGGAAGAAAGAAATAAAGAAAGAAAGAAAGCGAAAAAGTTAAAAGCAGAAAGAATGAGAAAAATACTGAAATAAAAGTAAGTGGATGTCGAAGAAATATTAAAGAATAAATTTAGGAAGAAAAAATGACAAAATGAGCAAAAAAAAATGAATAAAAGCAAATGAAAAAAAAAAGAGTAACTACAAAGAAAGAGAAAAGTAGATAAAGTCGGAAAAAAGAAAAAAGAAAGCGAAGAAGAAAAATATTGAAAAATTAAAAAGAACGAAAAACCTGGGGAAAAGAAAAAGGGACAAACGAAGAAGAAGAAAAACAGAATGAAATCATAAAAAGTAAAGGGAAAAATGTATAAAGAAAAAGAAAACGAGACAGAAAAGAGAAAGAAAAGAGAAAGTAGAGAAGGTAAACTAAAAAGAAGAGAGGAACAAATATACAAGACAAGCAAGAAAGAAAGAAAAAGAAGAGAAAAAGAAGAAAAAAGATAAAGAGGGCGAAAAAGAAAGACAACAGAAAGAGAACAGTGAAAAAAGAAATAAAAAAAGAAGGAAACTAGCCAGAAAGGAGGCGGTACGATAAAGACAAGTAAGAAAGAAAAGTGGAAGAAAGGTAAAGAGAACAAAATGGAGGAATTGGGGAAAAAAGGAAGGAGAAAAATAAAGGTAAAGGGAGAAAGGCGGGGCGGGGCAGAGAAAACAACCGAAAATACGAGGAATATAAGGAAAAGAAGAAAGATGAAGAGAAGAAAAACGAAGAAATTAGAAAGAAAAAAAGAAGAAAGCGACAGAGAGCAAAAAGGAAGTAGAAGGTAAAGAAAAGAAAGGAAAAAGAACGATAGCAAAAAAAAAAAAGAAAAAGATAAAAGGCTAAGGCAATGATATGAAAATCAAAGAAAAATAGAAAGAATAGTAGAAATATAACAAAGATCAAAAATAGAAAATAAAAATAAATAAGCCAGAGAGAGAGAGAGAGAGAGAGAGAGAGAGAGAGAGAGAGAGAGACAGAGAGAGAGACAGAGAGAGAGGAATGGAGAGTGAGAGATAGAGACAGGGTGTACAGAGACAGAGATGGTCAGAGTGGGAAAGGGAGAGAGGTGGAGAGGGAAGAGAGAAGAAAAGAAAGAGAGGGAGGGAGAAGGAAGAGAGAGGGAGAAGGAGGGAGGGGGAAGAGGGAGGAAGAGGGTCAGATAAAGGTAAAAGAGGGAGATAGAGAGAGAGAGAGTGGAGAGGGATAAAGAGGGAGAGAGAGGGAAATGTAAGAAGAGAGAAAGAGAGAGGGAAGAGACAGCAGGGGGAGAAAGAGAGAGAGAGAGAGTAGAAAAGAAAGAAAATGGCAAGATACGGACAGCTAAAAGAAGGAAAATGGAAATAAACGAGGAAGAAAACGAGAGAAAGCATAAAAGAAAGACATTTTAAAGAGAAGCGAAGGAAAGATAAGGACAATGAAAGAAGAAAGAAAGGAAGAAAGATATGGAGAGCAAACAAGAAGGAGAATTAGAAAGGAAAGAGGAAGAAGGTGAAGAGTTAAAAATGGATGAATACAGAAAGAAAAAAGAAGAAAGATAGAGAGAGAGAGAAAGAATGAAAAGAGAAAGAAGAAAGATAAAGAAAAGAAAAAAAGAAAAGAAGGCAAAAATAAAATAAATACAAATAAAAAAGAAAAAAGGTAAAGAGAAAGAAAAAGAAAGAAAATAGAAGGATAAAGACGAAGAAAGAGAAAAAGAACTAAAAAATGGAAGAAAAAGGAAGAATGATAAAAACGAAAATGAACGGAACAGGATGGAAAAGGAAGGCAAATAAAGAGAACGTAAAAGAAATGAAAAGGAAAGAAAAAAAGAAGAAAAAAGGAAAGAGAATGAAGAAGGAAGAAATATGAAGAAAATAAAGAAAATAAAAAATAAAAAATAAATAACAAACAAGAATGAATAAAAAGAAACGAGGAAAAAAATCTAAAAAGCACTTTAAAAAAAGAAAGAAGTAAAATAAAGACAATAAAAATGAATGGGAAAAGAAAGAAATAGAAAGAGAAGGGAAAATAAAAAGAACAATAAAGAAAATAAATAGAAAGAAGAGATGAAGAAAGACTAAAAAAGAAAGGGGAAAGAAAGAGGAAAAAAGATAAAGAGACGAAAAAGAAAGGAAATGGAAAGAAATAAGAAAGAAAATAGAAAGAGTGAAAATGATAGAAAAAGCAAAATATTAATAATTCATTCTTTTATCAGAAAGAAAGAAAAGTTAAAGAAAGAAAAAAGAAAGAAAATTGGTAACATTAAAGAGAGAAAAACGAAAAAAAGAAAATTGGTAGCATTAAAGGATGGAAAAAGAAGAAAAGAAAATTGGTAACATTAAAGCGAGAAAAAAGAAGAAAAAAAATTGATGGCATTAAGAATGAAAAAAGAACGAAAAAAAATTGGTAGCATTAAAGAGGAGAAAAATGAAGGAAAGAAAATTGGTAGCATTAAAGAAAGAAAAAAGAAAGGAAGAACATTTCTAGCATTAAAGAATGAAATAAGAAAGAAAATTTGTAGTATTAAAGAAAGAAAAAGGAACAAAAGATAATGAGTAGCATTTAAGAAAGAAAAAAGAAATAAATAGAATTGGTAGCATTAAAAAATGAAAAAAGAAAGAAAGAAAATTGGTAGCATTAAAGAAAGAAAAAAGAAGGAAGGAGAGTTGGTAGCATTAAAGAATGAAAAAAGAAAGGAAGATAATTGTTAGCATTAAAATATAAAAAAAGAAAGAAAGAAAATTGGTAGCATTAAAGAAGGACAAAGAAGGAAAGAAAATTGGTAGCATTAAAGATGAAAAAGAAAGAAAATTGGTATCATTTAAAGAAAGAAAATAGAAAGAATGAAAATTGATAGCATTAAAGAAAGAAAAAAGAATGAAAGAAAACTGGTAGCATTAAAGGAAAAAAATGAAAGAAAGAAAATTGGTAGCATTAAGAATGAAAAAAGAAAGAAAGAAAATTAGTAGCAATAAAAAAGAAAAAAGAAAGGAAGAAAATTGGTAGCATTAAAGGAAGAAAAAAGAAAAATAGGAAATTGGTAGCATTAAAGGAACAAAAGAAAATTGGTAGCATTAAAGAAAGAAAAAGGAATGGAAGAAAATTGGTAACATTAAAGAATGAAATAAGAACGAAAGAAAATTGGTAGCATTAAAAGAAAGAAAAAAGATTGAAAGAGAGTTGGTAGCATTAAAGAAAGAAAAAAGAAAGGAAGATAATTGGTAGCATTAAAGATTAAAAAAAGAAACAAAGAAAATTGGTAAAATTAAAGAAGGAAAAATGAACGAAAGAAAATAAAAGAGGACAAAGGAGAAAAGAAAATTGGTAGCAGTAAAAAAAGAAAAAAGAAAGAAAGAAAATTGGTAACATTAAAGAAGGAAAAAAGAACGAAAGAAAATTGGTAGAATTAAAGATGGACAAAGAAGGAAAGAAAATTGGTAGCATTAAAGAGGAAAAAAGAAAGAAAATTGGTATCATTTAAAGAAAGAAAATAGAAAGAAAGAAAATTGGTCGCATTAAAGAAAGAAAAAAACAATGAATGAAAATTGGTAGCATTAAAGAATGAAAAAAGAAATAAATAAAATTGGTAGCATTAAAGGATGAAAACAGAACAAAATAAATTTGGTAACATTAAAGTAATAAAAAAGAAGGAAACAATATGAAAGATAATTGGTAGCATTAAAGAACGAAAAAAGAAAGAAAAAAATTAGTAGCATTACAGATAGAAAAAAGATATGAAGAAAATTGGTAGCATTAAAGAAAGAAAAAAGAAAGAATAAAAATTGGTAGCATTAAAGGAAGAAAAAAGAAAGAAAGAAAATTGGTACCATTTAAATAAAGAAAAAGAAAGAAAGAAAATTGGTAACATTTAAATAAAGAAAAAGAAAGAAAGAAAATTGGTACCATTTAAATAAAGAAAAAGAAAGAAAGAAAATTGGTAGCATTAAAGAAAGAAAAAACAAAGAATGAAAATTGGTAGCATTAAAGAAAGAAAAAAGAAAGAAATTTGGTAGCATTAGAGGATGAAAAAAGAACAAAAGAAAATTGGTGACATTAAATGAAGAAAAAGGAAGTAAAGAAAATTGGTAGCAAGGAGAATGAAAATAGAAAGAAAGATAATTAGTAGCAATAAAAAAGGAAAAAAGAAAGGAAGAAAACTGGTTGCATTAAAGAAAAGAAATAAGAAGGAAAGAAAATTGGTAGAATTAAAGAAGGACAAAGAAGGAAATACAATTGGTAGCATTAAAGAAAGAAAAATGAAAGAATGAAAATTGCTAGCATTAAAGAATGAAAAAAGAAAGAAAGAAAACTGGTAGCATTAAAGAAACAAAAAAGAAACGAAGAAAATTAGTAGCATTAAAGAATAAAAAAAGAAGAACAGGAAATTGGTAGCATTAATGAGAGAAAAAATTAAGGAAGAAAATTGGTTGCATTAAAGTATGAAAAAAGAAAGAAAGAAAATTAGCATGATAAAAGGAAAAAAGAAAGAAAGAAAAAATGATAAAAGATAGTGAAATAAAGTAAATATTCTTAGTTCTTTCTTTTTTATTATTAATTTTTCATGAATTCATTTTTATACGTATCTTTCTTTCTTTCTTTCTTTCTTTCTTTCTGTCAGTCTTTCTTTCTTTCTGTCTTTCTTTCTGTCTTTCTTTCTGTCTTTCTTTCTTTCTTTCTTTCTTTCTTTCT
>OZ038496.1:27814806-27839806 GCA_964036315.1 Acanthosepion esculentum
AAAATTTATCATCAAGTGTGATACTGAATCCTTTACCAAAATGTATCATCAAGTGTGATACAGAGGCCTTTACCCAATTTATCATTCAGTGTAATACCAAGTCCTTTAACAAAATTTAGCATCATGTGTGATACCGATTCCTTTACCAAAATTTATCATCAAGTGTGATACCGAGTCCTTTACCAAAATTTATCGTCAAGTTTGAAACCGAGTCCTTTACCAAAATTTATCATCAAGTGTGATACCGAGCACTTTACCAAAATCTATCAAGTGTGATACCGAGTCCTTTACCAAAATTTATCGTCAAGTTTGAAACCGAGTCCTTTACCAAAATTTATCATCAAGTGTGATACCGAGCACTTTACCAAAATCTATCAAGTGTGATACCGAGTCCTTTACCGAAATTTATCGTCAAGTTTGAAACCGAGTCCTTTACCGAAATTTATCATCAATTGTGATACCGAATCCTTTAACAAAATGTATCATCAAGTGTGATACAGAGGCCTTTACCCAATTCATCATTCAGTGTAATACCAAGTCCCTTACGAAAATTTATCATCATGTGTGATACCGAGTTCTTCATAAAAATTTATCATCAAGTGTAATACCAAGTCCTTTACCAAAATTCATCATCAAGTGTGATACCGATTCCTTTAATAAAATTTATCATCAACTATGAACCGAGTCCTTTACGAAAATTTATCTTCAAGTGTGATACAGAGTCCTTTAACCAAAATTTATCATCAAGTGTGATACGGAATCCTTTACCAAGATGTATCATCAATTGTGATACCGAGGCCTTTAATAAAATTTATCATCATGCGTGATACCGAGTCCTTTACCAAAACCAAGGACAACAAAAACGTTCGAATCTTACCACGCAGATATATACACACAAAGTTCTTCCCTATTGACAAACCGAATTTCAACATTGGTCACAAATTGAGGAAAAATACGTTACATTTGTAATTTGAAAATTGAACTAATTTGAGGCAACATATCGAAGTTATGTGATCATGAATAGTTGGCAAAAAGTTTACCAGTCGGATATTATTCTCCCGGCATTCGAATATTTTGCCACATCACGGTCTCTTTATAACAGAAATCGAGATGATTACAAATTGCCCAGCGTGAAAACACTAGCGGATATGACGTCAAATGTTTCGAAGGAAGATGATCTGAATTTTCTCGGTGATGTGTTTAGCAAAAAGGCATTTGAACTGAAAAAATATATCATCCTAGTTGATAAAATTTATGTTAAATTGGGCTTACAATAGGAAAGAGGAAACTTATTGGATTTTGCCAGAGATTCTGAAGAGGCATTAGCACAAACTGTATTGAATGTTATGATCAAATCTTTACATGGTGGACCAAAATTTTTGATTAAGTTGATCCCAGTTGCCGAACTAAATTCGGAATATTTTGTCAGAATGTTAGAAATGTTGTTGATTTAGTCAATCATTTGAAATTGCACGCAATTGCAGTTATTTGTGACAATAATTGGACTAATCAATCTTTATTCAATAAATTTCATACTAAGGCTTGTGTTACTAAAAATGGTTTATACTTGATTTCGATTATGTAATTATACAGGCTGTCCATATATTTCGTGTGAACTTTAAAAAATTTATGACTTTATTTGTATTTGCGATGGAAATAATCTGTAAAAAATGTTATAAAGTTTAATGTACCTAGTTTTAAGTAAAGCTAAAATAACTAATGTGATTTCAGGCATTACTGTAAATCAGTTGGCAAATGTTTTCCGTGAACTGCAAAATCGTATTACCCTTTGTATTGCTAATGATGGAGGACATGTGGAAACTTAAATAAAACTTCAATAAAACCTTAAAAAATATAGATTTACTTCTTTCTAATCCTTTTTACAAATTATTTCTATCGCAAATACAAATAAAGTTATAATTTTTTTAAAGTGCACACGAAATTTATAGACACCCTATATTTAAACGTATTCGCAATAACTGGATAACTGGATCAATAATAATAGATCATTTCTGAACAATAATAATAGATCATTTCTGATCAATAATAATAGACCATTTCTGATGAATAATCAAAGATCATTTCTGATCAATAATTATCGATTAATTCTGAATTATAATAATTAATAATTTCTGATCAATAATAATTGATCATTCCTGACAAATAATAATATATAATTTCTGATCAATAATAATTGATAAAATTCTGATAAATAATAATAGCTCAATTCTGATCAATAATAATAGATAATTTCTGATCAATAGTAATTGATCATTTCTGATCAATAATAATTGATCATTTCTGATCAATAATAACAGATCATTTCTGATCAATAATAATTGATCATTTCTGATCAATAATAATAGATCATTTCTAATCAATAATATTTGATTTTCTCTGATCAATAATAATAGATCATTTCTGATCAATAATAATTGATCATTTCCGATCAATAATAAATGATCATTTTTGATCAATAATAAACATCATTTCTGATCAATAATAATAGATCATTTCTGATCAATTATAATTGATCATTTCTGATCAATAATTATAGATTAATTCTGATCAATAATAATTGATCATTTCTGATCGATAATAATAGGTAATTTGTGATCAATAATAATAGATCATTTTTTTATCAATAATAATTGATAATTTCTGATCAATAATAATTGATCATATCTGATCAATGAGAAATAATAATCGATCATGATGTTATAGCGGAGTAAACTGTCGCTGTCGACACGAGTTTGAACATAGATCATCAGTGAGCAAACAGACGATCCCCTTATTGATTTAAGTAGACCAGATGTGCATAGAGGAATTATATGGGAGGTAGCATGATGTCTAACTGATCACTCTTTCTAGTCTATCCTCTATTACTATACGGACCGCTATTCTCTACTCTATTCACTATACTATTTCTCTATTCAGATCACTATACGGATTACTATTCGAGCGAGTATTATCGAGCAAGTACTATTAGTGCTAGTGTTATTCGATGGCGTCAGACACCAGTATTATTCAACGGCGTTATAGTTGTATCTGCGATTACAAAGTCTCTACTACGACGAGCATTACGAATGTGACAACGAGTATTCGTTGACATCACAAAAGTGTCAAACGAGTGTTCGTTGCCAATTAGAAACAAAGGGACCACATGTTCCTGTGATACGGTGTAAATATATATTTTAAAGCTTTCTAATTTATTCTAAAAGTAAAATCCCTTCTTTTTGAATACGGGTTTTTGTTTGATCTTTCTGCTCAGTAAGAAAAAGTTATTGATCGTCAGAAACAAAGTACTCACTGTTTCTCAAGAATATTGTGTCCCAACTTTTTGAAGAATAAAGTGATTTTTATGGTTTTTTTTTTCTTTTATGGTGAAGCAAGGGAATTTGGAATTGCTCTTTCTCTTTTCCATACCACAAAAACAAAAAACAAATTCTTTGGGGTGGATATAGTATGTATATATATATATATATAGCCATGGTCCATGCCATAATTGCTTAAAATATGAATATCTGTTGGCTGAATTGTTATGCCAAACATATGATCACCTGCCAAACCTAGAAAATGGTATCCCCAAAGATATTAAAACGTCGCTTTTTTATATAGAAGAATATATCATACGAAAAGATTGTCTTGCAGAGGAGGAAATATACAATGATACTCCTTTTTATTATCACAAGTGCTGAAGTTTTTTTTAAAGAAATAGATCGTGGTGATTTAAAAGTTCCACTGCTGAGTAAGACTGTTCAGTGGTTGTTTTTCTGTTTCATAATGTTCAATGCTGTCAAATCAAAGGTCTGCAGAAATTCTTTGACAAAAAGCTTCATGTTGGTGTCTGAAATGGATCATTTCGATACAAAGAAAATACATATATTTTTGAAGAATTATTGTTTGTTTGAGACCCCCAAGTCAAGTGAAGAATCAGCACTAAAGATTTTGAAGTTGTCTTGCAATTTTAACCGTCTGATGAATTATTGATCTATAAGAAAAAAGAGACTCGTTATTTATGCAAGAGTCTCTGGTGTAAAATACATGGTTTTTATGGTTTTCTAGTTTTTTCTTTTATGGTGAAGCAGGGGATCTTGGGATTGCTCTTTCTCTTTTCCATACCACAAAAACAAAGAACATTCTTTGGGGTGGATTCTTGATGATAACATATCACTAATGAGACATTAAAATAAAAGGTTTTGATTAATTCTTTCAGATGTTTCGGGGGTGAATTACTTTCCTTAATAATCATAGAATTTTTTTTAAAGTATTGCCCCCGCCTGTTTTACCACAACATTCTTGTTATCGTAACTCATTGCTTTGAACATTTTGAAGGATAGCCTATGAATTTTTAACTAGACCTTCTATTTAATCTAAGGACATTGTATCATCTCATTTCATCATTCCTTTCAGTGAATCTGTTTATTTTTTCTAATTCCATCTTCCATTTCAGCGAATTTGTTTGCTTAGCTTACTCTACAAGATACAACGTGAGATTTGGATGCTGAAGTTTTAGTTTGAATTTGTTTTGGGATTATTTTATGATGTGAAATGAAGAGTATAACCAAAATATTGTGTTGAAAGTAATCAAAATGAGGACAGTTTAAATTTTTGGTTAATAAAACACATCACATTTGAACAAACTATGTTTCTACGCTTGATATCATCAACGGGTGCGGATCCATTTTTACCACAATATACAAATGATCTTTTGACACAAGTACAGATTCTCTAAAAAAACCACATGGAAATAAAAATCACTCATTGAAATGTTATGCATTTGTTTATTCAAAGTTACCTCTTTCTTCATTTATATCAATTCGTTAATAATCGTCAAATTTACCAATTAGCTCATTGTGGTTCTTGTTTTGGTCTGTATAACACATAAAAATCGTCAGACTCCAGTTGCATGAGCACATGACCTGCTATAGGTATGGCCTTAGACAGACCACTTAAACCGAGAAAATTCCCGCCAAATCTAATTGGATGGTAAGCCTACCTCAAAGCGACCTATCTCGAAACGGAACTAAACATATATTAATATTATTTATAACACTATATAATATAACACTATCTATCTATCTATCTATCTATCTATCTATCTATCTATCTATCTGTTGTAACCTAGAAAGGGCTATTGAATGAGAAATAACCAAAACGGAGGGTGGAAATGAAATAGTAATTTTTTTTAAACATCAACAAAATAAAATACTCGCTAGCGGTGTGAAGTAGGTAAACCACTGCTAGTGGTGGACTACTTAGACACCATATTAGCCTCACTTACAATAGTGTCCAACGTATTTATGAGGATTGGGACATAGCCTTTAGTGTTCATAGGTACGGTATATAACAAAACAATATTAAGTACATCAATAAATCCATCACTTAATGATGAAAATGAATTAATTTAAAAAAAATTATTTTTCAACATAATCTCATTCTTTGTCAATGCACTTAATCCAGTTGTGAATCATTATTAATCACTTTTCTCAAAAATGTTGTAATCTAGGAAGGGTTACTGAATGAGGAATAAACAAAACGGAGGTTGGAAATGAAATGGTAATCTTTATAACATCAAAGAAATACAATACTCGCCAGCGGCATGGAGTAGGTAAACCACTGCTAGTGGTCGACTACTTAGACAGTATATAACTCCCCATTTAGTGTCCTACGTATTTAGGAGGAGTAAGACATACCCATTAGTTTTTATAAATGAAATGGTAATCTTTATAGCATCACCAAAATACAATACTCGCCAGCGGCATGGAGTAGGAAAACCACTGCTAGTGGTCGACTACTTAGACAGTATATAACTCCCCATTTAGTGTCCTACGTTTTTAGGAGGAGTAAGACATACCAATTAGTGTTCTTTGGTACGGTAAATAACACACAGTATACAAATCATGATCTTTTGACACAAGTAAAATTCCCTAAAAAAAATTCCACACAGAAGTAAAAATCCCTCATTGAAATATTATGCATTTGCATTTGTTTATTCAAAGTTACCTATCTCTTAATTTACAGGAATTCGTTAATAATCGTCATATTTACCAATTTGCTCATTGTGGTTCTTGTTTTGGTATGTAAAACACATAGAAACATTAAACTAATCTCAAAGTGGAACTTTTCCCCCTGTTGCAAATGCTATATCGATTATTTTAGAAAATTTACCTCGTCCGTAGTAAGAGACTCCAACTGCATGATCGCCTGGCCTGTTATAAGTATGGCATTGGAGTGGGGCCATTTATCACCAATCATCGCAAATGCATGTAGGGGTTCAAAGCGGCAAGCGAGAGCTGGTGGAGGACATAGCGGGGTTGATGCTTGGGTTTTAAGTCCAGCGCACAGACTGGCGAGTTTAAGGCAAAAGAAAAAAAATCACTCAGTTGCCTTCATTTATTCCGACAGAAAGACGCCGAAGAAACGGGCATTAACGATTCATTATTAAAACACACACACACACACACACACACACACACACACACACACACACACACACACACACACACACACAATTGATATATATATATATATATATATATATATATATATATATATATATATATATATATATGAATATACGAAGAGACAGCAAATTAGACTTGCTTGACAACCTAATTGTCAGGGTTTCAATTCTCGGTAGTGAATGTGCACTGTTGATGGGTCCCAAATATAGGACGAAACGGCCGTCCGGTACTTTCTGCATTCTGTTGAGGTTTCTTTCAGACTCAATGAATTACTCAATTATAATTATCAAATCCTCCTTACAATTTCTATCATGTGTATATCATTGCTTGATCCAGCTTCTAATACTTCAGTTTGACCGGCTTGGTGATAGTAGTCGTGGCTCTGGAGGGCACAGTCCTATGGTTACAGAGAACTTCAGTTGAGTTCCACCACGGAATATGTGAGCGAGCGACGCTATATTGAGTCTGGATTGCTATCTCTTCGTCACCGAGGCCCGTTGGAACAGTTGGTAAGGTCTTTGCGTGACAACCTAGCTGTCAGGGTTTCAATTCTCGGTATTGGATGCGCACTGCTGATGAGTCCCAAATATAGGACGAAACGGCCGTCCGGTACTTTCTGCATTTTGTTGAGGTTTCTTTCAGACTCAATGAATTACTTAATTATAATTATCAAAACCTCCTTACAATTTCTATCATATTTATTTCTAATTTTAACAGTTAAAATATAATCCTTGAAAATGGCTAAATGTATAGCCGAAAGCGCTTGGATAAAAAGAACATTCGGACAATTTTTATATAATTTGTCATCCGGAAAGAAAAAAAATATTAGATCGCACGAGAAATTATATAAAAAACTAAATAAAACATATTGTCAGTCGTTTTTAATGAAATGTACATATATATGTATATATATATATATATATATATATATATATATATATATATATATATATATATATATATATATATATATAAACTCAGCCCACTCGAAAAAGTGGGTGCAACCGAGGCACATGCCCAAATGGGGGGTTAACAATTTGTATGGGTGTGGCCCTAAAAAGAGCCGTTTTTGCGTTCTTAATCTTACAAGGAAGGAACCTCTTCCATAGACCGTCATAATAATAACATACGATAATTTTTATTTATAATATACTTTTTTTTTTATAATTCTAATAATCTTTTGCGTTAGATTTCAATTCTCTAAATTGATTGCACGCTGTTTTTTACAGACATTAAAATTTGCCTTTGATTTTTGCACAAAATGTAAAAAATCAGTTTTTTTTTTTCGATTTTTCACCTTCAAGGTTGGAATTTTTTCCAGCCAATTTCGACTCAAAACCGACACTGAAGAATTATCTATCAAGCAAAAAAAAAATATCGAAATCGGATGAAAACTGTGGAAACGTATAAACAACATCTGATCACACACACAGACACACATATATACACACATATTTTTGGAATTATAGATATAGATTACCAATAATACATTTTATGATCTACAAAATATATATCTAAAAAAAAGTATGTTTCCTCAGTAAGTATAAATTTAAGTACAAAATATATGTAGTTGTAAGCATAAAATAATGTAAAAAATATTTAGATTTCAGCATTAAATAACCCATAGAGGTGTTCATATGCCGTTAAATACAACAATACATATTTATAGTAAAATTACCAACTATACATATTTAAAACAAAATTATTAACAATACATTTTATCTATACTTGAAGCTATTAAATTGTATTAAACATACGTAGGTGTTGGCATTAAATAACCCATACAGGTGTTGATATATCGCTAAACAACATCAACCAACCAATCGCTCCCTCCCAGAAAATGCAACTGAAAGTCAGCTCAGCGCATTTACAATATAAACCACAGATTGGCTATGTTAGCGAGGTGTGAGCGGCAGGGATTATTTGGTGTGGTATCATGCCAGAGCTTCAAATGAATGATATGACCCCGACTGGGTTGGCTTTCCTCGCTTCAGCATTTGTCAATATTAACCCTCGAGGTGAAAACCCGTGAGCCAGATGGTGCGTGAGCTGTGCGCGCGTGAGAAAATCGTTAGATAGATAGATAGATAGATAGATATGAACAGACTGAGATAGATAGATAGATAGATATGAACAGAGTGAGATAGATAGATAGATAGATATGAACAGACTGAGATAGATAGATAGATAGATAGATAGATATGAACAGACTGAGATAGATAGATAGATAGATAGATATGAACAGACTGAGATAGATAGATAGATAGATATGATCAGATTGAAATAGATAGATACACAAATAGATAATTAGATAGATAGATAATTATTCTAATGGGATTAATAGATGGTAGATTAGGAACCTAATGAGATAGGTAGATGGATAGATAGATGGATGAGAACAGATTGAAATATAGATTGGTAGATAGATATATATATAGACTAAAATATAGAGACAGACATAGAGACATGAACAAACAAAATAGATAGATAGATAGATATGGACAGACTAAAACAGATAGATACACACATAGACAGGCAGACAGATCGATAGAAGAATCAGACTAAGATAGATAGAAAAACAGACAGACAGATAGATAGATAGATATAAACAGACTAAAATCGATAGATAGATAGATAGACGTGTAGGTCAATAGACATGAACAAACTAAAATAGATAGATAGATAGATTGATAGATAGATAGATAGATAATGTACAGAATCAGATAAAGAGAGAGAAAGAGAAAGATCGATAAACAATCGCCCGAGAGGAATTAAGCGGTCTTTGTCATACATCAGAAGAGAATGTATGAGTCCGTGTGTCGGTTGAGGAGGTGGGGTTTGCATACCACACACTGAGAATAACTGACGGAATTTTAAAGTGGGTTTACGGCCACATTCCGATCACCGAAGTTAAGCCACATCAATCCCTTGTAGGTATCTAGATGGCTGACCGGTTGGGAATATCAGAAGCTTGGATGTACGACTGGTGCAGTGGATAATGGCTCAGAATTGTTGATCGGAGAGCCGAGTTCCAATTCCCGTTGGGTTCGTTATATTAACTTATACGTAGATACCTTTGGAAACGATATGAATCAAACAATTCTCCTCTTAACTATGGGTAAATTAGTAAGTCCTGTATCAGTAAACCAATATCGTCTAAAAATATCTTACAATCTAAAAATACTTTCTGGCTTTAAATAACCCACAAAGAGTCGACAAACCGTAAAAATCGTATCAATCAATAAATAGTAAATTGAATAAAATGTTAAGTAATGAAGATTCAAGACTTTTATTATCATTTAAATATCTCAGGAGTATTTTAAGAAAGGACGGATAATGTGACACCGAAAGCCGAAGATGCATTGGGATGGAGACAGATGCTTTCCTGAAGCTAAGCAAATATTAAGAAAAAGGAAAATATCGCCATAGGCAAATAAAAGGGAACTGAAACTGTTATGTAATAATACTGGACAATCTTCTGACAAATGAAGGTGAGACTTGAAGCAACAGAAAATGTGGTTCTACAGAAAGATGCTGAGAATACCATGGTTAGATGATGTGAGCAACGACGAAGTTTTAGAGAAAACGTAAACAAAAAGGAGATTTATACCAAATATCAGAAAGAAAGAACCAATTGAAATTTTTAGAGCACATAATGAGAAAAGAAGGCTTGGAAATTTTGACAGTCGCAGACCCTACAGAATGGAAGACGGAGAAAGAAAGACAACAGGTAACCTACCTAAGAAACTTGTGTAAATACATGGCAGGAGGAGACGAGACAGTAAATTGTAAAGAGCGATGATCGTCAACATCCTGAAGGCACATGGAGCATAAAAGAAAAATGAGCATGTGCAAATTGATGGGAGAAAAAACGTTTAGGAAAGATAACAATAGGAGAAAATTTACTAAGAGCTACAAAGGACAGGAAATTGTGGCGAGCCATGATCGTCTGCGCTCTGAAGGGACACTGCGCGAAGAAGAAGAAGAAGAAGAAGAAGAAGAAGAAGAAGAAGAAGAAGAAGAAGAAGGAGGAGGAGGAGGAGAAATGAGGAGGAGGACGAAGAAGAAGAAGGAGTACGACGACGAGGAAGAAGAAGAAGAAAGCGGAGGAAGAAGAAGGAGGAGGAGGAGGAAGAAGAAGGAGGAGGAGGAAGAAGAAGGAGGAGGAGGACGAGGAAGAAGAAGAATAAGGAGGAGGAAAAGGAAGAGGAATAATAATAATAATAATAAGGAAATGGAGGAGTAGGAAGAGGAAGAAGAAGAAGAAGAAGAAGAAGGAAGAAGAGGAGGAGGAGGGGAAGAAGAAGAAGAATAAAAAGAAGTAGAAGGAGGTGGAGGAGGTGGACGACGACGACGACGAAGAAGAAGAAGGAGAAGAAGAAGGAGGAGGAGGATGAAGAAGGAGGAGGAGGACGACGAAGAAGAAGGAGGAGGAGGAGGAGGAGAAATAAGGAGGAGGAAGAGGAGGAGAAAGAAGTGGAAAGGAGGAGGATGAGGAAGAGGAAAGGAGGAGGATGAAGAAGAAGAAGAAGAAGGAGAAGAAGAAGAAGAAGAAGTGGAAGAAGACATTACACTTGCTACAACACAAGAAGACTGCTAACGTTGGAAGCAATATATTTCTGTTACTAGTGGACGTGGCAGTTTGTATCAGAAGTTGAACCATTCACGTTGATTCCACTTTCAGCGCCGACAAACTTAACGCCACCGCACATCCGACATTTTCAAGATAGAACATATTTCTTCCGGCTATGACTTTAAAATAGTTTTACTTTAGAAACCTGTTAAAAGTAATACCAAACTTTTACTAAAGTACTTATTCTTCCTTTTCATGAAGACAATTACCTCTCTGGCACACGCAATCTTTTCTTCTTCGTTTTGCTAAACAGTATTCGAAGACCGTGAGCAAGAACAGAAGAAACGATTTCGACTGAACAATGGCACTTTTACGTGAAAAGAGGTGACAGGGATAAAATAAACGACAAGTAAGAAAATCTATTTATTTTGCTCAATTTGTATTGAAGGAGATCTAGAATTCCGACTCGTAATAAAATAAACACCAAGTCTACTTTTTGTCTCTGAGTCCGTTCGAGAAAAGTGTGAAATTTTACTGATAATGGGCGAATTTGGAACCGCCACGAAATCTGATGCTACTGTCGACTCGCGGGCCCATTACCACCCTTTATTATCGAATATTGAAGAAGATAGCCGCCAGGTGGCGTACCGTTTGATTAGGTTGAGAACCATTTCACGAGTGACTTGCCTTTGATTACACAGGTAAATTGTACCAGTGAATGCAATGTCTCAAATTGGACTCTGTTCGCTTGCAAGGCAAGTGTGAAGCCTATTCTTTCATTTTTTTTTAAATGTATACACAGAAATCTGCTTAGTGTACGCTGGAGAGATTATGGAAGCTAATTTACTTAAGAGTTTGTGTACGTGTTGTTTTTATAATTCTGACTTCAAATACTAAAGTTTTAGCCTTTTATCAAGTATGTTTCCGGGTTTCTTCACTTGCCAATTTCAGACTCTAGTAGTAACTTCAGAAGGAAGACGACGCAAAAGTTTCCAGCGCTATGTTTTAACAATGTCAGGGGAAATTTTAGAAGTATCTTTCTGTTTACTCAGCTCTTTATTCCTGGTGCAGTCAGTCGGACACAAATGCACATTTAAAAATGGATTCCACATGACTTCGAAGTGTCGTACATCGACTAGGGTATAGGATTCCTGTCTTTCTTGTTCAGCACAAAATAATTTTGTAAAAAGACCTTATTGGTCAGATCAGGTCAGTTCAGCCTGCTTAATTGAACGATATATTAATGCTTGTTATTTAATGTGTAATATATACATTTAAAAAGTAGGTTATTTACTGTCATATATATATATATATATATATATATATATATATATATATATATATATATATATATATATATATATATATATATATATGTATGCAGGTGTGCAGTGAAATAGGAAAGAACACGTTAGGTAGATAATCCGGTGTTCCTTAATATTTAGCTTTATTTTCAAAAGGACAGTGCTCCATACAGAAGTAGAGCTTATATTATAATAATATTTTTAGTTTTTAAAAATATGATTCCTCCGCTACATAAGAGTTCTCATGTTTCAAAAGCGAGAGCCGAGACCCCTAACATAATTTTTTAAGTTATGAAGTGTTAAGGCGTCTGGACCCGCTTCCTTGTCAAGCGAGAATTTGGGAATAAGCTATCTTTTGGTTAGCTAGTGTTTTATAAGTACGGTATAATTGGAACATTAGTTGCTATGGAAACGGCTAGTTTCGGCCGTTAAAGATAGGTGGTTTAAGGGGCTAAGAATTAAGAATTAATTTTTATCTACAGGCTAGTCCCTTTCCAAAAATGCGTATCAAGTTACAATGGTGATTCTATGTCCAGAGTGGTTTTGGCTTATGCTAGTCAGACGGTGTCTTTTTTATTTATGGGCTTGCCTTGAGTCGTTGAGTGACTAGAAGGTTATGTTTCATTATTATCTATTTGATCTGTTTATTTATTTGTTTATTTACATGTTTTTTTTTATCAAAGGGTTTTTCTCAATAATTATTGGGCTGAGTTTTTTAAGGCTTTTAAATTATGGACTTAATTTGTTTAAATCTATTTATTAATTATTTAATGCGAAAATCATTTGATGACGACAGAACACCGTTAACTCATGTCTATGGTTTAGTAACTTTTCACTATTTAGAAATCTAATGATGTGCAGTTTTTCGTGTAGGCACAGAGGGCATGGGTCATCCCAGGTTTTACATGTTCTAGTTCTATTTAGTATTTTCCATTTTACTTTCGGTGTTTTGTGTATGTGAGTGTGTCTGTATGTGCGTGTGTGTGTGTATGTATATATATGATTGGTATATTTACTGTCGAATATATACATTTTTATAAGAAGTTTATTTAATGTGCAATATATATATATTTTAAAATTAGGTTACGTACCAATCGGTTGGGTTTCGATCCGGGCTTGAGGCATTCGGATGTCTAGTCGCACTGAGGAGCAGTGATACAGCGAAACAGTACTGTCTGCGAATGAGATAACTCAGCTCTTGAAAATATATTTCAGTTGAGCACTGTTAAGAGACAAACTGATTATATAAACAACAGCCACCTGCGTTAATGCAAAGATCTTCAGTAAAATGAATGGAGCACTCCGGTTGATTGGCATTTGTTTACATTCCTAAAAACAATACGCTAGATTTAGCGGGTTCATTTTGTCGAATGAAGATAGCTCAGTGGTAGAAACTCTGCCTGACGCCAATTCGGTTGGGTTTCGATCTGGGCTTGAAGCATTCGGATGTCTAGACGCCCTGAGGAACTGCGAAAGAGCACTGTCTGCTAATGACATATATATGTATAATGTGTTGGTTATTTAATTTTCTATATTTATGTGTTAAACGGCTGCATACCAGGGATAGAGCATATGCAAACATAAAGATGGGCATTGAAATCACCGTCGCATACACAATTCCGGAAAATCCTTGTTGAAAACACAACTATACTTAAACATGAAAACAATAAACAAAAACTAAAAATCCTTGAAGCTATATACATAAAACAGTTGAAACCTAACCTGAACAAAATAAACTATGAAATCTCCACAAATATTCTTAAATGCCTATAATCTATAGCAGAAGCCATTGGTTTATACCAATGGCTTCCCATATTTAATACTTCTCGAATTCACTCTCGTGTGGTCATGTGTGACGTCAAGAGCTGCGGTGCGATTTTCGCTTCCAGCGTCTTATATGCAAGTCTTTATCGTTGCTTGGAAATCATCCATGTAAACAGAAACAGACTATCATTACTTGTCCGTGTAATGCTTAATATATTGTTCTGCAATTGTCATCTTTGATAATGGCTTATGTAAACCGAAAGCTTAGATTGGATTAAAAATATGTATCAATATTGTGATTTTCTTTCATTGTTTAATGATAATGTTATTAAGCTTATCAGACGATATGAAAAGAACTTACATAAAATATATAGACAACACTTTTCTATATTATTTAATGAAACATGTATGAATGTAAAAATGCTGCCTAAATACATACAATATATATCTATCTATATATATCTATATATATATATATATTTGTATATTTAGGCAGCAATCCTTCGTTTATGCATGTTTCATTAAAAACGACATACAAGGTACTACGATTGAGCGTTTTATTTCATTTTTCTTGTGTTTGAACAAGAGCTTTCTTTACAGGACATAGGGTGTGTAGGAACAAAATATTTAAAAACCCTAACCTAACCTTACTCTAATTCTAACCCTAACCCTTAGTTCCGAGTTGAAATTAATTCTCCACCCCACGAAATTAAACAGAAGATTAAGGGCTACGGCTATTTGGCTCGCTCCAATCGTTCCTGAAAAATCGCGTAATGAAGGTCTTGTTGAAAAAACACGCTTCCAGATTCTTTTACATTAATGCGGGCTTCCTGCGGGGATCGACCCTTGGACCTACGTAGTTTCTTATCTTCATCAATGATCTTCCTGCTGTCATAGGCATATATGCTGATGACACAACTATTTACTATTGTCCTAGCAGCAATTTCGACAGATCCGACAAAGCTAAGCTGGGAACTGCTCTAAAAAAGGACCTCCAATCGATAGTTAATTAACGCAAGGAATGGCTTGTAAATGTTAACGCCCCCAAATAATAATACGTTCATTTAATCACCACGGAGAATCTTTTTTGCCCGCCATTAAGGTAGCTGAGGGTAACTTCCAGGAGAAAAATACTCTCCGCCTTCTTTGGGCTCACCTTTTCCATTGATATCAAGTGGGCCGATTATATTGAAACATTTACTATGTCTCCTGCGAGGAAAGTTGTTTTACTGTGCCGTGACAAATGACTTTTCTCTTCGGAATCTATCTGGCATAGCTATAAATGTAACATTCATCCATGAAATGAATACACTGGTTCACAATTTTTAAAAAGTTGACACCTTCAGAAATGAGATGCGCCAACCCTTACGTATTTTGGCATGCTGAACTCGGCAATGGCTTTCAAATTAGATGATTGGCTCAAGATTGAGAGATATTTAGTCAGTTATGCCATACGCACGCGTACAATAGATGTCCACAAGAAAACAATTTTGCTTTGTAACATTGTAACATCTGCTTTGATGTTCTGTTCTACGTCGGCTATCAGTGCAATACACAGACACATCAAAATGGTAATGTATGCGTTTATTGAATAAAATGCAAGCGGAAAATTCTCTTTACATATATATATATATATATATATATATATATATATATATATATATATATATATATATATATATATATATATGCGCAATTATTGGGCAACCACAGACTAGAATAAAGAGACAGACATGCAGGTCAATAGACATGAACAAACTAAAATAGACAGATAGATAGATAGACAGATAGATAGATAGAAATATAGATAGATAGATAGATAGAAATATAGATAGATAGATAGAAAGATAGATAGATAGATAGATAGATAGATAGATATAAACAGACTAAAAGAGACAGACATGTAGGTCAATAGACATGAACAAACTAATATATATATATATATATATATATATATATATATATATAGATAGATAGATAGATATGAACAGACTGAAATAGATAGATACACAGATAGACAGAAAGATCGATAGAATTAGCAGACTAAAATAGATAGATATTGTCTTTAGTAAACTGCAAAAGGATCATTTTTGGTCACAGTTCCACGATAATCAACAAGTATAGATGAACTCCACCAGGCTTGAAACTGTTTCTCCATTGCTTCAATGTCTTCATGAAATTGTTCACCGCGCTCCCAACAACGTATTGGCGGGGGAATCAAGATTCGAGTCTAAGATGTTGATCTTCAAAGACATATTCCAGCCAAGATGTTTGTATACTTTTGGTGGGTATTCAACAATCTTTTTGTAATTTTCTGCTCTTTCCTTACCCAGAAATTTGGATGCCACTGACTTGAAAGCGCCCCATACAGTTTGTACTTTTCCCCGTAGTACTCCAAAAAGATGACTTCTCTTATCTTTGCTTCACTTATCCTGGGGAATTTATTCTACACATAATTGAAAGCTCAAGGACACATGGCCCAGTGGCTAAAGACGTTGTGACTAGACCCCAAAGAATCGTGAGTTCAATACAGTAGTGGTGAACCAAAAGTTGGAGAGTTGAGTTAAAGGGTAATAACTGAAAGAGGTATGGCATGTGGAACAAGAACAATCTACCCCTGTGGACAAAATAAAGTTTCGATTCGAAATATCTAAGCACCTGATGAAGACCAAAGCGTACAACTGCCGAAATGTTGTGAATATAGCAATGAAGATGAGGATAACAGTCTGAATAATGTAAATAATGCAAGTAATACTTGAAAGCTGTCTTTGCTTTGTGATGAGCCTTCACGAAATTTTTCATAAGGCAAGCTTAATGTGAAGAGGTGGCAACAATGTTTTCTTTGATTCGACTAGTGGTGTATGATGAGACATTTTCCTCCCGGGTTACAGTGATTGTTGTAGCGGCCGGTAATGAGGATTTCTGGCTTGGCTGTTGCATTCAGAACAGTACTTGCTAATAACCAGATTTCAGTCCTGACAAGAGAGCAACGACTTTCAAATCTCCACAAAGTTGCCAGTTATGTTGACCATACTTAATACATCTCAGTATTTGTTTCATCTTGTCATAAGTTTCTTTCGTGCGGGCTTCATGACCAACAGAGGTTGGAAGTTAAAGCATTACCATTGTGTATAAAGATAGCATAGAGACTTGTCTTTGAGAAATCAATGAAGAGCCTTCGTTCCTCTGAATTGTAACTTATGTAAAGTGATTGCATAAGACCACTGATATCATTGCAGTATACAAATTCACCTCCTTAACTTTGAGCCCTGACCACTGCTTTACCGGTGGTAGGGAAAAATGTCGTAATGCCCAGACACCGGCTGAACAGTGGTAGAGAAAAATTATTTAATGCCCAGCCACCGGTTGAACAGTGGGTAGACACTTGTAACTATATTTATATCTACCGTGAAGCATTACACATCAATTATTGGCGAATTTTGACTCAGTAGCTCATGCAGAACGGTTAAAATTTCCAGAAACGCAGGGCTCAGACGGTTAAGAATGGAATCAGACTCTTGTGACGATCACAGAAATGAGAAACCCTTACATCACCAGTCTTAGGTTCCAGGTTACATTGCTGTAACCTGGAACCTAAAAGTTCCGTTTGACTCTTAAGAAGTTCCAAATCTATGACTAAGTCTTTTTGGTCCTTTTGAGAGTTGAATGCTCCGAGAGAAAGGCTTTAAAAACTGTAAACGTCTGCAAAGTCCACGCCTCCTATCACACCGCAAACAGATCGGTAAAGACTTTGCTGAAAAAACGGCAAACATCGAATGAGAAAAAATTTAAACTGGATAGTCCACATGGCTTCCAATGTTATTGGTACGGTAAGGATATCGCACCGGAGACATTTTGTGCACGGCACCGTGGAAGAGGTTCCATCATGATCCTGGGTGTTATCTCCTTACAAGAAACAATGGAATTTCAGATTATATAGGGGTGTCAAACCGTGGCGTCTTACACTGTCATATTGGAGACAGCATCCGTATCTGTCGCTTGTGTGGAAATGACTAGACGTTTCAACAAAACAACGCTGCAATCTATAATGTCCGCAGGATAAAGGACTTTTTCATGGCGAATAACGTGATTTTTGGGCCATCCAGCGTGTTCGAGTCGGAGCGAGAAGAGGCGTGATGAAGGAGAGGATGTTTGGTGTAGATGATAATTGTATCGAAAACAGTCCATGATCTTCATGAAGGCATGTTCACCACTTGGAATAACATTCCAGCCAGCCTTCTGCAGACGCTTATATCGACAATACCAAAGCGAAACATTGACGTTATTCACGATGACGACTATGCATATCACTACTGAGAAGTCTTGTTGGGCAATTCCTACTCTGGTTAGGACTTCTTTTAGGTGTGATCTTAAACTTTTGACCCGTATTCAAATTTTCCGTATTAAATGCTAAAAAGTTTTTGATTTGGTTTTTCCTTTTCTTATTTTCATTTTTAGAAACTCTACTCAAATAAGTGGTTGAGTCTAACAACGCAAATCCCCCACCCACCCCAAAATCACTATCCAAATTACTTCGGAAGTATTCGTGCCAAACTCTGCCTCTGGACAGAGAGGAACCCAGACAAGGCTTGTCGAAGGGCAGAGACTCGTCTGGGGTGGTAGAAGGGGTCTACGGGGAATTTTTGACCGAGTATACGGGCTCGAATACCCACAATAAACTTGGCCTTGTGCCGCATCCGACTGAGATCTGATTGTTCAAATAAGACTTTCTGAAGTAATTAGTAGCGATTTGGCATCGTGGTATTTTCATTTACCCACAGGAAAAGGGTTTGGCCACCAAGGACATTCATGTTTGCATGGTTGCATTGATGACACCCCAGCATTATCAACATTGGGCCCTTTCTCAAAAGTGTGCATATAACTTTAGGAGGGGAATAGAGAGTCTTGAAAATGAACCAAAGTTTGGAAGTTCTGCATCTTCCATCACCGAAGAAAGCATTGATCCTAATCACCACATGGTGATGAATGACAGGGGATTGACTATAAATCAAAGAGCCAATGTTATTAGGATATCCCGTGCGTGGGTTGAGAATCTTCTGACCAATGACCGTTTCATAACGAATTCCACGTCTTCTGACACTTACTCAAAAAACGAGGCTGAACACATCACGGTAAAAACTGATATTGTTTCAGACAGGTTCAGCTGATTTCCTTGAAAGTGTCATAACGTGAATATCTTCTGACACTTACTCAAAAACGTTCAGGCTGAAGACATTACGGGAAAATCTGACATTGTTTGAGGTAGGTTTAGCTTGTCACTGCATCCAACCAACGCCTTTATCCAAGACCCAAAGAGTGTGAGTTCAATACCGGGTTAAGACAGTGGAGAACTTGTGGAGGGGAATTAACTGGGGATAACTGGTAAGTGACATCCATTAAACATGGTACGTGGAACTAGAAGAGTCTACCCCAGTGAGCGAAATAAAGGGTTCAGTTCGACATTCCAACCACCTGAAGAAGGTTGGAGCGTACAACGGCTGAAACGTTGTAATAAATATGGCGACAAAGATGAGGACAATAGTCAGAATAATGTAAATATTGTACATAATACCTCATCTCAGAAATATAGACTGATGGTGAAAGGTAGAAATATTGTAATAAATATGGCGACATAGATGAGGACAATAGTCCGAATCATGTAAATAGTGTACATAATACCTCATCTCAGAAATATAGACAGATTCTGAAGGGCTGAAACGTTGTAATAAATATGGCAACAAAGATGAGGAAAATAGTCCGAATCATGTAAATAGTGTACATAATACCTCATCTCAGAAATATAGACAGATACTGAAAGGCCGAAACGTTGTAATAAATATGGCGACAAAGATGAGGACAATAGTCCGAATAATGTAAATAGTGTACATAATACCTCATCTCAGAAATATAGGCAGATATAGTTCGCTAGTTAGGGATTGTCGAAAGAAAGCTTTTTTAGGAGACGATCATGGCTATGTTTTTAGAAAAGGTGGGACAGAAAATAACAGGCAATATTTGTAGACTGTCGCAGTTGATAATGTGGTTCTGTAGACGATACTTGAGAATACCAATGCTATGGCATGCGACAAATAAAGAAATTTCTGAGAGAACAGTACCAACGAATATTTCCTCTCAAAAGTCTGGAATCTACCGCAAGTTAAGTTGGCTCTCTGTGTCGTGCCAGAAAGTTTTTTCTCGTCTGAGCCCATCCTTCAAATCTGTAAATCAACCTTCCGTCGTTGCATGCAACATTGCTGTCATATACGGTCTGGTGCTCCCGCTGTACGTCTCGAGGTCCTCGACAAAATCCAGAGACGAATATGCAAGATGAGATGTCCTGATCTGGCACCTAGTCTACAATCGCTATCCCACAGACGTGCTGTAGCCTCCCTCTGTCTCTTCTACAAAGATTTTCATGGCAACTGTTCCGACGAGCTTCATTCGCTGCTTCCCGGACTACATGAATTTAAGCGAGCTACCAGGCTGGCATCTGGGTCCCACTCTTTCACTGTCAATAGAGTTAAATGTAACCATCTCTTCTTTTCAAACCGCTTCTTCTCCCGCACTTCCCGTCTGTGGGACTCCCTTCCCCTTACTTGCTTCTCCGATGACAATAATCTTCAAATATTCAAGTGTAATGTCAATTGACATCTGACACCCTGAGCTTGTTCCCTGTTCTTCTCTGTATCCTTTCCTCAAACACACCTCTTTACTCTTGTTCTCAATCCTTTGTAACCCCTTGCGTGCTAGTGGTACTCCTACCTTGCTAGGGGCAAATTGCCTTAAAAAAAGTATTTCGCAAAGGAAGGAAAAATAATGGCTTTAGAAAATACGGAAACGCATAGCAGTCTTCGGAACGGAAACGGCACAACATACAGAAATGAAAATAAGAAAATAAGGGAAAATCTAATTGTAGAAGCCAGTGAAGGTTTTTATTCTTTTAAATGTTTTATTTGCGATAGAATCGGCTTGTCTTATAGCTGGCCTCCCTGGGTAAGTCTTTAAACAACAGCCGCGTCCTGGATAAGACGATAAACTACATCCGCGTCTTGGGTAAGACGATAAACTACGTCCAGCAGCAAGGCCTCTGATCAGGGGGTTTTGAGAAGCATGGAACCACCCAGGTTCACCCTGACACGGGGTGGTAGCACCTGTTAGGGTCCCAGCTATTACCTATTACCAGAGATACTTTTTTGAAAAAAAAATATTAACAGCAATACAAATTTTGAAGGAAAAATATTACCAGAAACAGATTTTTGACAAAACAAAATATTACCAGAAATAAAAAATATGCTGTTGGCATGAAATATTAACATTGAGGTTGATATGCCGTAAAACAAAAGAAACCAAACCAAACCTTAAAGCTGGACTGGAATCACAAAAAAGATTTTATGTTGAAGTTCTAGGTATCAAATATAGAGGAGAACGATTATATGGAATCAGTTTCTAAATCTAATGCTTGGAAAGTTGGTTCACTGTGTCGTGCTAGACATTTTCTGTCTCCAGAATCTGTCTTGCAGATTTATATTTACCATTCTTCCGTGTATTTCATATTACTATCACATTGTCTTACGCTTCTGCTATATATCTGCGACTATTTTTCCTTTTTATGTGCCATGTCCTTTAAGACGTAAGCGATCATGTCTCTCCACCTCCCTCTATCCCTTGCAGCTCTCAACAAGTTTCTTCCCTCTGCTTCCTACCCAGGCCCTCCAGGTATGACACGCATTGTTTTCCATTGTCTCTCTTTCCCTCTATTCGACCTGTGAGTATCAGATTCTCCAGTCCCTCCTTCCTCATTATGTGCCCCAGGAACTTCAGCTGCCTCTTCCTGATGTTAAGTATAAGCCTCCTTCTTGTTTGCATCCTCTCTAAGACCTCATCATTGCTCACACGTTCGGTCCACGATATCCTTAGCATCCTTCTGTAGAACTACATCTCTGTGGTGTCTCTTCTTCATCTTTGAGGAAATCGTTCAACATTCGCTGCCGTAAATAAGTTTCTGGGACACATAATGAGGAAGGAGGGCCTGGAGAATCTGATACTCACAGGTTGAATAGAGGGTAAGAGAGACAAGGGGAAAACAATGCATGACGTACCTAGCGGTTTTTAGCAAGTGGATGACAGAACGTGGTCTGGGGGAGGAGGCAGAGGAAAGAACTTGTTGAGAGCTTCAAGGGATAGAGGGAGGAGTGGAGAGCCATGATCGCCTACGTCCTGAAAGGACATGGTATATAGAAAGAAAAGAATCACATGACGCAAAGTAATATGTGGGTCACATTTCTGGAAAATCTAAAATATGTAAATTGTAAAAAAAAATAATAATAAATGCTAATGGGCACTTCTAACCTCTTCCGTAAATTTCACTCAGTGTAGTGATTTTTTTAAAGCAATTCACCCCAAGCAAGGCGGGAGGGCCACTATTACGCAAAGGTTTATAGAGTGGGAGCGAGAGTAAAGATGCTTGATGGAGGAAAAGATGAAGACAAGGACATGGAATGGGTCAGGGCATCTGGAGATGTTGATTGACATTACATTTGAATAGTTGGAGATTATAGCTATCAATGAAACAAGTAATAGGAAGGGAATTCCACAGACTGGAGGCGCGAGACATGAATCTATTGGAGTAGAAGAGACGGCCACATTTAACCGTTTCGACAGTAAAATGGTGGGACCGTGATGCCAGCTTATTAGCACGCTTAAATTCATGCCGTCTGGGAACTTGCGAAAATAGTTCGTCGGAGCAGGTACCGTAAAAAATTTGTAGAAAAGACAGAAGGAGGCGGCGGCACGTCTGTAAGAGAGCGACTGTAGACAAGATGCCAGTTTAGGACTAACCACATTGCATATGCGTCTCCGGATCTTGTCGAGGACCTTAAGGCGAACAGAGGGGGAACCAGACCAGATATGGCAGCAGTATTCCATGCAAGGGCGAATGGTTGATTTCTAGATTGCAATTACTTTTTTTTTCCTTGATTGCATCAGGACTCGTCTGTTTTCATCTTCCGAGACAAAAAGAAACAAATAAACGTAATGTCTGGTTGAGAATTGCGGGAAACTTGTACGACACAAAGCAGAAGTGAGGAGACGACGACGACGACGAGAAGAAGAAGAAGAAGAAGCGCTTGTACATGTATATTTCAGAATAGATTTTTTTATGAAATTGTGATTCATACGAAATCTTAACTCAGTGAACAAATATAGCTTTAAACCAGACAACTTATTAGACAGCAGATGCAATTGTTCTTGGATAATAACAACATTACTAGCAATAATAATAGCAACATGTTTTTAATAATTAATTTGAATGACAAAACACTGAAAATTTAAATTCAAGACATATTAATGTGGCATAACAAGGAAAAAAAGTTTGTCATAAATACTGTTTTAATAATGATTTTTAATACGACCTTTGATCGTTAATAGTGGTTGCATACAGTGTATGAAATTTGGATGCAATTGTAAAAATATTATGGGTCAGAGGAAGCAATATATTTCTTTTTCTTATTCTTTTCGCAAATAATATAAATAATATACTGAAAGAATTTTGATGATTTCCAAATAAGAAACACGAAATAATAATAACAACAAATAAAATGATAATGAAATATAAAATAAGAAATAAATATTGCTAATTTATAAACAATATCAAAATAATAATAAATCCTAAATTAAGATATATAATGTTAATATTTTGAAGATCTTGAATATGAATATGGCTTTCATGATGTATCACATTTCCTTTGAGAGCTTTCAAGTTCAACGACGAACTTCATATATATATATATATATATATATATATATATATATATATATATATATATATATATATATATATATATATATATATATATATATATATATATATATATATATATATATATATATATATATATATATATATATATATATATATATATATATATATATATATATATATATACACACACACACATACATACAATCACGGTACGGTACGGTGCAGTAATGGATAACGGCTTGGATTGAGGAATCGGAGAGCCGAGTTCGAATTCCAGTCGAATCCATTCACTTACGTGCTAACACCCTTGGGAAAGGTGTGAATCCTCTTCTTCTCCCTCCAACTATGGGCAAAATAGCAGGACAGACTGGGTTCAAAACCTGCGGAGGGTCGTTTGGGGACCTTGTGGCATTCGTTGCACCAGGTCCCTGTATTCGTCCCACAAAAAGTGTGGATGGCCCTACACAAAGCCTTCACCACTATAATCAAATCTTGTGTGGGTGTCCGGCTTTCAGTTCCTGGGAACTGATCTGTTTGGCCCTCATACGTCGAGTTCGACGGGAGAGTCCATCATATATATATATATATATATAAGTAAATATATATTTGTATTTATGTATATAAATACAGGGTGACACAAAGAAACGGGAAATTTTTAACAATCCAATAAAACCAAGAGTGATGGAAGAAAAATATTTAATTCGTAGTAATTGAAAAATTAAAACATGCCATTTACGAAACAATGATGGAATTTTCATTTTTTTTAAATTACGTCCTGTAGATGGCGTCCTCCTGTACGAATGCATTCTTGAAATCTGCTGTTGAGATTCCTCATTGACTGCTGCAACATCTCAGCTGGGATACTGTGAATTTCATTCTCGCTACTAAAATGGCGAAATGTTTACTTGCTCAAGGTCACTGTCTCGCAGTGTTGCCACTTGCTCATGTCTGGCAATACGCACTTCAAAAATTCCCGTTTTTTGGGGTCACCCTATATGAGTGTATATATGTGTGTGTATATATAATATATACATATGTATGTATATATAAGTATATATATCAGTGTATGTATGTAAGATTATAAGTAAATATATATGTATATATAAGAATATATATATGCATCTGGCTATGT
>OZ038496.1:27844806-27867306 GCA_964036315.1 Acanthosepion esculentum
CAAAACTTTTAAGTTTAATATTAAAATGAATGAATTAATGAATGACAAAATTTATCAGAAGTGAAAGTTAACAAAATGTTGGCTATTGCTGTTCTGTATGAGGGCAAGAAGAAAAAAACATTGTTTAAATCAGTAACAAAACAAAACAATGGTTTTCACTCTATTCTGGCGCCCTAAAAAGCCTAATGCCGCACTTGGATGTTAAATGATCTTCAAAACCGTATAAAACTACAAAAACCTTGAAATCGAAATCTCAAAAATGTGGCACATGGGAACATCAACAATCCCTGTTGTCGTTGGGGCCCTAGGATTGGTTGGAAAAGATTCCAGTAGACTAAATAAAGGGATTCCAGGAAGTCCATGCCTTAAAGAAATACAAAACAATTTGTTTTTATGAGTACAGCCCGCACCTTACGAATGGATTTATCTATGTAAATATGTCTGTTCTTTTCTTTTTTTAAATGATTAGTGGAAAATGTCCTGATGCCATTCACCTTAGGTCTCTAGGCGGGACCCGGAAAGAAGCCATTTCCCTTTAGGTCTCTAGGCGGGACCCGGAAAGATGTCATTTTACCTTAGGTCTCTGGGAGGGACCCGGAAAGATGCCATTTCATTTAGGCCTCTGGGCGGAACCCGGAAAGATGCCATTTCATCTTAGGTCTCTGGGCGGAACCCGAAAAGATGTTATTTCATCTTAGGTCTCTGGGCGGGACCCGGAAATATGCCATTTCACCTTAGGTCTCTGGTAGGGGCCCGGAAAGATGCCATTTCATTTAGGCCTCTGGGCGGCACCCGGAAAGATGCCATTTCACCTTAGTTCTCTGGGCGGAACCCGGAAAGATGCCATTTCACCTTAGTTCTCTGGGCGGAACCCGGAAAGATGTCATTTCATCTTAGGTCTCTGGGCAGGAACCGGAACGATGCCATTTCACCTTAGGCCTTTGGGCGAGACCCGGAAAGTAATTTGTACACACCAGAAATCAAAGGAAATAATAATAATAATAATAGTAATAATAATAATAATAATAATAATAATAATAATAATAATAATAATACTTTTATTCTTGCTGTAGAGGACCAAAGCTTGCAAACTAGAAATTACCAATCACACATACTGAAAAATTGTGTTTGTCCAAAATGCAGATTCTGTGATAAATGTCCAGAAACAATTAACAATCCTGTATCAGGTTGCACGGTACTGGCACCCCATTGAATATAAAACCCGGCATGACAGAGTGAGCTAATATCTGCATCGGAAAATCTGCACCTTTTACGGAAAGGAAATTGCAAGAAACTGGTATGAACATCACCTAGACCCTGTTACAGATATAGGACCTGTAATGAGACTTTACTAGACACACAGACAGAACAATCGTTAATCGCCCAGGCATCGTTCGAAATTCCAACATATATCACCTGAAGAAGACTGGAGCGTACAACAGCCGAAACGTCGTGAATATGTCAATAAAGATGAGGCGACCATATCGAAGACTGTAAATAGTGTAAATAGTTACAATAGCTCATCTGAGAAATATAGACAGATCCTGAAGAAGGCCGGGTCGTACAACGATTGAAACGTCGTGAATTTGGCAATAACGATGAGGACAACAGTCCGAAAAATGTAAATAGTGCAAATATTTTCAGTCAGATGTCAATTGTTTTCTGGATAAACTCGATAAAATTATTACTGTTGTTTTCCCACTCAGGTATTTAGTAAATTTCAATTAATTAAATACAGAAGCACAGAAGCAATCCATTTAGTCATGATCAAAATCTCTACGCTAATAACTGTCGACGAAATCAGGTTGCTAAGGATTTCTCCCCGCTATCATGCTGTGCCGTTAGCGTGGTTTATACCTGTACAGGGCAAAAAGTTCTAAACAGCTTGCGGGAAAAGAAGATACGACACGTGCTTAGTGATCTACCAGATTAGTTTCCCTTCAAGACGTATCCCCTCAAGATGTGCGCGATCATAGTTCTCCATAATTCCCTATCCTTTGTATCTCTTATCAATGGTTGACTTTTTACAATCGCTTTCATTTTGCGTTCTACCATCCACTTACGCAAGCGTTTAAGGTAAGTTACTCTCTACTTTCCTCGGTCTTTCCTGCCATATGATGAATGAATGAATGAATGAATGAATGAATTATTATTATTATTATTATTATTATTATTATGATTATTATTATTATTATTATTTCCTTTGATCTCTGGTGTGTACACATTTCTTTCCGAGTCCTGACCAGAGACCTATGGCCAGAAATGGCGTCATGACATTTTCCTCGGAGCAACTGAAAAAATAAAACACACATACTTTTCATAGATAACGTCCTTCGTAAGGTGTGGGCTGTACTCGTGAGAACAATGTTTTGTATTTCTTTAAGGCATGGACTGCCAGGAATCCCTTCAATGAGTCTATTGGAATTTTTTCCAATCAATCCGAGGGCTCCAACTACAACAGGAATTGTTGATGTTCCCACGTGCCACATTTTTGAGATTTCGATTTCAAGGTCTTTGTATTTTGATACCTTTTTGAAGATCTTCAAATATACATTGCACTCTGCAGGGACTGTCATATTAATAAGGAGGCAATTTCTTTTGTTTGCGGTTTCTAATAATGTCTGGGCGATTGGCTTTGATTTTTCAGTCTCTCTGTACTGTGTAGTCCAATAAAATTGTTACAGACCCGTAATAACGGGGTCGGATCTCCCTAACCTTGTTTGGGTGGTGCTCATACCAATTATTATTATTATTCCTAATGTTTATTGCATAGAAATAAGCCATGAGTAGTTCTCCGTTGCCTTCTTCTGAGATTAATCCAGTTCTTAAAAATTGAATGCTACGGTTCTCCAAACATTTCTTTCCTTTATTATCTCCAGGACATATTCGATCGTGGTTCTCCACAGATTCCTTTTCTTTATTATCTGCGAATTGCTATACATTCTTGAGAACGGTAATAGATTATTTATACTCTTTACATTCGGACTATTCTCCTTATCTTTGTTGTTATCACAATGTTTCAATCTCTGTGACCTCCGGCCTTCATCAGGATGGATTATTTTTGGTACCAACAATAGGAATTGGCCGATATCCTTAGACATGGGCTGTTGAACGAGAATCCTCTACCGCTGTACATTAAATAAAAGGTTCATTTCAGAACTCCCTGTAGGTTACAAATCCGATATGAAACTGATGAAGGCCAGAAGGCACAGCAGTCGAAACGTTGTGATAAAAACAAGAAAGATGAGAAGAAGAATAAATAGTGTAAATAATGAAAATTCTCATCCCAGAAAATTAGACAAAAATAAAAGATAATGTTGTAGTTGTGCATTCGTAACGTAACTTTCCTCTGCCTTTTTCTATACATATTTTCACCGTAGTTGTCGAGCTGTCTTCTTTGGTACTTCGAGTTCAGGAATCTAATCGCTGTGCTAGATTGGCTGATAGGTCTCATAATTTCACTGATGAAATTGATAGTCGCAAGTTTTATGTTAACAGTTTCATAATTCACGCTTGCTGAACGCTCTTCCGTAATCCCGCTTTCCTGTTGATTACGATATTCAAGAATTTAAATACAAACTCAATCAGCATCATCTGTTTCCTTGAATCCTGTTATTTCACTGGTCTCTCTGTTTCTCACACTGTCCCTTGCATCCTAGTGGCTTTTATTGTCTTGCTTGGCGTGAAATGATTTCCGTTTGTCTTCGTCATGATTTTAAATTCACATTGCTCCTTCCTCTAGACTGGCTAACCTCTAAGAGTAGAGAGTCCAGTCTAACCTGCTATTTAATCCATAGCTAGGGAGTGATAATGAGAGTTTGACTTTCTCAACGTTATCAATGCGAAAATGAACGCAACAAACGAATTTTGAAGATATATAATATAGGAAATGTGCCCTCCTACTTTCTTAAAGATTCTCCAAGTGTGTTGGAACTCCAGACGGTTTCGCTCTTGGGATAACTAGCACATACAAGCCCTCTAATAATGACCATATATATTTCATACTGAAGGTAAGAATTAACAGTTCGTTATCAAATGACAATAAAAAAGAATCAAAGGACAATAGAAACGAATCAATAAGATTCAAAGTATAAAATAATTATCATTAAATATATGAGAACATTTTTTATTATTGTTGTAGCTAAAAATAAATATTTGAAAGATAAATAACAAAGGAAGAAATTCATACTAAATCAATAGTAAAAAGGAAAAATTCTATTTGTAGGGGTTTGTTTTTAACTATAGTATATATATATATATGTTGATGTGTGTATCGAGATGGCTGTGAATTAATCAAAATGAATTTGACAAGGCCATTCCCGTGAATTTGGTAGAGAACTCTGCGCGACGGAGAAGCCCACGCACTTGGACAGAAACGCATCCCAGGTGGTGCAAATGGAATTGATACAGGGGGGAACTGGCAATCCTGGTTGTATCGGGTTGTCGGATACTTAGTCTGTCAAGGTCCGCCTTGGTTACAACAGCCCGACTGGCCCGTTCATTTTCTGTCAATTTGGCCGTTGAGATCGTGTAGATTTTTGCCTATTCCGCGGTTGGGGTCTTCATGGGCCTGGTTGCGTTCAGTCTGGTCTCTCCTCATGAACCTTACAGCCACAGGTGGCCTTACATAACCTGGAGCTCCAGATGGCGTCGTTTTGGGATAACTAGTGCATACAAGCCCTCTAACATGACAAGGAATGACCGTATATATTTTACACTAGATGTCGGAGAGAACAGTTTCTAATCAAATGTATCACTTAACATTAATTTAATGACAATAACAGAAACGAATCAAGAAATAAGAAAAGATTAAAAGTATAAAATAATTATCATTAAATATATGAGAACATTTTTTTATTATTGTTGTTGCTAAAAATAAATATTTGAGAGATAAATAATAAAGGAAGAAATTCTCTGCTGAACAAAACGTTTCGACTCGAAATGCTTTTCTTACAAATTTGAAAATTCGTCCTCGTCCGTAAAAAATGATACTTTACTACAATCAATAAGTAAGAAAAGGATAACAATAAAATCATTGGCAAATTATGTGTTGTAATGTTTGATTGACTATTGGTTCAGTATCGTCGATTTCTTTACCTATCATTAAATCATTAATATATATATATATATATATATACATATATATATATATATATTTTCAAAATTTTCTAGATAAAAGATAAGATTAAAAACGGATTTTTACCCCCCCCCATATATATATATATATATATATATATATGAATGTATGTATTATAGCTGGTCACTCGTATTCGATGATACCTGTCTATTAGGGCGGCTAATCAAATTCCCATTGCAGATGCTTGCTCGGGCATAAATTGTGTTTATTCAACACGCACAGAACCCACCTGTGGTTTATACTGCAACTATACTGAGCAGACCTTAGTTACAGTTTCTGGGGGAGAGCGTGTTATCTAGCGTGATCAACAATCTGAACAAGGCCAGCACACACAAACCCTCGGTCACAATGACTTGTGACTTCGTGCTAGGACAGCTATCGACGGCGCCTAACGGTCCCGTCTACCCAATTTCACTCACAAGGCTTGGGTCAACTGGGGGTTATGGTTTTTAGGCACTTACAAAGGTGCCGCACGCTGGGAAACAAACATGCCCACGAGCGTGCACACACACACACGCGCGCACACACACACACACACACACACACACATATATATATATATATATATATATATATATATATATATATATATATATATTGTTTAAAATTTGCTGTATTTATGAAGGAATATCGGATATCGAGTGTTTGGAAATATAAACTATATTTGCTCATCTTTTAAGAGGTGAAATAGAGATTTACCATGGAGTATTAATCTATGTATTATTTGTGTATTTTTCTTAATTATATAAAAGTGCTCTATTTTAAATTCCTTTTGCATACCTTTTTTTTACCTATAAAAACAGCACAAATAGTTAAACAAGACAAAAAATGCCATCCTTTATGTATGTCTGTGTATATTTGCGTGTTTGATGCCTGTAAATATTTTCTGAAGCGCATAAGATAAACCAGGGATTCAAGTGAGGAAGGCGTTTAGAAAACAACAGAAGAAAATTCGGGAAAGGTGTTGCAGAGGGTCAGACTAGAAGATGATATACGTTTTAATCAACAGGTTACAAATCAAACATTTCATTTGAACAAACGAGTTTTTTTACATAATATTTCTCTGTACATTAGTTCGATTTTTTCTTTTTTTAATAACGAATGTTATTTTGTCGGAATATACACCAAAAACAAATACGCCATTACAAGCCTGTATGGAAGAGACAAAAAAAAATGATATATAATTCCATTAAATTGATCAGCTTCTTTATTTTACCAAAAAATCACTGAATTAACATTATTTTTGTGTTATAATTTTGAAATTAATTCTATCATTATCCTACAAGATGTTCGGATTAATATCATGTGAGTTTCGCGTTCAAAGAACGATTGGAACCAATCAGTTTTGGCATAAACGGGTTTGATGTTATAGCTTGAAGAAAAATTCAGGTAAACCCGCTATGTGTTGGTCGTTTTTTTTTCAGTATATTTTCTTTAATTAAAATTTAGAAATATATATAATCGTCTGCTACTCCATTTTACCAATTTTCATCGAGTCAAATAGATTTTATTCTATTAACGATTTAAAGAAGAGTGCAAGGGAAAGTTTCTAAAATGCAATGAACATGTCTTTAATAAGAAATCTATATTGTATCTTTATTTTCCTTAACCATTTTATTAACATCATTTAAATTACGTACCTCCACAGATTCGCTAAAAAAGGAAAATACCATGATTAAAAAATGCCCCAAACTTAATAAAAATCAATGTTTTATCATCAAAATCTTTATGTCATTATTATGAGGAAAGAACAAAAGAATTTTTGTCTATATTTCTGAGATGAGGTATTATGTACATTATTTACATTATTCGGACTATTGTCCTCATCTTTGTCGCTATATTTATTACAACCTTTCGTTGTCTGATTTTTGCAAGAACTTCCAAATCAATGTGTTTTGCACTGCAAAAAGACGCTAAAACTTCCTATATTAATCTTTGGTGTCCCCCGCCCCAGCGGACGCAAGAAAAACAAAATTTTTAACCAAAATTTTGAACGTTCTGAAAAGGGTCAAAAATAGAATTTAATAATAAAAATTCTTTTATCGCCATATTTATTACAACATTTCGGCCGTTTTACACCCCGGCCCTTTATTTCGCTCACTGGGATAGACTGTTCTAGTTCCACGTGCCATGTTTACTGGATGTCAGTTCTCAGTTATCTCCTGTTAATTTCCCTCTGAAAATTCTCCACTGCCTTAGCCGGGTATTGAACTCACACGCTTTGGGTACTGTCACTGGATCTAACTAACCCCTTTATCCCAGTTAGCGAAATTAATGGTTCAGTTCGAACATTCCAATCAACTGAAGAAGGCCGGGACGTAAAAGGGCCGAAACGTTATAATAAATATGGCGATAAAAGTATTTTTATTATTAAATTCTATTTTTGACCCTTTTCAGAACGTTCAAAATTTTGGTTAAAAATTTTGGTTTCCTTGCGTCATCGGGGGCGGGGGACCAAATATTAATATAGGAAGTTTTAGCGTCTTTTTTTTGCGGCGGAAAACACATTGATTCGGAAGTTCTTGCAAAATCAGACAATTGTTGGATTTTAATCACATTTTTAGGACTTATTCCCAAATGTATGACATTTTTTAGAGATGTATTCTTTAGAACATCTTGATAACATCTTTTTTACATCTGTTACACTTATTTTAATTTTATGAAATTTCGAGAAATTAATTTTTGTTCCACTTAGTGTTTATATTGGTTGTATGCAGAAGGACTTCTTGGAGAATTTCAATCATTATTTTGTTTTTGCAAGACAGGGCCACCAGTTACCAAAAATCTGCTTTCAATCGTAAAATAAAAAAATGGTAATAAAACTAAGGCAAAACAATTAGAAAAACTTTTAATTGTCTTTATATATAAGATATATTATGGACACTATTGACTAATAAAAAAAGAAAAAGTTTTGCAAGAATAATTCATAAAGTTTTAAACCTTTATAATTTCGTCACTTCTGTCCGGCTACTGTAAGCATGGTCGATTCCTTGGACCACTCCAGAAAATACATATTATAATGTATCTTTAAAATAATCAGTCCAGGCCAAATATTGGCGTGCTGCTTCCATATCTGGACAGCAGCTGCCCAATCCTCGTTTACCAGCGTCGACCAAGAACTCATTGGCCTTGTTTGTGATGAATTATATTCCATCAATCAACCCTTTTCCCACCGACGAAATGCTATTCTATCGCTATTTACATTAAAAATGTTCTGACGAGCTACATTCCGTAGTTTCATCAGTTCAACCCTTTACAGCAAAAGAAAAAAAAAACAACAAAAAAAAAACCGTTATACTTCATACATTGGGAGGAATCATCCTAAATCCGACCGTATTCCATTCATAAGGAGGAAGTTCCGTTTGTGCAATTTGTTCCCAACAACCGCAACTTTATGGAACAGGTTCCCTAGAGAATGTTTCGTCGATCACAACAACCTCATGGCGAGTTCTACGACAATAAATTATCCGTAGGAATTCTCCAATCGTATCGTTAAATATTCGACCTTAACAACTTTAACGAAATATTGCAATAACAATCATAAATATGGATGCTGGTTGTTATTTCAAGAAGTAAGGGGGTACAAATGAAAATATTTGCAGTTAGCAACATTTTCCAATTCACTAAAACAGAAGTTAAATATTTCTGTTCTTTCCTTCTTTCATTCATTTTCTCACTGAAACCAAGTAGCGTCTCTGATATGTCATTTCCATGTTTTCACGCAGTGAAAAACGAACAGTCCCTTATTTATGAAATGTTGGTAGGACATAATGGTCGTTCGAAGTAACTAAGGAACTACCTAACGACGACAGGAAGGAAGGGACAAGGAGAATTATAACAGTGATAATAGCATCTTTTTCTTTCTTTATCTTTTCATTCCTTCCTTCCTTCTTTCCTTCCTTTCTACCTACCTTTCTTTCTTTCTTTATTTTTTCTTCTTAATTTTATTATTATTTCTTTCTTTCTCTGTTTTTATCATTCTTTTCGTATTATTCTTTCTTTCTTTCTTTCTTTCTTTTTTTCTTTCTTGCTTGCTTTCATTCTTATTCTTTCTTTCTTCTTAATTTTCTTCTATTTCCTATCTTATTTCTTTCTTTCTCTTATTTTATCATTCTTTTTCCTGTTATTTCTACTTTCTTTCTTTCTTTCTTTCTTTCTTGCTTGCTTTCATTCTTTTTCTTTCTTTAGCTCTTTCTTTCTTTCTTTCTTTTTAATTTTCTTCTATTTCCTATCTTATTTCTTTCTTTCTCTGTTTTTATCTTTCTTTTTCCTATTATTTCTTATTTCTTTCTTTCTTTTTTCTCACTAGCTTACTTTCATTCTTTTTCTTTCTTTTTTTCTTTCTTTCTTTCTTTCTTTCTTTCTTTCTTTCCTCTTATTTTTCTTCTCCTATTTCTATCCTATTTCTTTCTTTCTCTGTTTTATCTTTCTTTTTCCTGTTCTTTCTTTCTTTCTTTATGCTATGTCAAGTATATTTTCCTTGCGTTATACTACTTTCTTAAAACAACATAAACTTTATTATTGATGGTCGGGTCATTCCCAATATCTACACCTTCACTCTCGCGTATCAGTCATTCCTCACGATCTTTTAGTCAGAGACGACGTCAGATAAAACTTTATCTCCCAGCAGTAATTACTTTTTGTCAGGATACAGCTTTTTTTTTCTCTTCGTAACTATTGTTCTTAGTTGATAGCCTTGTTCCCGTTAGAATGAAAAATTTGGTATTCTGAATTCATTGAATGCCTGACTTGAAATTTGCCGACCGATTCATAAAAGACAAAATCATATGGCTGAAATGATAGCAAATATTAAGAAAAAAAAAAATAAAAACCTCACAGAAAGTCTTGTTCAATATGGTGTAAAAATTGGGAGATATTATTATTAATACCCCGTTAATAATCATATTTAATATTGTCGTCCGTTCCAGCCCATAATATTGTTATCTTTTCCAACCCATAACATTGTCATCTTTTCCGACCCATAATATTGTCATCTTTTCCAACCCATAATATTGTCATCCTTTCCAACCCATAATATTGTGATCCTTTCCAGCCCATAATATTGTGTTTTTCTCTTTTTTTTTACGTTACAGCTGATGTATTCTTCGGCTTATTCGGTTGCATGTTTGACAGATTTGCAAATAAATCCTCCTATGTTGGAACCCCCAGCAGAATGAGTCAACTTAAAAATGAATTTAAAAAAATGTTTATAGCGAAAAAGTTCGCACGCATATATCGCTTATTTTCATGGCGCATTCTCGAGCGTACCGGTTCACTTCTCATGGATATTTGGATTTTTTTTCTTTTTGGTCTAAAAAAAAAATCACCGAAACTGCTGGAAGGAATATATGCTACAGAGATCCAAAACTGTACACATTATGATGGTTAAAATACAATAGCCGAATGACAGAGATAAAATTAACATGAAAGAGATGATTAGCCTGTGAATGCAGGCGGAATAGCGATAAAGTCTCCTCTTAGAATTTCGAAGTATATTTGGAAGCCCGAAGAGAGCGCTGGCCGAAATTTTTAAGATAAATCCGTGATGAGCGAGACTATGATTCTGAACAAGGCGTGGTTTTTTGGTCATGACTCATCTCATAATTTTAAATACATAAAACAAACGCCGAAAAATGCATTAGCCGTAATGTTGCGATTAAAACAAAAAGGATAAGGATATTAGTCCGAACAACTTGTGGACCTATAACAGATTTTTTTTTTTCTTAATAATATTTTCGGATGTTCCTTTCGAGAGAAGGGATAATGTGAAATGGACAATTGTACAGAAGCTACAAATCTACTTCGAAATATTTTATCTATTTTCTATTTACTAATTCACAAAGAAAATTGCACCGGAAGTTCGTCGTAACCCTGTTTATCGATTGGCCAATTTTTGGTTAGCAACAACTACTTTTTACGCCTCTTTCGAAAAGAGAGTTACACGAGATTTGCACCCGGTTTTACAATCATACTGACAAACATGCATATTTACACACAAAGTTTAGGGTTTAAACTATGAAAACCATTTTTATTGGAGTTTTTGCCAGCTCATATGTGATTCGTTAATTAATGGTATTTGGGCATATTAGTGATGCTATATGAATGTTATATATATATATATATATATATATATATATATATATATATATATATATATATGAAGACATGTCTCATTAAATACGTAATTACGAGAGAATCCTATTAAAAATAAGTAGACAAAAGTTGTTTAAATTATTTACTGAGGCATGTCATAAAGAAAACATGCTGCCAAAATATAATAATATGTGTGTGTGTATGTGTGTGTGCAAAAATTCAGATATAACTAAAAAAAATCTGTCAAAAAATATGAATTAAGACGAAAAGAAACTTATCAAAGCCGTCGCGTTTTGTTATCTGATGAACTTTAAATAAAACATTTGCAAAAAAACAAAACAAAAAAAAACATTTACTCACATTCGTTTATTAGACATTAAATTACATCACTTAGAATCTTCCATAATTTACTTTGATTTTCAGTAAGCCTGAATAATATTTCGAAGATTTCTTAAATTTAAAATTTTGAAAAACTAACGACTTTTTTCTACTTGTGTTTTTCTACTTGTTGCAATATCTTTACATTTGCCTTGATAAAGTCCATCTGATGACGAAACACGGCTGAGTTTTCCTTTTGTCTTTATACACACATACACACACACGCACACACACACACACACACACACATATATATATATATATATATATATATATATATATATATATATACACACACATACACACCACCGGTTATTCGGTATGACTTTGAATATGGACAAAATAACAAACGAATGACTGAATTTCTCTCAGATTTAGAGATATGAAATCAGAATTTTCAATGGATTATTTACCTTGATTTATATTAGAACAAAATGATTCGAGAAAATCGTTGATGTCTCTGTACATACACATATATTTTGAAATAGTTAATGAAACTTTTTAATCTGACTTTATTATAACGATAAACCTTATATTTAGCGGGTACACATGTTTAAGTTGAAATACATCTTATTTTAAACAATAAAATTAATGGCAACCGCCCTAGAGATCAAGAACTCCTACTAAAAGAAAATAGGCTTAAAACGTGGTTTCCCTGATGAAAGAAAAAAAAAACGGAACACATGTTAGATTCATGCCAGGAAGCATACTATCCTTTAGTATGACTTCTCGATCTCTAGGCCGGTTGCCATTAATTTGACAGTTTAAACCCTTTGAGCCCTGACCACCAATTTACAGTTGGTAGAGAAAAATGTAATGCCCAGCCACCGGCTAAAGAGTTGTAGAGAAAAAATGACTTAATGCCCAGCCACCGGTTGAACGGCGGGTAAACACTTACGTCGTGTTTTGTTATTGGTTGTCTTAATTTGAAGAGCCAATCAGAAATGCCGTATTATTATGATGTCATCGAACGTTATAACGACATGTCCGCACCTTTTCATTGTTCTTTTGTGTATGTGTTTTAGGCAGAAAGCGTGCAGGCTCAATCTGGACAATCAGGGAAACAAAGAAATCTACACAGCGCAGTAAGTAATTGAATTTTCACTCAGGGGCTCAGGCAGAAGGGTTAAAATTGTACAGGAAAGCAGGGCTCAAAGGGTTAAAATAACAAGCATAACAACTGAAATACGTGGATCCTCTAAATATAGCATTTATAATAATAATAAGCATAAACACACGTACATATATGCATATATATATATATATATATATATATATATATATATATATATATATATATACACACATATTTATATACATATATATATATATATATATGTGTAATTTGGCAGCAACTTTTCTTTCAAACATGTAGTGTTGAATGTTAAAGACAACATAGTCTTACATATTTTCTTTTGAATTTTCTCATATTCTCTAATGAGACTTTTTATTTGAAAATAGTTTCGAAATATGTATTGTCCATACGATGACCTAGCGCTTTCGAACATCATTGTTCATCTTCAGGGTCAATATTTTAGTCAAATAAAAAAAATAAAAAAATAAAAATAAAAATTTTGACTAAAATATTGACCCTGAAGATGAACAATGATGTTCGAAAGCGCTAGGTCATCGTATGGACAATACATATTTCGAAACTATTTTCAAATAAAAAGTTTCATTAGAGAATATGAGAAAATTCAAAAGAAAATATGTAAGACTATGTTGTCTTTAACATTCAACACTACATGTTTGAAATATATATATATGTATATATATATATATATATATATATATATATATATATATATATTGGATTTTTTATCCGACATTATTTCTTCATTGCTACAAACGTTATTTTTCAAGTCAAATACGTGTACCCACTAAAAATAACGTCTATAGTAAATATATATATATATATATATATATATATATATATATATATATATATATATATTGTCGATTTATATTTTCAATGCCAAAACAAAATAGATAATTGTAATATATACAGAAAATGATTAACAATTTTTGTTTCTTGTATCAGAATTTTCATTAACCCAAGCGATAAAAAAAAACGAAAACAAAATTAACAATTTAAATAAATGTTTGTCATTTAACAAGAACCAACAAATTTCCGCCTCTCAATAAAAGTTCAATTTCTCTATAAAAGGCCAGAAGCAGAGTATAAATTTAAAACATCATCATAATCATCAACATCATCGATCACATGACCGATAGTGGTCGTATGGTCGCTGCTTAGCTGGTTTGACTAACAAGTTCCCGTCCGATGTCTCGCTAGGCATTCATTCATGCGTAACGTGACTTGGGTAAAATACACTTGTTAACCCTATTCATCTCCTGGTTAGACCACAGTCGATGTCATTCGACTTGAAGGCTCGCTTTGGTCACGGACAGTTAAAACAATATAATGTAAGTAGAGTAAATTCAATAATAAATATACAGAAATATCAATATTTTACACGATTGATATGAAAATTGAGATTGAAAATAGTGGAAGATGAGATTGAAGGTAATGCCCATAATATTCGGAACACTGGTAACGGTCGGAATGATATCTACGAAAAGAATGAGACATTTAAAAGAACAGGAACTGAATGAAACATCGTAGTTAACAAGGAGAGCTTGAGAAATTAAAAGGTTCTTTTTGTCATAATTTCAATATGCCTACGACAGGACCCGCTTTGTAATATGTGAGAACCAGTTGGGGACAATTTTTTAGTGACTCCTGTTTCACAGCTATGGTTTGTTGTCTATAGACTGACGATATGGTCCGATCAATTCACAGTTGAAATGTCGAGATGTAACCGCAAGTTCTATGATAAGAGTTTTTTTTTCACGCAATTCTCGTTTATGGAAGTCTCTTCCCGCATCTTGCTTTCTAGCCAATTTTGATCATCCAAAAATTTAAAACCAATGTCTCTTGATTGCACTTCTATTGTTCTCGCTCCTTAATAATGTTTCTATGTTTGCTTATTCTTTCACACTCAGTAACCCCTTGTGTCTTACTGGCTTTACAGCCTTGCATGGAGTGATATCTTTAAAAATAAACGCGTCCTGGGTAAGACGATAAAATACGTCCAGCAGCAAGGCCTCTGATCTGGAGGTTTTGGGGAGCGTGGAACCACCTCTTAATTGCTGGTGTTCCTAGGTCCACCCTGACCCGGTGTGGTAGCACCTGTTAGAGTTCTAGCTATGGGCAAATAGTTAACCCCCTCCAAACTGGGGTCCAAACGTGTAAAAATAGGTTTTAATACCAGCGATAAATTTTGGGGAAAAATTATTACCAGCAATACATTTTTGAAGAAAGACAAAATATTACCAACAATATATTAAAAAATCTTGTCGGCATTAAATAACCCATTGAGGTTGATATGCCGTAAAACAAATCAAAACAGACCAATAGATAGATAGATAGATAGATAGATAGATAGATAGATAGATAGATAGATAGATAGAAAATATTACCAGCAATAAAAATCTGATCGGCATTAAATAACCTAATGGGGTTGATATACTGTAAAACAAAACACACCAAACCAATAGATAGATAGATAGATAGATAGATAGATAGATAGATAGATAGATAGATAGATAGATAGATAGATAAATAGAAAATATTACCAGCAATAAAAAATCTTTTCGGCATTAAATAACCCATTGAGGTTGATATACCGAAAAACAAAACAGACCAAACCAAACTAAAAATAAAAATAAACGTAAATAAAATAAAAGTTTTTATTCTTAGGTCTTAAGTTATCTAGACCAGCGCAAAGTAGAGCTTGCAAAACCGACTTGGATACGGCGAGTAAATAAATAAATAAATAAATAATAAAATAAAAAATATAAGATAAATAAATAAAATAAAATATAAAATAAATAAATAAGGTAAGACATGAGTGTTACGGAAAATACATTTTTTTGTTTTTTAATTTGATATTCTATCTTTAACATCTGTCTATATTTCTGAGATGAGGTATTATGTACACTATTTACATTATTCAGACTATTGTCCTCATCTTTGTTGCCATATTTATTACAACGTTTCGGCCGTTGTAATAAATATGGCGACAAAGATGAGCACAATAGTCCGAATAATGTAAATAGTCTATCTTTAAGATCATTGTAAATTTGTGACTGCCATTTTAGTACCAAAAATGAAATTTTACGATTGCACGGATAAAAATAAGAAATCCATAAATTCCAAACTAAATCCTATCAGTGCTGAAATATTCCATTATATAAATTAATTTGATATGAATGCGAAAATTTAGAGAAAGAACCAATTTCCTTACTAAATTGTGTTGGTGGCCCGAAAAAAATTATTTAAAAAAAAAATTCTTGTCACTATGAAAAAGTTTAAGGAGGACTGATCTTGATTTATCTTGTAAAAGATTAATAACTGCTGGGATGAGGAATTATCATTATCCGGATTAACGCCCCAATCTTTGCTGTTGCTATCAGAATGTTTCGTCCATTAACGAGTCTGGTCTTCTTCAGTGTCTTTTCAAACGGAATCCTTTCTTTCATCTATAGCGATAGATCCTTCTCGTTCTTTTGCCTATATCTAGGGATATCTCGTCTCAGTCCTGCCATGTTATCGCTGACTCTCTTTCCCTTGAATCCATGACCTTATTACTCCGTCCACGAATCGAACTCACGAACCAACCCTTTAAACAACTAGGCGATAATCCCGTGACGCAAAGCTAGATCTTGAGCTGACGTTTAATCCCCCCCGCCTAGCTACATCCCTAAAATTACCCGGGTCGCCAGACGCCTGAAGAAGGTCGGAAAGAATAAAGGATGAAACGTTGAGATAATAATAACAAAGATGAGGATATTAGTCCTAGTGTAAATAATGTCGAAAAATACTTGATAATTAATGTATAGGCCTACAATATATTTTATAAGAGAGATGTGCATTTTTTTTTATAAAGGTGTACTCTAATTAGTGTATAAGAAGCATGAATTAACCAAATATTTGATGTCAAAATTAGCTTGCTCTCTGTATAGTGAGTGTATGAATTACACACACACACACACACACACACATATATATATATATATACATATATATATATATATATATGAATAAAGACTTGTATCCACAGAACCTCAGAATAGATTTAAACAACAGGGACGCCATTTTATTAATCAAACTTTTTTCCTTTTTCTTTTATAGTCATAAACACCTGAGATATCTTTCGGCCAACACTTATTCACATTATTTATTAGTATAATGGGGACACATATATTGAAATATTTACTGAAATGGAAGAAAAGTCCGAGCTCGTTTAAAATTAAATTTATTGAAAATAGAATTAAAACGTAAGCGGGGGGTGTAAATCTCAGCTCAGAAAGAGTTAATAAAAGGGAAAAAAATTTAACTCACAATCCTTCCAAGATTTTTAATGATCTTGTGAAATGGTCTTTTTGCCTGCATAAATTTGGGCGATGTAATTTTAAATATACAGCTTCCAAAACACGTAAATGAAATTCGGTTTGGACGCTGTGCAGGACAGAAAACCAAGTGTCCTTATAAGCAGAGGCACAATCCTGGTTGTCCATCAAATGTTGGCCAATAGCCGACTCCTGGACCGACTGAGAAACTCTATTCCTGTGTTCGGGATTACGTTGATGTGAGGGAACATGCTGAGAAACGCGCGTTTCCAAACGAAGACCAGTCCGTCCTATATATACTGAATCACATCGGCACTTAAATTGATAAATCACTGAATTTTTACTTTGATAGGACAGTCTATCCTTTATAAAGGAGGGGAACACATTTCTGGTCTTAAAAATGGTCCGCAATTTCACAGCAAAGTAACGAAGAAATGCAAGACGAAACCTTATCAGCGATAAGCTTTCCGTTCCTGTCAAGCCAGGGTAAATTTAAGTAAATGGGACAACGACTTGGTCCTAAAACAGCTGGTTCCTTAAATCGTCTTACTTTTCTTATGTTGGAAGGATACCCATTATCTACAAAAATAAATAGATTGGGGGAACAAATCATCATAGCGCGATGAACCAGTGTTTCAATCAGACTTGTCTTACGGGACTTGGGGACAAAGGAATTCCAACTGGTATATAAACCAGTGAAAGTGGGTTTGAAAAAAAACGGAAGTATCGAAAACCCCATCCCTACGTTGAACCAAGACATCCAAAAAGGGCAGAGACTCCCCTTTCTCCATTTCCATAGTGAACCTAAGGGAAGGATGAAGGGAATTTAAACCCGCCAAGAAATTGTCAGCATCACCAGAACATTCAAAAACGGAAAAAGTATCATCAACATACCTTTTATAAACTAAAGGCATGTTGATTTTCTCGAAAAGAACTTGCTCATAGTGACCAACAAAAATGTTGGCAAGCACCGGACCAAAGGACTGCCCATAGCGACCCCATCTGTTTGGACATACATAATACCGTCGAAACTGAATTTGACCCCCTCTGTGGCAAACCGCATGCACTCCAGAAACAACTCTTCCGGGATGCAGTTTGAACCTAAATTTCCTCTGTATAATGGTCTCCTGTAATGGTACGTTAGTATAAAGACTAACGATGTCAAAGGAGACCATTATTTTATTAACAGAAGACAAATCCACATTCTCAATGAAACTGGAAAATCTGAAGGAGTCTGAAATGCTATAAGTTGACAGTGCATCAGATATGGCTTGGATTGACTCCGCCAACCACTGGGCCATCTCATGCTGAATAGAGCCCACCATATATATATATATATGTATATATATATATATATATATATATATATATATATATATATATATATATATATATATATATATATATATATATTACAGCAAAAAAACAAAAATTACCTCAACATAGATACAGTCTATTTCAAGTTGCTCTGTATACGGCTATCAACAGTCTCTAAGTGTCTCCCTCGGAACATTGTAATTGCTAATAAATTTAAAACAATGTTCCGAGGCAGACACTTAGAGACTGTTGATAGCCGTATACAAAACAACTTGAAATAAACTGTATCTATGTTGAGGTTTAATTTTTTTTGCTGTAAATAATACATATGTTCTGTTAAAATAAAAACATCGAGTTTTCTGTGGATTAATTTTAATAATTAATATTACTAGGATCCACCTGGGTTATATACCAACGGATCGATTACCCGCACTATATATATTTTTTATATATATATATATATATATATATATATATATATATATATATATATATATATATATATATATATATATATATATATATATATATATATATGCATATGTATGTATATATATATATATATATATATATATATATATTTGTGTGTGTGTGTGTGTGTGTGTGTGCATTTGTGTGTATGTGTGTGATAAAAATATAGTCTTAATGTATGCTACAATTGTGGGTTAAAGTGCTCGATATCAGGGATAGAGCGTATGTAAATATAAAAGTGAACCCTCAGATTTTTTGTGTCTATGACAATTTCTCGGACATTCAGGCCGGTAAATTTTATTAACATGTTTATTATAAACAGAACATATACTTAAATACTTGTATCTATAAAAAGAATGTTAAACATAAAAATTTCATAATGTGTGACGTCATTTGTTTACATTTGGATACGCATCGAGCAGATATGAATGTACGTGAGAAAATCATGGAAAATTGTAGTTAAAATATATATATAAATAAATATATATATATATTGTTTGTACATTATTTTTATATATACAGATATTTAAGTAAATGGTCTGTTTATAATAAACAGTATTAACGACATTTACCGAGAAATGTCCGAGAAATCTCTGAGAGAAAATGTTTCCTCCGACAGGAATCGAACCTGTATCCTACACAGAACCGCCATATAACCTGACGAGCTATATCCTTTAGCTACAGAGGAAGCGTCTGGTTGCAAGTTTAAATTTCTGCTTTTATTACTTGCTTGTGTGTGCGTGTGTGTATGTGTGCGTGTGTGTGTGTCCGCACGCCCTTCTCTGTGTCTGCGCGTGCATGTGTAACGTGTCTAGGTGGTAATTACGGTTAATGGCAAATTTGGAAGATATGTCATTGCATTTGTAATACCGTTTCACTTACTGATTTTTATGCGGGTAACAGGAACAAACATTTTATGATGTAAAGAATTAGAATATATATATATATATATATATATATACTCATCTTCGATTTGTTTTAAGAGATATGGCGAGTTTTAATTTTTAAACTTTTTCATAGAATTGTAACATTTCCATTGTGTTGCAGAAGTATTAAATAATAATAAAAAAAAATATTATTTAAAAAAAAATGTCCGTTCTTATCCAGTTCTGAAATATTTCTGTTTTATTTACCCCGATTATCAGGGCCGGTGCAAGGGTTTCGTGCCCCACCCCCGAATTTATGATACACTACCACTCCATGCTACTACATCTCAATTTTCATAAGGTAGAATTCATATAAAATATAAATTTTATTGTCACCTAATTATGTCTAATAATGGACCGTATGAACTATAGGTGAACAACTGAACTAGAAAAAAATGATAATAAATACAATATATCTAAATACAAATTAGAGACATGTCATAATGGATCATTTCATCTTAAATAAATCAATAATGTTTTGTGGCAATTTTTAACATGAACATGAGATTTTTTTTGTTAAAAAGTTGTATAATTTAAACATATTTAACATTATGGATAAAAAATAGTGAAATTTAGATAGTGTTTTTTTTTTTTTTTTTTTGAGACTTTGCATGATTTGGACAAAAGATTTAGACAAAAAAAGACGACAAAATGACGTAAAAAATCCGCAAAAATTTCATCATTTAATAGTTTAATTTGTAAGGTATATACCCCCCCCGCCCCCAAAAATGTTTTATAAAATAAGGAGGATCCCAAAGCACTGCTCGGAGTCGCCATCATACTTAACCCCAATACAACCACCACCGCACCACCCGGTCGGGTTGGGGCTTCTAGGGTTGTACGCACCGGTCCTGCCGAATACATCCGAAGTTTTCCGATCGCTTTAAATCATTTGTAGATTTTTTTTCCACTGTCTCCTGAAACTTAGTCCATCTAGATGAATACCGAAGTGCGTCATATTCACATAACAACGTTTTGTTTTGTAGTTTTTAAACCAACTAAAATAATCCGAAAAATATATAATAAAACTAACCAATGTCTTATTAACATGGGTGTATCGACTAATGATCGGATTAATAAAAAAAGTGCACTTTAAAAGATGTGTTTATCTTTACAATCACAATCAGTTTGGGGAGAAAAAACGGTAACACTTTTGGTTGTAGCCAGAACAAAAATTACATTACATAGATGACAACAACAAATCGACCAGGAATATACGACTATAGCCATTACGTCATTATGGCTGAGTCATTGTGTTATAAGTGAAAATACTGCGCCATATTCGACAGTAAACTATAAATACTACAATCTCGGCTTTAATTCAGACATATTTAGCAGCCTTGTGATAAAATGTATCACTACACTTTGTTTTTTTTTCTCCTGCGTTTCGAATTAAAAAAAAACATTTTCTTGATAGGTTTGCACAATCGCCGAAATCCAGATGATTTTCCATAAATAATGATAAGAAAACAGAGAAATATTAATATTCGAAAAGAGCGGCTTTGTATAAGGACACAGCTTTACCGGAAAAGTTTTTAATCAAAAACAAAAGTCAAATGAAAAGTATATATATATATATATATATATATATATATATATATATATATATATATATATATATATATATATATATATATATATATATATATATGTTGTGTATGTAGGCAGCAATACTTTCATGCAAGCTTCATTAAATATGACGGACTAAGTGATTTGATTAAGTTTTTATATAATTTCTCATATGATTTTATCTTTAAAATTAACAAAAACCTAATCAAACCACCTTGTCTGTCATATTTAATGAAACTAGCATATATATATATATATATATATATATATATATATATATGTGTGTGTGTGTGTGTGTGTGTGTGTTTGTATGTGTGTGTGTGTGTGTAAGTGAAGGCTACTGAAAAGTTGTCAGCCACACCTGTTTCCCAAATTCTACCGTATATGCTGACGTACAAAGCGATTGGCCGCATATGACGACCCACAAAATTTCCAAGTTAAAATGTAGGTTTCGGGCTATATTCACCGTACAAGACGAACCCTCCAAATCGTATTTTAAATCGTATTGTAATGAATTCATTAAATAAATTCAGTAAGCAGATACTTTCTTTTCAATCAAATTCTAATGAAAAAATGGTGGGGGGGATATTGTCAATTAAATGCCACAATCTACAACACCTCAAGAGTGGGTACTGTCTTTTTGGTAGGTTATTACGGTAGCCTGAATGATTTTCCCCGCTAACCATCCACTCGCTCCATTGTTCTTGAATAACAATCTTTAAACGGTTTGCTGAGACACACATCTTCCATGCTTACCAACTTACCATAAACCAGAGGATTTAAAGTTCACATTTTATACCTGGAGTATAAGACGGCCCCCTATTTTGGAGATGAATTTAAAAGGTTCAACGGTCGAGGATTTATGGGCAAAAATATACATACATACATATACTTGGTTTCGTATCCTAATGGGTTTTTAGGAATGGATTTTTCGTTTATTTTTCGTTTATCAATCTGACATATTTTATCACTTAAAACTTATTTTTATTTCATTTCTTATTTATTTATTATATCCTGTCGAACAGCGAATATTTTTCTAATGAGTTTTTTTTCGAATATTCTGGCCGATAGATGAAAATAAATAGTCATTTGTTTAATAAATAAACAGGGCTTCTACTCAAATATGGGTATCCACTAAGTAATAACGTTTAAGTATTAAAATATATCGATATCTTTTTGAATTTGTAGGTCTGA
>OZ038496.1:27872306-27917306 GCA_964036315.1 Acanthosepion esculentum
ATTGTGTGTCGATTGATTTAGGATTTACCGGACGTTAAGCCGAGACGCGCTACTAACAAGATATTCACTTGAATTTTTAATTATCTTTGGTTGACTTTTACTTCTTTGTTCTTGTTAAATATTTATTTCCGGTTGAAGGTATTCAATTGCATTCAAAATATTAAGATTTCAGCATTAAATAACTCATAGGGGTTAATATGTCGCTAAACAAAATCAACCAAGCAACTTATAATCTAATTGTCATATAGGAAGAAAATGAGTAACTACCGACACCGAGGTTCGAGCGTGACACTCTGGACTTATAAATATATGTTTCTGTCAGTTATATAAATAGCGGTGTCAGAATACTGAATGCAGTGGCTATTGCAGTGATTCTTGACTGGAACTAACCAGTCAAATTAGTGTGAATTATTGCCCGTCGATGATTTCGGTTTGGATTTAGGATTTACCGGACGTTAAGCTGAGCCGCGCTACTAAGAGGCTATTTCACTTATGCGCAGATAGCCTTGGTAAAGTCGGTATCTCCCTCTTCTCACCTTGCTATGGGTTAACTATTAAGACTTGTATCGCTAAATCATAATTATCTCTAGTCCTGGGTAAAGTGAATCCAGCAGCAAGACCTCCGCTTGAGAGACTGGTTGACTTTTACTTCTTTGTTCTTGTTAAGTATTTATTTGCGGTTGTAATTAACATTGTTGTCTCGATTGGTTTTGTTCGGTTTGTTTTACGATATATCAACTTTAATGGGTTATTTTATGCCAACAAATTTTTTTATTGTCGCTAATATTTTTTTCAACAATTTATTTCTGGTAAAATTTTTTCCACGAAAAAAATCTATTTCTGGTAATATTTTTTCTTCAAAAAATCTATTTCTGGTAATATTTTTTCTTCAAAAAAACTATTTCTGGTAATAATATTTCTTCAAATATGTATAGCTGGTAATATTTTTTCTTCAAAAAATCTATTTCTGGTAATAATATTACTTCAAATATGTATAGCTGGTAATATTTGTTCTTCAAAAAATCTATTTCTGGTAAAAATATTTCTTAAAATATGTATAGCTGGTAATATTTTTTCTTCAAAAAATCTATTTCTGGTAATAATATTTCTTCAAATATGTATAGCTGGTAATATTTTTTCTTCAAAAAATCTATTTCTGGTAATAATATTTCTTCAAATATGTATAGCTGGTAATATTTTTTCTTCAAAAAATCTATTTCTGGTAATAATATTACTTCAAATATGTATAGCTGGTAATATTTTTTCTTCAAAAAATCTATTTCTGGTAATAATATTTCTTCAAATATGTATAGCTGGTAATATTTTTTCTTCAAAAAATCTATTTCTGGTAATAATATTTCTTCAAATATGTATAGCTGGTAATATTTTTTCTTCAAAAAATCTATTTCTGGTAATAATATTTCTTCAAATATGTATAGCTGGTAATATTTTTTCTTCAAAAAATCTATTTCTGGTAATAATATTTCTTCAAATATGTATAGCTGGTAATATTTTTTCTTCAAAAAATCTATTTCTGGTAATAATATTTCTTCAAATATGTATAGCTGGTAATATTTTTTCTTCAAAAAATCTATTTCTGGTAATAATATTACTTCAAATATGTATAGCTGGTAATATTTTTTCTTCAAAAAGTCTATTTCTGGTAATAATATTTCTTCAAATATCTATAGCTGGTAATATTTTTTCTTCAAAAAATCTATTTCTGGTAATAATATTTCTTCAAATATGTATAGCTGGTAATATTTTTTCTTCAAAAATCTATTTCTGGTAATAATATTTCTTCAAATATGTATAGCTGGTAATATTTTTCCTTCAAAAAATCTATTTCTGGTAATAATATTTCTTCAAATATCTATAGCTGGTAATATTTTTTCTTCAAAAAATCTATTTCTGGTAATAATATTTCTTCAAATATGTATAGCTGGTAATATTTTTTCTTCCAAAATCTATTTCTGGTAATAATATTTCTTCAAATATCTATAGCTGGTAATATTTTTTTCCAAAAATATGTAGCTGGTAATTTTTTTTTTTTCTAAACTGTATTGGTGGTAATATTTTTTTGTACAAAAATGTTTTGCTGTTATTAAAACCTATTTTTACACGTTTAGATCCCTGTTTGGCGGGGTTAACTATTTGCCCATAGGTAGGACCCCCTAACAGGTGCTACCATCCCGGGTCAAGGTGGACCTGGGAACACCAGCAATTAAGAGGTGATTCCACGCTCGTCAAAACCTCCAGATCACAGGTCTTGCTTTTGGACGTAGTTTCTCGTCATACCCAGGGCGCAGATATAGTTTCTCGTCATACCCAGGACGGCGAAGTCTTCAGTTATGCTTAATTATTAACGGCCACCCCACGACACAAAACGAATCGACTATAAAGAAATGGGCGAACCTCATTTGTGGGCAGAAATCAAATAAAGTGTCGGGACAAGCTTAAACGTTCGTCTGTTTTTGTTTGCTATAGATGCCTGACTTTATTCAACCATTATTTGACGCGTCTCTGTATCTAATAAATCTTTTGACACTCAGTAAGAAAAGAAAAAGAAATATATTTATCGCCATCCTTCTCTCTCTCTATATATTTATGTTTTTCTATCTCTCTCACACTCAATCAGATACTCTAAAATATTACTGTTTCGACTCGAAGTTAATTTTCTGCAATGAACGTGGCCGAAATGGGACGGAAGACATTAGACAATTTATGGTCAAACAATGACCGGAAACCAGGAAAAAGAAGCGAAAACAATTAAAACTTCCATTGATCTTTACACATAATCACACATAATATAAATACATACATGCATATATATATATATATATATATATATATATATATATATATATATATATATATATATATATATATATATATATATATATATATATAATTTTATTTATTCAAAAATTATAAAATAAGCATGTTATAACATTACTACAAAAATAGCCATTTTGTTTCAAAACTTCTGGTGTCTTCACTTGATAAGACATCAGAAGTGTTGAAACAAAATGGCTATTTGTGTAGTGATGTTATGCTTATTTTATAATTTTTGAATAAATAATATTTGGTCTGCTCTGTACTGAGCACTCTATTAAGATTATTATTTTTGGTTATTGGAATTTATTACGTCTTCACCAATTCTATACTTGTGTATATATATATATATATATATATATATATATATATATATATATATATATATATATATATATATATATATATATACTAAATTTATATATATATATTCTATACTTGTCTGTATATATATATATATATATATATATATATATATATATATATATATATATATATACTAAATATATATATACTAAATTTTATATATTTTTATTTTTTGTAATTAATTTCTTTTTAATTCTAATTTTAATTTTAAATAATTAACTTTCAGTTTGCAATCTGAAATGGAGCACAAATTAAAAATGTGTTATCAAAATACAAAATCAATCTTATACAATAAATAAGTGGTTTAACACTGGTTGAGATTTTACTGCACCAACAAAAATTCAACAACTTCACTAATAATAATAATAATAATAATATGCACAAAATGTACAGTTTCATGGGATTTTGAAAATAAAACAGAATAGTCCATTCCAAGACTGGCATCAAAACTTTAGTCATCGTTAACAAAGAAAGGAAGATGTGTCAGTAGATGTCGCTGGTCCATAAGAAAATATGAAAAGGAATAAAATTCTGGACGTTTCCAGAAAACCTTGAAAAATGGTGAAACATGTATATTACAATAATACTCATTATTATTGGCACGCTTGGAGTAGTCCGGAAGACCTTTGGAAGATCCCTGAAAACACGCTGGAAGAAGCGAACTACTGCGAAAAAAAAGTCCTGTTTAGCCTAGAGCAGTCCCGGCAGTGTCAATTTATACATATATATATATATATATATATATATATATATATATATATATATATATATATATATATATATATATAGAGAGAGAGAGAGAGAGAGAGATTGATAGATAGATATGGTGTATGTGTCTGAGTGTGTGTGTGTGTGTAACTTGTATATGTGTATAAATGAATAAGAAAAAAAAGAAAAGGAAAAAAAATCAAAGAAAAAAAGAGAACACCAAATAATCCCGAGTTTCGTCCCTAGAAGGAATTTATTCAGCCTATTAACGCTTTTATCGATGGAGTCAATCATTTATATATTGGGGGTGGGAAGAAATACAGCAAACGTCAGTTACAATTTTATATCACAACGTTAAAGATAAATGAAGCTCAGCTTTCAATTTAAATTCTAATATTTTGGACGTCCTGCGAATCTAAATACTAACTTAACCGCCATCTTTCGGCTTTCCACAGCTTTTTAATTGTAAATTTTTCTCACCTTTTATTTGTAGATCTCCCACATTGTATCAGCATTAGTATTGTGAAAAAGAAAAAGATATATTGGATAAAACCAATTCCTGAAAAAATTCCTTCTAGGGACGAAATGTGTTATTTTTTATTTTATTTTTATTTATTTATTTTGTGTGTCTGTGTTGGTGTTGCGTGAATGTGTGTGTGTATCTGTGTGTGTGTGTGTGTGTGTGTGAGAGAGAGAGAGAGAGAATACTGAAACTTAAGATATGTTGGGTCATAAAAACACATTAATCAAATCGAACTTATAATAAAATCCTGAAAAGTTTTCTAGTTTGAGGCTTGGAAATTATGGGATGTCTATCCATATGATAGAATTTTTAGTTAATTCAACAACCATACTGAGTAAAGTCCTGGTGTTTTGAAGGGATTTTCATTGTCTTAAATGCTGTTGAAATCACCACTTCGGAATGATATGAAAATTAAGCGAATTATTATTATTATTATTACTACTACTACTACTACAAGGGATCCTCGACTTACGACAGAGTTCCGTTCCAACGATGCGTCGCAACGTGATTTTGTGCGTAAGTCAGAAGGTACCCTCGCCTTTCCGTGAGTAAGCATTTCCGTCACTCATCTATGCTAACGCTATAGTAAAGTAATAATCTAAAACCACACATTCCGATGACATAAGTTAATATAATTAGGGTGAAAAAAAAAATTCATAATGAAATGTAATTGTTTTTAGCTGCTTGTATATGCATTGTCAGTGATGTCATCTATAAGATCTTGTCTCTCTTGCAGTGGTCGGAAGCAGCAGCAGCTCGAATTTACTTTTTTCACCAAGTTACAGTTGAACAAGAAAATGTCCTTTGTCTCTGTACAAGGTAAACGGCAAAAGTCGAAACAGGATTAATTGTGATTACGTCGTCACCACGAATCATCGAAGGCTGGAACTGTCGTACACCAGGGGTGTTATTGTATTAGTATTATTATTATTATTATTAGTAGTAGTAGTATTATTAGTAATAATAATAATAATAATAATAATAATAACAACAACAACAACAACAACAACAACAACAACAACAACAATAATAATAATAATAATAATAATCTACGCCAAAGGAGTAAAACAGAAAGGAATACAACAATACATAGGACAAGCGTTGCATGGAAAATACCTAAAAAGAACAAAAGAAGCAGATGTGGACTAACAGAAAATATATCAATGGCTGAGAAGTAACCGGTTGAAAGCTGAGACAGAAGGTCGCTCAGGATCAAAGCCTCGCAACCGGATCCTGTCATTGTCACATACTTCAGGATGGAACTGACCCGAAATGCAGAATCTGCGGGAAATATGAAACTGTCGACTATATTATCTAAGGATGTCCGGAACTAACAAAAAATGAATATACCTACAAAGCAGTACCATCTGAGAGAAACACCTCCATGAAAATTATGGAGAAATTGTCCAAATACAAGGAGCTAGATATCCAGATGAACATGATGTGGGGAATGAAGACTGAGACTGTACCAATAGTAATCGGAGCTCTGGGCCTCGTGAGAAAACGAATGGACAATTTTACTAACAGTGTCCCAGGTAACATCAACATACAAGTCGCCCAGAAGATCGCTCTACTAGGAACATCCCATATACTAAGAAAAGTGCTATCACTTAAATGACAAGTCTCCTATAGGACCTAAGTGCCATAGTTTGGACCCAACTCTATAGGATACAAAGCAGGAAACATCACAGCATGAAACATCACACACAAACAACAGCACCAACAATAATAATAATTATAATTGTAAAAGTAAAATTGTCCATTCATCGTGAGAAAAGGAATGGACAATTTTACTAACAGTGTCCCAGGTAACATCAACATACAAATTGCCCAGAAGATCGCCCTACTACGAACATCCCATATACTAAGTAAAGTGCTATCAATTAAATGAAAAGTCTCCTATTGGGCCTAAGGACTATGGTTTGAACCCGGCTCTATAGGGTAGAAAGCAGGAAACATAATATAATAATAATAATAATAATAATAATAATAATAATAATAATAATAATGTGGCACATGGGAACATCAACAATCCCTGTTGTAGTTGGAGCCCTAGGCTTGGTTGGAAAAGATTCCAGTAGACTAATTGAAGGGATTCCTGGAAGCCAATGTCATAAAGAAATACAAAAAATTGTTCTCACAAGTACAGCCCACACTTTACGAAGGACTTTATGTGAATCTTTTTTTTTTGTCAGTGGAAAGTGTCATGATGCCATTTCTAACCTTAGGGATCTGGGCGGGACCCAGAAAGAAATGCGTACACCCCAGAAATCAAAGGAAATAAAAACAAAAAAAAAACAAGAAGAAGAAGAAGAAGAGGAAGAAGAAAAACTTTAAATCGGTTCAAACGTAATACGAATACACAAAATTTAAATATCTTAAAATGATTTAAATTGCTTATTTGTTTAAATTTCATTTACATTTTTGTCGTCTTTGATATGATTTCGAAAGCATAGCACAGTCTAGTGAACGATGTTATTTTCCACCCTACAGCCAATTTTCCACAAACGAAATGTTTCAAGCCTATCGCTACTCTATCGCTATTTCAATGGCAACTGTTCAGACGATCTGCAATTCCTCAGTTCCACTAGTTTTATAACAAAGACCCACCATGCCATGCAAAGCAAAGTCGGATCATTTTTATTTCCTGTATTCCATTGATAAAAAAGAATGTTCTGCCCTTTCCTGATAACCGCTACTTCGTGGGACAGACTCTTTTTTAATAACGAGAATTACATTGTGATGAAAGAGGTCGAAATATGGAGCTAAAATTAGTGATGGTTCTTCTTTATGTACTGTATCATAGGTGATCATGGCTCTCCACAACTTCCTGTCTTTGTAGCTCTTAATAAACATTGTCTTTCTGATATTTCTCCTAGACCCTGTTCCCTCATCCATTTACTCAAGCTTACTAAGTACGTTATGAGTTGTTTTCTTTTATCACTCTTGCCTTCTATCTGTCCCGTGAGTATCAGATTTTCCAACCCATCCATCCTCATTATGTTCCCCAGAAATCTCAACTAACTCTTCATGATGTTAAGTATTAGTTTCCTTCGTGTCTATTTTCTCCAAAACTTCGTCGTTGATCACGTGTTCGGTCCACGGTATCCTCAGCATCCTTCTGTCTCTTCTTCATCTTTGAGGAGATCGTCCAGTACTCCCTGGCATACAACAGGACGGGTATCAAGTAGGAGTTTAGTTCACTTTAGTAATTTCAAAACGAAAACTCATTCCTGTCAATCTAAATTAGTTTTGAAAAACAGCAAAGTAATTTGCTTATTGGAAATATTAAATTTAAATCTATTAGTTTGAAATCAAAACTAAAAGAAAAGCTTCAAGGTTTTTGATTTTTAAAAATTAATTTTAAAACTTAGGTATCATATTTTGGGGGGATGGGGGGTCCCAATAGAACACTTGAAAATTATATTTTGTACAAATGAAAATTCATGTTTCTATGAATATTTGATTCTAAATATTTTCAATCACTAAAACATTAGCATCTTCTAACTGTCGTCTATCCTCGTAATCTGCACTTAATATTTTCTCCTCTTACATAATCTATAGGGGGCACAAAATAATCTATAGGGGGCACAAAATAATTTATAGGGGGTACAAAACGTTAAAAATGCTAACAAAACTTATATATTGAGATTTATATAAAAAAAACAATGCAAACAAAAAACTTAATAAATAAGTGTAGAAAGTGAAAAAAACCCAAAAGAAATCGTCGCAAAAAGGTGAATTGATATAATATGAAGAAAAAAGAAAGAAAGGACAGAAGCAAATAACAAAAAAGATGCTAACCGGTTTTCGATCCTCGCTCTTCGAGTTCATTGGAGGACAAAAGTATCAGTATATGCAGTCTTAGTCAGGATCGTATTCCGACTATAACTTAAAATTTCTTCAGACAATTTATTTTTAATCGAGACACACATCTTTGTGTAAGCAAAAGGGGTGGCTGCCGATCAAGCAAGGCTGAAAAGTGCCTTTAAGCGAAATCCCTTTCATCATAGATTCTCAAGATTTCATATCTGCTCTGTTTCGTAAACAAAATATTTTCTAAAAAATTAATAAATTGTAATCATTTAATCATCAGAAACATTGCTTATCACTTTAAACTTTATTTTTGTTGGTTACTCATATTCGAGTAGACGCACCGTTTATTTATTAAACAGCGTCGTTATTTCTTTTAGTATACCGGTCTGAATATTCTAGAAATCTTATTAACGAAAAATATGCGTTCTTCAACCTGATTCGTTTGAACCTGCATCCATTTTGGTAGTACTTTAACCGACACAGACTGTCGCTTCTCGATGTTGACCTCAGTGTTAACTTATATATATATGTATATATATATATATATATATATATATATATGTGTGTGTGTGTGTGTGTGTGTGTGTGTGTGCGCGCACGCGCGCGCGTGTGTGTGTGTGTTTGATAGGAATAGAGTTAGATAGATCAAACGACCAGATATAAACAACCGTATACGCACGTGTTGGCACGCATACAAAGGCTACCAAATAAATATATTTATCAATATATATATATATATATATATATATATATATATATATATATATATATATATATATACAATCGATTATTAAGTGCTTGCAAACTAAACAACGAGGGTTGTTACATTTGTAATTTCCTGATTGGTTTGTATTGTTTAGATATTTGGTAGAGGAGAGGATAGCTGATAGGTTAGGTGATTGTTTCTTTGCATTAATGGGTGGCTTAGCGAAAATGTCTTTGATCTTTTTGTTTAACTGGAGGTTCTTGTAATCCTTTTTTAAATTGTGAATAAGTGTGTGGTAATATTGATTGTGGTTAAAAACCATGGGAATCCGATTGTTGTTTTTACTTTTCTTGTATGTGAGAAGTGTGTTACGATTTATGTGGATAGTTTTATTTAGTGCTTCTTTTATTATATTTATTGGGTATTTACATTTTAGGAATTGTTTTGTTATTAATGTTGTATAGAAAATCTAGGTGGTCTGAGCATATGCGTTTGATTCTTAGAAATGAGCTGTATACGATAGATTTTTTTTAATTTAAGGGGATGACAGCTGTTAAAGAAAGGAATTTATGCTGGTTTGTGGGTTTGTTGTATAGACTGGTAGAAAGTGTATGTTATATGTGTGTGTGTGTGTGTATGTATATATATGTGTGTGTGTGTGTGTATGGGAGGCAATTCGAAATTACTTATTTAGTGACTTAGATCGCATAGATATTTATATTTCTGTGACATACAAGGAGGAAAGAGGGCTTGGAGAATTCGACACACACATAACATACCGAATGTAAAAAAAAGTCAAACAAAGAGAAAACCTATAAATACAGATCGATAATATTTCTTGTAAAATGGATTTTAGAACATGCATTAATAGTGATAGTACTGAAACAAACTGCTTAGAGCTACGGAAGATAGGAAGTTGTGTCTGGCTATGATCACTCACAGAGGGAAAACAGCATATAAAAGAAGATATCAAAATTGTAAAATACATAATAATGACAGCATTTATTGCATATTGTATACGTTTTGTTTGATTCTTCAGATGGAAGCTAACAAATTATTCTAGCAGTTTCTAAATACCTTATTTTCCGGGAGCAAGACGCACTTTATTTCTTAAAGAATACCCTGAAAAATACGTATGCGTCTTCTAAGATGAATGTAAGGTAACGCCCAGGCTCGAGTAAGCTTCGGCGGTCACCTAATTGGCTTGACTGATAGGGACGTGGATTTGTAAATTGAGTCATTGCATTATAATGTTAGCTATCTAATTCAGCCTTTTAGGCAGCTGAAGTTTCTGGGATACATAATGAGGAAGGAGGTCCTGGAGAATCTGATACTCACGGGTCGAGGGAAAGAGAGACAAGGGAAAACAACGCATGACATACCTAGCGGGCTTAAGCGAGTCGATGACAGAACTTGGTCGGGGTGGGGCAGAGGGAAGGAACTTGTTGAGAGCTGCAAGGGATAGAGAGAAGTGGAGTGTCATGGTCGCCTACGACCTGAAAGAACACGACACATAGAAAAAAAAGAAGCGAGATCTGCGTCAATAAAATATCCGTAGAAATTCCTCTGTCGCATCGTTCAATATCTGAGCTTATCTGTCCTTTTTTACGGCAGCGAATGTTGGACGATTTCCTCAAAGATGAAGAAGAGACTCGAGGCGACCGAGATGTAGTTCTACAGAAGGATGTTGAGGATATCATGGACCAAGCGTGCGAGCAACGATGAGGTCTTGGAGAGCTTGCAACCAAGAAAGGAGGCTTATACTTAACATCAGGGAGAGGCAGCTGAAGTTCCTGGGACATATAATGAGGAAGGAGGGCCTAGAGAATCTGATACTCACGGGTTGAATAGAAGGAAAGAGAGACAAGGGAAAACAACGCATGATATACCTAGCGGCTTTAAGCAAGTCGATGACAGAACGTGGTCGGGGCGGGGTGGTGGCAGAGAGAAGGAATTTGTTTAGAGCTGCAAGGGCTAGTGGGAGGTGGAGAGCTATAATCATCTACGTCCTGAAAGGACAGGGCACATAAAAAGAAAGAAACTCAGTACATAGCTGTTACAGGCATTTCCAAAACTATAAACCTTCCTGGAGCCGAGCCACAAGCTTATACATGCTCTGTTTACTAGCAGCGGAAGGAGCCTTTCTGCACTTGACTAGTATGTCATTGCCATAGAAACAAAATCGGGCGACTGATTAACGTAAACAATACGTGACGTCAGTATGGGAAGGGCGCATGGTGAATATGTTGTTCTGTGAGAATAACTTTTTGTTTTTCTTAGAAATTTCTTTCCAATATTAGGGTGCGTCTTCCAAGCCGCAGCGTCTTGAAAGACGGAAAATACGGTAATACTTTTGATACGAATACCTGAATTGAACTGCAGAAGGGAAAATATTTTCTCTTCACGCCTGTCTTTTTGTTTTCAACTTGCTTACAATATCCGCATTTTTATTAATAATTTATGAATATAAAAATAAATATTTTGGGGTGACCTAAAAAGAAAAGAATTTGAGATTTTGCTAAATATCAGTGAATATCTGCCGTTGTATTATCACAGGACATAGAAAAAAATATACGGTTTAAAGCATTATAACATTAATAAACAGGAAAAGATGGACTTGTCTCTCGTCCGGTTCCCACTCCTCCCCATTTTTTTGAACAGGACTAGAGACTTATCTTCTATTTTGGATTGGGCTTCCGATTCGTTCTAAAGACTTTTCATTCTCTGTCATATCCAGTAGTGCTAAGAAATAGAAAAAAAACCTTCGTTTGAAACAAGGAAAAGGGTACAAAACTGTTATGTGATATCTGTGCTCTTGTATGTCAGTGAGTACTGGACCATCTCCTAAAGAATGAAGAAGAGACCTGAAACAACAGAACTGTGGTTCTACAGAAGGATACTGAGGATATTATAGCCGGACTTTGTAATCAATTCATCATATCCGGAAGGTCTTCTTAGTCCTGTTGTCGGGGATTCTACTCTATACGGTTTAAACCATCATAAGATAAATAATAAACAGGAAAAGAGAGATCTCTTGTTCCCTGTTTTGGATTGGGCTTCCGATTCCTTCTAAAGTCTCTTCATTCTCTGTCATGTCCAGTAGTGCTAAGAAATAGAAGAAAAAAAAACCTTCGCTTAAAAAAACGGAAAAGATTACTAAACTGATATTTTTCCTCCTGTATGGCAGTGAGTGCTGGATAATCTCCTAAAAATGAAGACGAGAACAGAACTTATAAGTGAAGCTTATACTTAACATCATGAAGAGATAGTTGAAATTTCTAGGGCGCATGAGGAAAGAGGGCTTGGAAAATCTGATACTCGGAGGACAGATTGAAGACAAAGTAAAACAATGCTTAACATATTTAGTGAGCTTGAGTAAATGGATGGTGGAACAGGGTGTAGGAGAAATAACAGAAAGGCAATATTCATTAAGAGCTACAGAGGAAGTTGTTGCGAGCCATCATCGGCTAGGTACTGAGGGGACACTGCAAAACAAAGAGCGGAAGCCCCTTACCTCTTAGTGACATTAACTCCTTGCGTGGTGAATGAATTTTTTAAAAATCTTAACTTATTTCTTAACGTTCCGTGTGACGATTATCTCCTTTGAATTCAAAGAAATCTCATAATTTATCGTTAGGTTCCGTGAATATTAATAAAGTATCATAAAAAAAGAAAGAAATATAATCTCTCTTTTCCTTCTATCAATTAATTATATCCCTTTGACATGTAAATGAGCTCAGAAATAATAGATTTAAATCATTACATCCAATTTCTAGAATCCATCACGGAACTGTAAATTGGTGAGCCGAGTCGGGTTCGTCACGTTCACTGTCGTGCAATTATATTTCCCCCCTAGCTACGGGTTAAATAGTAGACCAATGGGGAAAACCTAGCTAACGAGCTTGTGTAAATGGATAGCAGAACAGGTAATAGTGGGGTGTAGTAAGGAGATAAATAAGGAGCAAGAGAAAAAGAATAGGACGTTTTGGAGGGCTATGACCGTAAACACCTTGAATAGACACGGGACATGAAACAGGAGAGATCCCTAAATTTTTAGATCTATGACGAAGCAGGTAGTTCTAGGGGCACATATTCTTCCAATTTACTCGAGAAGTTCCGAAAATAATACTTTTGTCATTAATAACAATTTTTCTTTTACTGATTCTCATTTAGCGAATGGGCTCTTTAGCCTTGATTGGCAACCAGTCTAAGAGAAGGGCAATACTGAATTCAAAACCTTATCATTAATAGATTTGAAATGAGTTGTCTTCATCCTCCGCTAAAAAGACTAGATGAATAGATACTTCACATGTCTGTATTTTGTTTTCGTTTTTATTATTGTTTGCCCAATAGAAAGCGTAATGTAGAGGTTTGATAAATGAGCTTATTATAAGGGCGTACAACAGTGTAAGAGGTACATACTATGAGGATAGGTAGGATAGATAACGGTTGACCTTCAACTTGAGCTTAAGATTGTGGCCATCGGGGAAGCATGCCTTCAGTTTGTTCCATAATGCAACCGTTCTGGTGAAGAAGCTTTTAGGGTGGAACTTCCACATTACCAATGGAATACGAATGGAATGAGGATGAGTCGACTCAGTGTACGTGGACTGGCGGGTCCTAGCTGTGAAGGTCTGGACTGGTGGAACGAACGAACGTGTTTCCGCCAAAATATCTGTCATGAAAATAGTAATGGAACAGCGAAAGCTAGAAACGTTTCGACTGTGGGAAAGGGGTTGTAGGGTGGAAAACAATTTATCACGCACAAAGACCCGCAAGGCTAAAAAAAGTGAGGATCGAGCAGCCCCAACCCTGATGTTGCACCAAGGAACCTTAAACTTCATGGCGGCGTACGTACCCCCAAAAATCTGCAAAATGGCAGGATAATAAAATATATAACTTTTATTTCTCGTCGGCAGTTGCTCTCTCACAGACGAGCCTTCGCCTCCCTCTGTCTTTTTTACAAATACTTTCATGGTAATTACTCCGATGAGCTGCTTTCGCTGGTTCCCAGAATTCACGAATTTAAGTGTTCTACTAGACTGGTATCTCGCTCTCACCCTTTCACTGTCGAAACTGTTAAATGTAGCCGTCTCTTCGACTCCAATAGCTTCATGTCTCGCACCTCTTGCCTATGGAACTCTCTCCCCTCTTCCTGTTTCCCTGATAGCTATAATCTCCAACTATTCAAATGTAATGTCAAATCGACGTCTCCAGATGCCTTGATCTATCCCCTATCCTTCTCTGTAACCCCTTGCGTGCTAGTGGCTTCCCGCCTTACTTGGGGTGAAACGCTAAAAAAAAATACAGTTAAAACAATCTTCGGCTACTATTATTAACTATAACCGTACCTCAATGGTTATGAGCACAGACAGCTGGATTGTTAAGCTGATATTTAATCTTACTAATTCTAACCTTAAGGGCCAAGGCCAGCCATATCACGTTCACAGTGTTGAACCATGATTATTAAATTTGTATTCCACTCATCATCATCTTTTATTCAGTTAGCGCATTTTGTGATGCTGTGATCACCAGGCCCCTCTATTCTCAAATATGGTTCATGGTTACTATTGTATAAAGGAAACGTTTCCGCTATTGGTCAGACACGGACGTACTGTGTCGGCCATATTGTGTATGTATAAATAAAAAGCAAGTGTATCACTTCTGTAGACAGAGAAGTCACCAAACGAAAACTGCGTTGTCGTTATTATAAAAGACATCCCCTTACTAAATTGTGACCATTTGGCAATGAGGAAACCTTTTTTTTTTCACGCAACTAAGTCAACACTCAGACGTTTAAAAGGATTCTGTATTGAATCTGGAAAATGTATTATATTATATGTATTATATAGTATTAAATGTATTATATGTATTATATTGTATAATATATAATATAGAGTATATGTTAAAATATATAATACTAATATAATAATACAGAGCTATCTTACTCAGCGCCTTAGGTGAAAAAACGGTGCATCCGTTTCTTTAGTTTCCGCTTGCAACAGTTACACTGAATACAGAATAGTTCCATTTTCTCCGGGGATATTGAGGTTACTCCGTCTCTCCTCTAAGAAGTTAGAGAGGTGGACATACAAGACAGCAGGTAGTTTGAATTCAAAGTTTTTCCCTCTCCTAGACTTGTTGCCAATCCAGACTCTAGGGCCCAATCCTGCTATTTCTTCATAGAGGAGGATTTGTTTTTGAAGTTACCCTCTTCTAGCCTATGCCTAAAGAGGCGTGATCTACGAGGCAGTAGGTGGTTTGAATTTAGGTTTTCATTCTCCTACACTAGTTGTCACCCAAGACTATAGGTACCAATCTTTCCTGCTATTTTACTAATAGCTGGAGACAGAAGAGATGGATCCATACCTTTTCCAAGGTTATTAACACGCAAGTGAATGTAATAGACTCGATAGAAATGCGAACCCAGCTCTCCGATTCCGAAGTCTGAGATGCTAACCATTACTCCATTTTGACTTCTGCATTGCATTAGTCGGAAAGAATTTCCCCTCGAACAGCTACTTTGTGAGACCGACTCCCGAGAGGATATTTTCCCAGCCTTTACCACTAAACCTCTTTCTGTCCAGAGTTGACCGTTATCATTCCCACGGAGCACTTACCATTTTTTCTTACCACTCAGTCAACGACCTCCTTCCGTAACCCTCTGTCTTGAGTGGCTCTTGAGCCTTCTAAAGGGCGACAAACTATCGTTAGAAGAAGTGTCAAATTAGACCAAAAAAGGAAAATTGCTGAGACATCTCGGCTGGAATGGCCCTTACATAGGTATCTAGCCTTTATAGAGTTCAAAATTGCTTATGTGGTCTTGTGGATGAAAAACCCAGCCGCTTTGTAATTTGAGGATGCGCTGTGATGTAGTGAATAGCGGACCGGAAAGAGAAATAGGAGACCTGTTTTCGAATTCCTGTCGAGTTTGTTAAAGTCACTTATGTGCAAATTCCTTTAGGAAAGGAATTAATCAATCTTTTCTACACCCCCAGCTATGGGCTAAATAGCAGAGCAGACTGAGCCCTACAGCCTTGTTTGGCAGAATTGCAGGAAAATGAAAACTCAGAATTCGTATCAGTAGTGTTGGGATTCGTCAGCCTCTCTTGCCTGCGACAAACTCCTGTTGCTAGGCTGCGGGATAAGTGGTACCCCTACGACCCTAACGACTTGCAGGACTTTTGACCGTACATCTTTTTCCCCGAAAAAACTTCATAACCTTATCGCTATTTCATCGCCATTCCCCTGGCATATGTTCAGATGAGTTCTATTCTTTAGTTCCATCAGTTCAGACCTCTATAAGGAGGGCAATTCATGCTACTTCCAAGGTGTCCAAGCAGCCTCACTGTAACCATATTCAAACTTGTGCAAATTAATTGAAACAAAATGAATAATTCCGTTATTTTTTTTCGTATTTTTCCAATGAAACACGACCAGGTGCACATGTTAGTACTTCGTACGTCCATTCCACAAATTCTATCCTTGCAGATTGACCACAGATTCTCAATTGGATTTAAATCAGGAAAGTTTCCTGACCAGTCTATTACTTTGATTTGGTAAGGCATGCCAGTGTGTTTGTACAGCGTTACACTTTTCGTACACTTCCTTCGAGTAACGTCCATCGCAGACAATAGCTATAAGACAACTAATCGACAGTCGAGACAATAGTGTCTGGGCATGATGAAAATCACGGATGACGCAATATTTTTCAAGACCAAACAAATTTCATTATACTTCCCGAAAACAGATTCATATTACTGTACATCACTGCAAATGACTTATTCTGAGGAAAAACATGGACATCTATTACACCGTGTCATTCCGGCGGCTCTAAAATTGACCGTATGTTGAAAGAAAAGAAACTAAAGCGATTGTTTCAAATAATTTGCACAAGGTAAGTGGGAATAAGTGAAGGATTCATTAGCGGAAAAGTGACGTGGACTGAGGAGCTCGGAATTCGAACTCGGCTTGGTAATTCCACTTCCCACGTCAATAACCATCACACGAAACACCTGTATTTTGTCCCGATATTTTCTTTTTATAGTACCAATCCAAGTTTAGAGAAAATGCCAAAAATTGCAATCATAGGTACTTCTCACATCCTCAGAAAAGTTTTATCATAAAAACAGATTATGGTCTATACTAATGGAATTTGCATGGACAGTGATATATATTCACAGAACCGTACACATTTTCACTATTTACATTATTCGGACTATTGTCCTCATCTTTGTTTGCATATTTATTACAACGTTTCGGCCGTTGTACGCTCTGGCCTTCTTCGGGTGGTTGGAATGTCGAACTGAACCCTTTATTTCCCTCATTGGGGTACGCTGTTCTAGTTCCACGTGTCATGTTTTAATGGATGTCAGTTGTCAGATATCTCCTGTTAATTCACCTCTCCAAGTTCTCCACTGCCTTAACTGGATATTGAACTCACGCTTTTTGGGCCCTGTCAAGGACACATGGCACAGTGGATAAAGGTGTTAGTTAAATCCAGTGACAGGGCCCAAAGAGTGTGAGAACTTGGAGAGGGAAATTAACACGAGATACCTGACAACTGACATCCATTGAAACATGCCACGTGGAACTAGAAGAGTCTACCCCAGTGAGCGAAATAAAGGGTTCAGTTCGACATTCCAACCACCTGAACAACGTAGAACGGCCGAAACGTTGTAATAGATATGGCAACAAAGATGAGGACAATAATCCGAATAATGTAAATAGTGTACATAATACCTCATCTCAGAAATATAGACAGATAGTGAAAGGCCGAAACGTTGTAATAAATATGGCGACAAAAATTAAGATAATAGTCCGAATAATGTAAATAGTGTACATAATACCTCATCTCAGAAATATAGACAGATAGTGAAAGGCCGAAACGTTGTAATAAATATGGCGACAAAGATGAGGACAATAGTCCGAATAATGTAAATAGCGTACATAATACCTCATCTCAGAAATATAGACAGATACCGTACACATTTTATAATTTTTTTTCCAATTTGAAGATTATTCTGTCGGTTTATTGAGTTTTACACCTGAGATATAATTTTAGTTTTCCTGGCTCTCCATTTAATCCCTTTGCATAAATCTATATTTATATACTTATTATCTGTACATACACGTATATAATTTAATGAAATCTTAAACTAATATAGACTATCATACGACATTATATTCTAAAACAGGCGATGTATATAATGTTTATATATGTATATTCTATACAAATATCCCAAAGATTGTTATAGATGAGCAAACTACGGGCCGCGGGCCACATGCGGCCCGCCAAACGATTTCGTGCGGCCCGCTTTAAAATGTTATTTATTAAAACTATATTTTTCCTTTAAAAGCCCTTTATTTTGCCAATTTTAAATATCAATTATTTTGGTTTATATATACTATGCGGCCCGGTAAAACTATAAATTTTTAGAATGTGGCCCTTGTACTAAAACGTTTGCCCACTCCTGTTATAGCCAGATAGTGTGGGCAGGTTTTCCACTATCTATAAACTGCTTCCGTGGTATGCGTCTCAAATCGCCTCTAACAACTAAACCCATCTTCAAGCCGGAGAATGAGCGAGGCGGACAACTGGCGCCTCATAACGAGCTGTTTCGAGTAGATAAAGGTCGACAACCCAGGAAGGCAAATAATCTAGGCGACGCAAACCTCTTGCGTTCATAGCCAACAAAATACGGTAAAGGTAGTAAATCCAGACAGAAAACCCGGTGTAGAGTTCGAAAGGTTGTTCACTGTCAACACAGACAACATTCCGGCAACTCCTGCAGTCCAAAATATCATGCACTGTATTACTTTTGGATTTTGTCAGCACGGTCGAGACGTTGGAGGTGGGGAATGTAGTCTGGGTAGAGCACGGTCTTAATAAACCATGGCCTAGACCAGCGCGCTGAAGAAGTTAATTCAGTCTCACTGCCAGAGTACCGAATTTTGACCAAATAGGGCGCTACCTTTATCACGCGAGATCAACGGAAATCTGCAATGATGACATTATACATTTAAGAAAAATGATGCTGGGAATGTCAGTGCCATATCCAACCAGTTGTACCAATAATCAAGAACTGATGACATGCGGTCTCTTGATATTTCAGGAGGAAAGGAGGCAGCTCGTAAAACAAGGAAACTCGAAACTTTTCCAAACCTACTTGGTCTCACGTTTTCCACTGAAGTGGAACAACTACATTGAATCAAAAGCTGCATCTACTGCAAGGAAAGTTGGTCCTCTATGTCGTGCCAGAAGGTTTTTCTCGTCTGAGTCCACCCTTCAAATCTACAAATCTACCATTCGTCTTTGCATTGAATACTATTGCCATATATGGTCTGGTGCCCCCGCTGTTCACCTTCAGGGTCTCGACAAAATCCAGAGACGGATATGCAGTGTGATAGGTCCTGACCTGGCATCTCGACACCAGTCACTTTCTCACAGATGTGATATAGCTTCGCTCTGTCTTTTCTACAAATATTTTCATGGCAACTGCTCTGACGATCCATTTTCACTGGTGCCTCAACTGCCTGAATTTAAGCCTGCTTCTAGGTTGGCATCACAGTTTGATCATTTTATTGACGAAACAGTTAAATGTAGCCGCTTCTTCTACCCCAAAAGCTTCTTCTCTCACACTTCCCGACAATAGAACTCCCTTCCTCTTACTTTCTTCCCTAATAATTATAATCTTCAAAAATTTAAATATAATGTCAATCGACATCTTCCGATGCCTTGATTTGACACCCATCCTCTCTCTCTCTCTCTATCCTTTCCTCAACGCCCCTATTTTCTCTTATTTTTACTCTCTGTAACCTCTTGTGTGCTAGTGCCTCTCCCGCCTTGCTTGGGCTGAAATGCTTTAAAAAAATAATAAATGCCGTGATGCTGCCCCAGTCGTGACTCTCGTGGCATCTAATCTTTATTAACTCGTAGAGTTAAAACTTTGCATGCTATATCTTGTCCTAATTAACATGTACTACAATAAATATCCTCTTCCGTATTAAAAATTTGCTTGTCAGTTAACTAACATTAACCAGTGAGACATGTCACCTAGGTCTCTGTTCAGGGTCGGATTATTACCTTTCGAGGACCCTAGGCCAGTGATTCTGTACCGCCGTGCCGCTGCACACTAGAGTGCCGCACGATCCTATTAAGTGTGCCCCCAAATAATGTCACGGCACACGTGTATGTATAAGGTGTGCGGAGGTAGTAATTGTACAACGTTCGTATGTGAATAAATGAATAAGTATTAAATTTTTTATCCCACGTTAGCTCAAAAGACTTCATCAGTTTTATTGCAATTTTCTACTTCATATTTATATGAATTAGACTACTCAACCCTAAATACCATAAAAATAAGAAACGAGAAAGATTCCTCTCAAATGAAAAAGAAATGAGGGTTTGCTTATTGCACATTCGACCAAACATTGAAGAAATCGTGGAAAAACATCAGGCCCAGGTTTCACATTAAATAAGTTTCCCAAATAGTTGAATAGAAACATTCTTTTTAAATCTATGGTTTTAGTTCATAACAGTTAAATGTATACCCTTTAAAATCTTTGCTAAATGTGCCGTTGCTTAAAAAGATTGAGAAAGGCTGTCCGAGGTTAATGAAATTATGAAATTCGATGTCACCCTCTAACTCACCCGCACCCGTCTGGAATCTTCTTTTTTTTTTTTCACTTGTGATATATTTTAATGACATTTGCATTGCTTGAAGTAAACTTATTTCAAACTCTTTAAATATACTAACTAGAATAGCTACTTTTTGCTTGTCAATGACAATATCCTTTATGAAATATGACTATTTTACTATTTATGGAAACATAAATAAGCACATATTTCAACACAACCGTAGGAAAAAAATAGATTTTTTTTTACCAACAATAACAAAATTAAAATAAATCACTGCTTTATAAAAAATGTCTAAGATTTAAACATTCTGAATTATAAACAAACATGTTATCTGCTTGAAACACAACGACACAACTTAAAATAGTTTTTCCTGCTGAGCATCCTTTAATTTTAGTTTATGAAGCTATTTACATGTTATAACGTCTTGAAAATTAAATCATTGCTTTAAAAATCTTTAGGGACTCTAGGCTGCAGATTATACTAGCTTAAAGGATAATCAGTCAGTATCTATCTTATATTTGGATTAATCTTATATTTTTTATACTTGTGTGGAATTTTTAAGCATATCTCGAAAAAGACAGACATACTGTCGAAATATTGTTAGACACTTTGTCTTTCATTCTTTACTGTAAAAGGCGTTCTTCTCTAAGTGTCGCAAAATATTGAAAGAGTTACGTTAATCATTTCGGTTGTTGAATAATAATAATAATAATAATAATAATAATAATAATAATAATAATAATAATAATAATAATAATAATAATAATATCGCTTGGATAGATAATATTATTAAAGAGTCGGGCTTGTCAGAAATTACTGTTTGCGGTAAAAATCACAGCCTAGTGTAGCGAGCGTTGGAGATAAAATTATCGTCAGGGAGTCCTCAAATTTGTATAAAAAAAATGCACAGCTAATCTTTGTATTTGTTGGTTGATTTTGTTTGGCGGCATATCAACATCTATGAGTTATTTAATGAAATGATTTTTTTTAAAAAGTATATTTGTATGTGTATTTATACCGATTAGTACATCGTGCTTATTTTGACACCTTTTTTCTTTGAAAACACGTAACCATTTTGTTCTCTCTTGTCAACGTAACAGTATCAGTGGTATTAATTTTGAGGGAATGTTTTTGGAATTGAATTTTTATATTGTGAAATATTGTCAATGATTGCTCATTTTCGACTGTTCATTTTCCACTATTAGCAGTAGTAATACTATCTGGAATTTCTATAACACGAAACATTGTTGAGCTTTATTCATGTTTGACGAGGATTTATTGAATCCTGGAAACTGTGTTATGCTCTTTGTAAACAGAGACACAAACAAAAATACAACTTATGTAGGAAAAAAGAATGTACAATTAAGAAAGAAAGGAAAATACAAAACTATCGTTAAAAATACTCTGGTAAAAATTACAAATCTCTATTAGCGAAAGAAACTTGGCATAACTTCCAAACACCGGTTTAAAATTAAAATCTAAATTTTAAGTCATATCAGACACCGAATTGTTATCTTTTTAAAATAAAATATGACATTATAAATAATATTTCTTTAATTGCTATTTATTTTTTCTAAATATAACTTTTTTCATTCATTCGTTTTTATTTACAACATACATACACACCCACACTAATACACATATTTATATCTTTTATGATCGTTTAATAATTCCATTTTCTTTATATATATATATATATATATATATATATATATATATATATATAAATAAAAATAAATAAAAACAAAAGAAATATAGTCTTAGGGTTTGCTATGTTTATGGGATAAAGTGCTCAGTATCAGAGATAGAGTGTGTGTAAATATAAAAGTGAACATAGAAGTCTACACTTAGAGGCGACAGTTAGGTCTGACGATTGCGTCTAGCATGAAACAGAGTGTTGACTTCTATGTTCACTTTTATATATATATGTAATTATTAGGAGAATTTGATAATTACATTTAAGTAATTCATCGAGTCTGAAACCTCAACAGAATGCTCTGGACGGCCGTTTCGTCCTATATTTGGGACTCATCAGCAGTTCGCATCCACTACCAAGAATCGAAACCCTGTCAGTTAGGTTGTCAAGCAAACACCATACCAACTGTTCCAAGGGCCGCGGTGACGAAGAGGTGGCAAATCAGACTCAATATAGCGCCTCACGCTCACATATTCCAGGGACTCAGTCCTATGGTTAAAGAGAATCTCAGTAGAGTTCCACCACGGAATATGTGAGTGAGCGGCGCTATATAGAGTCTGATTTGCCACCTCTTCGTCACCGAGGCCCGTTGGAACATTTGGTATGGTGTCTGCTTGACAACCTAACTGTCAGGGTTTTAAATTCACGGCAGTGGATCCGCACTACTGATGGGTCCCAAATATAGGACGAAACGGTGCTTCCTGTATTCTGTTGAGGTTTCAGACTCGATGAATTACGTAAATATATGTATATATATATCAACCATTCCCCATTGCATGGAGTATTGCTTTCATATATTGTCTGGGGCCCCTTCTGTTTGTCTCAAGGTTCTTGATAAAATCCAGAGAGGGATATGCAATATAACTGGCCCTGATCTGCCATCTCGTCTGCAGCCGCTCTCTCACAGACGTGCCGTTGCCTCCCTCTGTCTTTTTTACAAATACTTTCACGGTAACTGCTCCCATGAGCTGCTATCGCTGGTTCCCAAACTTCATGAATTTAAGCGGTCAACTAGGCTGGCATCTCGCTCTCACTCTTTCACAGTCGAAACTGTTAAATGTAGTCGTCTCTTCTAGTTCAATAGCTTCATATCTCGCACTTCTCGCCTGTGAACGTCACTCCCCTTTTCTTATTCTCTGATATAATAATCTCCAACTATTCAAATATAATGTCAATCGACGTCTCAATGTCTCTCTAAATATATCTCTAGAGGAATATGAAACTCCTCTAGAGATATATTTATGATAAAAGAAATAATTAATGATAAACATTTTTTTATCATAAATTAAAAGGAATTAATGAAAGTACATTAATTTGTGCAAAAAATATAATTAAAGACAATTCCTTTTATAAATTACTAACAGCATGGCCCGGCGTTCCAGTGCTTGATTAAAAAATCATACAGCAATCGCTATCACTTAACTTAAAATATTTTTGCCCTTCCTTGCCTTTAAAGTAGTGCCCTTTGCCGTGCTGATGTTGCTACATGCCTTACTTCTTGCCTATCTCATAGTGCGAATTTTTTCTAAACATTAAATCTGTTACGAAAAAAGAACTAAACAAAATGAACACAAAACGATCAGCTTTAAAAAAAGGACTCGTAACTGGAAAAACCGAATGAAAAAAGAATGTTAACAACAAATACTTTTTCGCATCCAACCCAGTTCTGCGGAATCAGAATCAAGGTTGAGTTTAAGCAAGCGAATGAGCCAATTGGAATAAAGTGCCATGCAGATTTAAATTTTCCCCACCTGTGACGAATGCAGCTATCGATGTTTTTTGCATGCTAGGAGGCTAGTTAACATTCGTGTCAGTCAGCTGTTGGCTCTCACGCTGGCCAATAGAATCTTCCTGCCTATTCGTGGCAGCCAGCTAAGGCTCTCACTCTGGCCAGTATAAAATGGCCGCAAGCTACATGAAAACTGCTGTAGAAGCATGAAAAAATCGATTATTTCAACTATCGATGGGAGTTGGGAAATGCAAAGTCGGTCTTGGCATTTTTACTAACCTGAAGCATGTGCATATAAATTTTGGTGCAAATCCGTCGAAAATTTCGGCCGTGCATTCGTTACACACACACACACACGCATACATCCTGCCTTTTAAAGATAAAGATAAATATTCAATGTTCTTTCATTAATTCCTTTCGAACTGTGTGACATCAACTTTTCACGCTGAGGGTAGAAGGACTGTGAACGCTTTATACTAAAACACACCAACACATTAAGTCCCACTGAAATATATTCATGGGCATTTCGTTGTGTATGCAATTTACGTCTAACAAAAGAAACACTTGTTTTAAAATTTTCCTTTGTTGATTTTGTTTAACAAATAATATCTTCGCATTGCAAATCAATTGGTCAGTTATTTTTCACCACGATTTTATTCTGTACTATAAAATATTCCCGTAAGAAACTTTAAGCATTTAATTATTGAAGTAGCCAATCTCTAAAATCGTATCTCGTTAAATTGATCCTTATTTCTCATAAATATATTTTATCTTTATCATAAATATATCTTTAACGGTCTTTCGTTAATTACATTTTGTTTACTATGAATATATCTTTGTCTTTCCTTAATTCCTTTTTGATAATGAATAAGTCTTTTATCATTAATTATGTCTCGTTTATCATAACTATATCTCTAATAGACATTCATTAATTCCTACACTTTTTAACTTAATCTTAATATTATCACCATAATTATCTTCAGCCATATTTTTCTATGTCTCACTATTCTGAAGGGTAATGTTCTGTCACCGTATTTCTTATCATTTATTAAATCAGCCTCGATGCAAGTCAGCACTTTTATTTGCCGATCTAAGAGAATGTTTTCTCTTTGAAGCTTTTAGCCTGTCATGTCGTACGAGTTCGATTAAGACCTCTTTTTGAACTGCGAATTTTGCTCTAGTCGAATACAACGCAACAGAAAAAAAAATACGAAGAATCAATTACTTCGGGGGACATTTTTGATATGATTCTAAATAAATAAAAATAGAACAAGGTAAGAAATAGATGGAAAGAAATACCTCTTAAAAGAATATTTTTCTTTACGGAAAGAGGCGCCTGAGTTTTGATACCATTCTTCGAATTTTATCGAATAAACACCAAACGGATCTTTTATTTTATTTTCAAATGTCACGGAGAATAATAATAATAATAATAATAATAATAATAATAATAATAATAATAATAATAATAACAATAATAACAATGATGTTAATAATAATGATGATGATGATGATGATATAGCCCACACCTTACGAAGGGCTTTATCTATGTAAAATATGCGTAATTTTTTTTTTTCAAAATTGTTCTGTGGGAAATGCCATGATGCCATTTCTGACCTTACGTATCTGATCGGAACCCGGAAAGAAATGACTATACACCAGAAATCAAAGGAAATAATAATAATAATAATAATAATAATAATAATAATAATAATAATAATAATAATAATAATGGGATTGCCAGAATGCAAGGATCACTTGAAAAGAGTACAAACCAAAAGAAAACTCGAAAACAGATTAATTGAATTGTAAAGGTTTGAAACTATAATAATTATGGCGTCGCTGGGATCTTGAAGATTACCGAGAAAGGTGCTGGAAATTGGAGGAGACTTTCTGTCACTCAACCTTCAGCGATGACAACCAGACTTGTGACCTAAACATGCAAATGTAATAATAATAATAATAATAATAATAATAATAATAATAATAATAATAATAATAATAATGAAATAGCAGTACCATCTGAAAGAAACACAGCAGACCTGATATTATCATAAAACACCTGAAATTCAGGAAGTGTATGCTTATTGACATAGCAGTAACATCTGAAAGAAACACCCCCATGAAAATTATTGAGAAATTGTCCAAATAAAAGGACATGTATATCGAGATTAATAGGATGTGGGGGGGATAAAAACTGAGACTGTACCAATAGTAATCAGAGCCCTGGGCCTCGTGAGAAAAGGAATGGACAATTTTACTCACAGTGTCCCAGGTAACATGAACATACAAATTGCCCAGAAGATCGTTTTTCTAGGAACATCCCATCTATTAAGAAAAGTGCTATCAATTAAATGACATTTCTCCTACAGGGCCTAAGGACCATAGTTTGAACCCGGCTCTACAGAGTACAAAGCAGGAAACATAGCATAAACAAATAATAATAATAATAATAATAATAATAATAATAATGATAATAATAATAATAATAAACAACAACAACGTCTAATCTACAGTCCTAAATATTTTGTGGAATAAATAGAGCCACAAAACCATACCTATCTATCTATCTATCTATCTATCTATCTATCTATCTATCTATCTATCTATCGTTCGTTCATTTCGTGTGTATATATAAACATAAAAAAATAAAATAAACAAGGTGATATCCTCAAATCCACGGACAATTTTTCTATCTCTATACTCTCCGTAAAACATGAATGTAATTACTAATAATTTATATTTGGAACTGAGGCGACAACTCATACATTCATACATATATATATATATATATATATATATATATATATATATATATATATATATATATATATATATATATATATATATGAATTGGGATCAAAAGTAGATCAAATATGGATCGGAATCCGGCCGAATGATAAGATAAAGAACAAATAGGACATGTTTATCAATCTAACATGTTTCGCTTTTATTGAAGCTTCATCAGAGAATGAAATATGGAGAAAAAGAAGAAATAAATTTGGATAATTTTGTACAGTGGAACCTCGGTTTACGAATTTAATTCGTTCCTGAAGGCCGTTCGTAACCCGAAATGTTCGTAAACCGAAACTATTTTTCCAATAGGAATCAATGTAGAGAAAAAGAGTCACAGTAAAATAAAATTGGAAAAGAAAAGCATGCCACAATACACGAAGGTATACAACATGGCGGTCGACACAGAAACGATTCCGTTCGTATTAACGCGGTTCGGCAATGCTGTTCGAGAACCGAATTTTATTCGATAACCGAGGTATTTTCCTCTCGAATATTCTGTTAGAAAACCAATTTGTTCGACATGCGAGACGTTCGAGAACTGAGGTTCCTCTGTATTTGAGTTGTTTGATTTTCGTTGGGTCACGTATGTTTCCTGTGTATTTAACTTGATGTAAAAAAAAACCCCAAAAAACGTTACTATAATTTGTGGCGTGGCGAATTTAAGCAGAGTCAATGCGGCCATTCGAAGTTTCAAGAAATTAATGGATTCAAAGCCTGACAGAGAGAACTGCAAATTTTGCTTTATGTAAGTCTATAATAATTCTAGTTCGTCTAAGAATTCGGAGGGCCACAAATTATACTAACGTTTGATTGGGCGCCTACAGGTGGTGTAATGGTTAGCAAGCTTGTCTCTCTAGAACAATTGCGACTGAGTATTGAGTTCGATTCAAACTAGGTACCCCCGTACTTTCGGCCTTGTGCCACATCTAAGCTACTATACTATAACGTTTGTTTAACAAGAAGAATGCACGTGAAACATGCTTATCCATTGAAAATCAAACACGAAAGTAAAAATATCCAAATCTCTTTCTTCTTTTTTCTCATATCTGATGAAGTTTTAATAAAAGTGAAACATGTTAGATTGATAAACATTATTTGTTTATCTTAACACACACACACACGCACACACACACACGGGCACATACATCTATCTATCTATCTATCTATCTATCTATCTATCTATCTATCTATCTATCTATCTCTCTCTCTATATATACATACATACATATATATATATATATATATATATATATATATATATATATATATATATATATATTACGATCGATTCTGTTTATAACTGATTGGTAGAAACTATGACCAGATGACCTACATCATATGGAACATTTTTTTTTCGATTTGGTAGTAACCCTACCTTTCGCTCATTGGGGCCTCGTTTAAAGAATAATATATAAATTATATGTGAAATGAATATATATATATATATATATATATATATATATATATATGACTTGATGATTAGTAGGGATAATTCCAAGGAGGATATAAATCCAAAGAGAGCTCAATGTAAGAACAGAGCAATATAATAGTGAATACAGAATCCTTAAACATCCATTTGGTAGGTGATAGTACATTCGAGTCCACGAAATAAACTATGACCTACCAAATGTTTATTTAAGAATTCTCTATTCAATATTATATATATATATATATATATATATATATATATATATATATATATACATATATATATATACATATATATATATATATATATATATATATATATATATATATATATATATATATATATATATATATACCGGCTGTATTTGGCAAGTAATACATTTCTACGAGTTTAGTTAAGTACCAACAAAATTCCTTTTAAAAATCGAGTATTCACGTGAGAGTTCGTGGCTACTAAATGCGACATTTGAAAGCGAACACGCGAAATACGAGATTTGAAAGGGAACATGCCAAACGCGAGATTTGGAAATAAAAAAGGACACCATAAAAACGGGCCAAAAAGATATGCGATAATGGCTAACGTTAGCCGAAAGTACTCAGATATAGGAAAATATATTCTTCAAATGTGAACGTGAAAACATGAAAACAATCCGGAACATTGAAAAAATAACATAATGAAATATAATTAACAACTTATTTTCGTTGGTATTCAACTAAACTTCGATAAATACACACACACACACACACACATATATATATATATATATATATGCACGAAAAGAATGTGCCAAAATATTTCGCCATCCAATGGACTATCAAGATAAATAAATGTTTTTCTTAACATTTATTTATAAACAGAAATAAAATATATCATTGTTTTTTTCTATTTTTTTAATTTAAAAACGCTGATAAAATATGAATCAGGCTGCGAAAGTCAAGGTAAACTATGGAATATGTCATGTTAAGTTAGTTAATGCCTAATAAACAAAAATGTGTAAATGTTGTTGATTTTAATATATTTTAATATATATATATATATATATATATACCCGAATGTCATGAGAACGAAGACAATATATAAATTCTAACGTTCACAGCATTAATTCAAAAGAGGTCTCAATAGTAGAGCAATAATTAACAATAAGAACCAAAAACCAGCCAGCGTATATATATATATATATATATATATATATATATATATATATATATATATATATATATATATTCAAAATTATATATATATATATATATATATATATATATATATATATATATATAGTATTGAATAGAGAAAAAACATTTTTGTTCTCACCAGTCGAAGTGCAATTAAATGCACTGAAACGAAGTTGAATTTTGTAGTGAGTAAATTGTTTTTGTCTATATGAAAAAAATATCATATATGTATATATCATATATGTATATATATATATATGTATATATATCATATATGTATATATATATATACATATACTTTTTGTAATTATGCAGTTATAATTTAATATTTTAATTTCATTTGATAAATTATTTAGGGATTTATTTATTTTAAATAATGGAAGGTTTTGAATTTAAACGTTTTTTTTATTATAAAAATTATGATTATGTGTGTTGGCTTAGGAAAATAGAATTTCTTTTAGGAAATGATTTATTTGAAAAAAAAATCCAAGGCGCGGGTAACTAGACTCGATATAGATACTCTCAAGAACGTTCCGTCTAAGTAAATTAATTGTCTTTTAATAAGTGTTGCATTCTTTAGATCGAAGTTATGCCTATAGTTATTTCTGTGCAAGCATTTGATGAATCTTGAAACATAAGAACACTTTTGTCTTCATATATACGTTTTTTTAAATGTCTGCGAGTTTCCCCATTGTACTGTGAGGAGCAGTTGTGACAGTTTGTTTTATATATATCTGCTTCATAATTATTATTGTTATGGATATTTTTTTATGATTTTATCCATAATAGTTTTGGATGTTGTAATTATTTTGACATTGCTAGGATTGGATAAATTGATTTGCATAGTGAATGTTATTTAGTTTGTTTTCACTGTAGTCGGTAACAAAATTTTTTCCCTTTTGTCCTCATTCATATTGTCTTTTTACAGATATATAATATTTATTTTATTTATATCTGAATTTTGTATATATATATATATATATATATATATATATATATATATATATATATATATATATGTACAAAATTCAGATATAAATAATATATATATATATATATATATATATATATATATAAATATATATATATGTAAGATATGATCAAAATTTGCTAGTGTAATGGAGCTTAATGTTTGCAAAGTAAAGCTGCTTGACTCAGATTTACCGTGAATTCACTCGCGCATGCACACTAACTTACAACCCTCTCGCTCACTTTCTTTGTTTATAGCAGTGCTTGGAAGGAAAGTGTGTAGAGTGTGGTCGTTTCACCACAGAGTTTTCATAAGTGACCGTGTCTTGTGCAGCAGTTTTTGGCCAAGTACGACGTTCCCCAACTCCGACCGTCGCCCTATTCCTCAGATCTCGCGCCTTGCGACATTTTCTCTTCAATAATCTAATTCCACTTGAAAGGAACACCATTTCAAGAGAATATGACGAGGTAGCTGCTTGTAAGCCCAAGAAAGGAGCTCCAGGAATGATTCCATCAACCGAAACAACACTGGATAAGGTGTGTGGCTTCAGAGGAGGACTACTTCGAAGGAGATTAAAGTCCGAATGATATGTGTTGTAGTTTTCTTATAACACCAATTCCGATACCTTTTAATCAGACTTTATATATATATATATATATATATATATATATATATATAGACAAGTTTTGTCTATTTATTTTAAGTAAATTCCTTTCATATTGTCTGATAAGCTTAATCACATTATCGTTGAAAGACAAAAGGAAAACATCATATTGATACATGTTTAAATCCAATCTAAGCTTACGGCTTAGATTGGATTTAAATGATAACTCAAACATTTTTAGACGTTTAAAACAACATGCCTGCCCGCGTATTCAATTCCGGAAAATCCTTGACAACACAGCTCTACTTAAACATGAAAACAATAAACAAAAATTAAAAATTCTTGAATCTATATACATAAAACAGTTGAAAGCAAACCTGAACAAAATAAACTATGAAATCTCCACAAATGTTCTTAAATGCCTAGAATTTGTAACAGAAGCCATTGGTTTATACCAACGGCTTCCCATACTTAATACTTCTCGTTTTGCACTCTCGCTGTGGTCATGTGTGACGTCACCAGCTGCGACGCGATTTTCGCTTCCTCGTCTCATATATACGAGTTTGTCGTTACTTTGAAATTTTTCATGCAGCAAGGGCGGACTATCATTGTTGTTTCGTCCGTGTGTTGTTTGGTATATTGCAATTGTCATCTTTGATATTGGATTATGTAAGCCGAAAGCTTAGACTGGGTTTAAACATGTATCAATATGGTGATTTCCTTTCGTCTTTCAATGATAATGTTATTAAGCTTATCAGACAATAAAGGAACTTACTTAAAATAAATAGACAAAACTTGTCTATATTATTTGATGAAACATGCATCAATGAAAAAAATGCTGCCTAAATACACACACAATATATATATATATATATATATATATATATATATATAAATATATATATATGTGTGTGTGTGTGTGTGTGTGTGTGTGTGTGTGTGTGTGTAATCTTTATATAAATAGCACTCTCTCTTGGCCGACTACCATTAGCTTCAGGACGTATTAATACACAATCGTTAGTCATGCAACATTTTTTGCTGTAATTTTTGGTCCCATATACCCAGAACAGAAAACCGAAAACATTAAATTTAAGCTTACTGACCAAATTCTTCGCGATGGTTACAGAAGCTACCAAGCATTTTCTGGCCAAGCAAAGAAAAAATTGCAACTGAAACACCCAAACATATATTTCTTCATCGCTATTAAAAGTGTTCGACATCGCGGTGTTTGTTTTTTTTGTTTTGTTTTTTTTCAATAACCGGATTACATTTTCGATTCTGTTTGTAATGTCCCTTTGTAGGAGAGCCTTTGTAAATCACAATTACAATAATGGTAACGTATTCGGAAAATACTCGGTTAGACGCCACCAATTCCCATACGTATGTTTTTCGTTTACCCGTCACGTAATCTAATTATTTCAAGATGAGGTCGACTGTGCTTGCTCTCCGTCGATCCGTGTTCAAACCAAAATGTCGGCAGAGACACTTAATTCTTATATGACAGTTCTCTGTTGTGATTATATAGAACCAGCATAGCAGCAGACAATGCTAGTTGTCTGACTATTAAAATCTATGAAACTTATAGTTGTGGTCGGCCAAAATTTATGTAAGGAATAATATTCTTGATCTATCATTAGACGTTGGTCATTTCTTCACTTCCATGACTGTTCTTAGTATTATAATGTGTTAATTTCTAAGCTTTCTAATCTATCTATCTATCTATCTATCTATCTATCTATCTATCTATCTATCTATCTATCGACATATACATATGCATATACATATATGAGAGACTCTCCCGTCGAGTTCGACGTATGAGGTTCCGACGACTACGAACTAATTATCTGCATGCCTATGACGGGTATGACTTTTGAGATAGGCTCAAGAATTGCACAAAAGACCACAAACAGGAGAATGTATTGTATCCAAGTGCAGCAGGAACACAGTTAGCTGTCTTATTTTGCTTTTGTGTTTCCCGTAGTTGGCTGGTGCTTACTTCATGATGGCGCATTATTCCTGAAAGGCATCTGGAACGATAATCTGATCTCTTCATAGCTACCTCTTCAAAGTTCTTGAATGGAATGTTGACGCAAGAAAGGTAGCTCTTCAGTTTATCTTTATACCAGAGCCAAGGTCTACCAACATTTCTATGACCACTATGGAGTTTACAGCAGAAAAGAACTTTTGGTATGCGATCATGACTAATACTTGCCCAACATACATATATATATATATATATATATATATATATATATATATATATATATATATATATATATATATATATAATTTTCGACAAAATGTTATGAGGAAGTAAATAATGAAACATTAGTCTACGGTGTTTGGATTTTTCCCATATTTTTTAACATTTAAGTCTACCATATCGTTTATAGTTTACACTTAATTTTTTTCTTCTTTTCTATAAAATATGAATATAAGAAAAGAAAAGAGAAGGAGACACATAATCCACAAATTATTTTACAGCATTTTTGATTGCGTCATATATTTCATTTGTAAAAGGACTGAACAACTCACAAAAAGATATATACATATATATATATATATATATATATATATATATGTATGTATGTGTGTGTGTGTGTGTTTGTGTTTATGTGTGTGTGTTAAAAATATATTTTATTGTATGCAATATTTATGTGTAAAAGAACTCAATATCATTCATAGAGCGTGTGTAAATATAAGATTGGGCACATGAAGATTGCGTTCAATGTTCGCCTCAGTGTCCAATCTTATATATATATATATATATATATATATATATATATATATATATATATATATAAATTTGCCCTATATTTTCGTTCCATGACAATAGTATTGAGTACTCTTTTAATCTGTTCGTTCTTTTGGCGAATATCATTGTTCCTAAAAATTAAATTCATAATTATATATATATATATATATATATATATATATATATATATATATATATATATATATATATATATATATTCATATTTATGCACATATACATATATATATATACATATATATATATTAAAAAGAAGCGAGGTACCGCAAACTTTTTTGTTGTAATGTGGGTTTTTAAAAAAAATATTGAATTTTTTTTAAAAACCCACATTACAACAAAAAAAGTTTGCGGTACCTCTCTTCATTTTAACATACACACTTTTCTCTCGTTGGAACCATTATAATCTCTTCATTTCATATATATATATATATATATATATATATATACATATATATATATATATTATTTCAATAAATTATTTACAACATTTCAAAACAGAAAATATGTTTTCATTCAAATAATAATAATTGATCGGTTTATAGAGTTTTACTAAACTGAGCTTAGTCTGGCACAAGGACAGAAAACCGGAGCACTCTTGAGAATCGAATTTATTACTCAAACTAATACTTTCGTGGACTAGCCTGTTGGCCATCACGTTAAGGATTAAACTGAATTTGATATAAATTAAACTGAATTAAAAAATTGACAAAATTCAATTTTGTTAAATATTCTTTGATTATTTTATAAAATATTAAATTTAAAAAACAAATTAATAAATTTTAAATAAAATCTTAATTTAAAATGAAGCCTTTACGATAGCTAATTATCTCTGATAGTTATTCCAGTTTTTATTTTATTTATTATTATTATTATTATTATTATTATTATTATTATTATTATTATTATTTTTAATATTTTAAATCTTATCTTTGACATCTACAGGGTGCCCAGTAAAAAAAATCAGCAAATTTATTCTTCGAGAAAATAAACCAGCTCTAATTGGTCCATCTCAATGGCCTGTGAAAAGCCCAAATCTGAATGTTATGGATTACTGTGTCTGGAGCATATTTCTAACTCACATGCAAAACCCTCGTCGTGACATCATCAATATTGATTCATTGAAGGGGAACGTAACTGAAACATGGAATTAAATTGCTTTTGACACTATCCGCAAAGCTACTGCCTCCTGGTTATCACGCTTACAACTTTGTGTTGAACATTCAGGACTAGTAGTAGTAGATGTATTAGTCTTGTCTGGATTACTGACATGAACCATTGTCATTATTAAATATGACTGGCATTTCTTTCTTATTTTCTTTGCTTTTTTTTTTCTTCCCTAGGCTCAGCTCGTTCTTATATTTCACGACTCTTAAATACTCAGCATGAATCAGAATTACCAAAACAACCCCCGAAGAGATTTAAGCTAGTAAAACATTACTAGGAGCCTGTCTTACAAGGAGAACGCCTAAACTATTTCGCAACGGTATTTAACAGCAGGTGAAATTTAAATTGTCAACATATTGTGTATAGTTTGTATCCTTACGGCAAAATGGTTTAAAACTTTTGAATTTATTGAATAAAGTGTTGCGAATAATTAGTGAGACATTTTTCTTCATTTTGTTTATAACGTCTGTGCCTCCTACGACCTTTAAATAAGAATTGTGAAAGGGCAAATAAGTCTTTATTATTATTTTTATTTAATTTTTCAGTTCGTCTCCGAGGGTGAAGAGGTAATGTAAATGCTAAAGTGGACATAATACGAAATATATGTTATGAATAATCAAGAGTAGTCTCCCCTTGTTTCGTTACTCTCCTCTTTGAGAGAGCTATTTCTATTTACTGGGACTATAATAGGACAATATACGCAAATCTTCTATTCTCAGTTGAATAAATCTTTCTTCAAGCCTACACCTACGTACTTTTGTCATTAAAATATACGACGTCCCGTTCAGAAATAATGAAGAACTCTAATCTAAAATGACGGTTGCCTTTTTAATATTTTTTGTAAGTTTTCGATAATTAAAACAAAGAACATGCTGTGTCAGCGCCATTTAGGAAAGCTTTTTAGGACCTACATAAATAGTCTTGTCCACACATAACAAATAGGGATTTTTTTTAGGTGGGGCCGGCGGAAATAAAATAATTAATGTAAAAAAAATATACATCTATTTGTCACCGATATTATAAACAAGAGCCTCTCCCCACACTTCTAAATCGATGCGAATTCAATATTTTTAGATATTGAAAAGTGTTGCGGATTACGGAACGTCTAAAAGCAGGCTCATGTTCAAAAAAACATTTCCAAAGATATTTTCCCTATTTATACAAGATGCGAGAGAAACACGTCCCACATTTTAAAATGTCCCCTGAGAGATGCTAGTAAACTCAGGCAAGTAGCAATGGTGCCATGATCTAGCTAATATATTACCGTTTGTTTTTTTTTAGATACAATCATTTACTATCATGGTTTTGACTGGTGCGCACCGTGCGTTTGCTGTTGGAGAGTTTTTTTTTTTTAAAGACAGGTGAATCTGTAATTGCAACACGGAGAGCTGTTGATGCTCGTTTCATGTGACGTCGGTATTATGCTGTTCCGGATAGAAGATCGATATTGCAATGGGTTGAAAATTTCAAGGCCACGGTTTCAGCGCTTGAAAGAAAGCCACCTGGAAGACGCCGAAGCGTTCGAATATCCGGGTGACGGGAAATTTTAGAAATCGTCTGTAATAGTCTATCGCGAACAGAGGCCACCACTTTCTAGCTTTAAATAACCTGCAGAGGATTGAGAAGCCGTAGAAAACTGATCAATCAATCCTGATGAAGGCCAGATGGTACAACGGCCGAAGCATTGTGTAAACAACAATAAAGATGAGGACAATAGTCCGATTGTAAATAGTGTAAATAAGCGGTGAATTCTTTACTTTCCTTTAGGTGCAGTGTCCTGTCATGACGTGGGGAAACTTCCTTTTCTTAATTCCTATGAAGAATAGAAAATTGTCAAGAGCCATGATGAAGTGAGATTAAAATAAAAAAAAATTATTTGTTGCACTTTTTAATGATATTCAAACTGTACAGAAAGGGATAGTATTTATACAGGGTGCGGCAGAATTACCTCCCACATTTTAAACTGCCATCTGTTTGGTGATAATAAACTTAGGCAAGTGACAATGGTGTCCTCCTCTTCTGTTTATGTTTCACCATTTCTTTTCAGATATTGTCAGTTCAGATTATGGCTTGGACTCTGCATACCGCGCGTTTGCTTTCGAACCTTTTTCTTTTAAGACAGGTGAATCTGTAATTGCAACACAGAGAGCTGTTCGTGCTCGTTCCATGTGTCGTCGGTATGACGCTGTTCCGGATAGGAAATCGATAATGCTATGGGTTGAAAATTTCAAGGCCACGGTCTCAGCGCTTAAAAGAAAGCTACCTGAATGACCCCGCAGCGATCGAATATCCGGGTGACAGGAAACTTTAGAAATCGTCTGCAACAGTCTATCGCGAATAGAGGTCATCATATAAAATATATCATTATTGAATAAAAATTATAGCCCTTTGTTTAAGCAATGGTGAAAAAATGTGGTGAGTATTTCTACCGCGCCCTTTATATATCTATAATAAGGGATAATGATATCCTTTTGTCTATATTTCTAAGATGAGGCATTATGTACATTATTTACATTATTCGGACTATTGTCCTCAACTGTGTCGCCATATTTATTACAACGTTTCGGCCTTTCAGTATCTGTCTATATTTCTAAGATGAGGTATTATGTACATTATTTACATTATTCGGACTATTGTCCTCAACTTTATCGCCATATTTATTACAACGTTTCGGCCGTTGTACGCTCCGGCCTTCCTCAGGTGGTTGGAATGTCGAACTGAACCCTATATTTCGCTCACTGGGTTAGACTGTTCTAGTTCCAGGTGCCATGTTTAATGGATGTCAGTTATTAGTTATCTCCTGTTAATTTACCTCTGGAAGTTCTCCACTGCCATAGCCGCGTATTGAACTCACATTCTTTGGTTCCTGTCACTGGATCTAACCAACGCGTTTATTCACTGTGCCATGTGTCTTTGAGGACACATGGCACACTGGATAAAGGCATTCCAATCACCTGAAGAAGTCCGGAGCGTACAACGGCCGAAACGTTGTAATAAATATGGCGACACAGATAAGGACAATAGTCCGAATAATGTAAATAATCTACATTTTTAAATATCAAGAACAATTTTAGGGGGAAAGCGGAAATTTTTTTCGTACGACGTGTTTCGTCCTTTAGGACTTCATCAGACCTAAAGGACAAAACACGTCACACGAAAAGTTATTTTTTCCCCAATTTGGAATACACCTTTCCCCTAAAATATCTATAATAAATAAGGTCTGTTTCTTTATTTCTTTTTCATTTATTCTATTACTTTCTTATTTTAAATATTAACGTAGTGTTCTTTCTCAGACCTCATTCGACATGGAGATCACACGCTGAAGTCATACCGCCATCTTAATATCTGTTTATCATTCTAATTTCTAGGATTTCCAGATTCAAGCATTCCACAGAATTTTCGTATTTTTCTGATCGGTTCAAACGCGGGAAGCGTTTGAAATCCAAGTGGCGATAATCAATATGGGTAATTATCGAGAAACATTAATCCCAACTTCGATTAAATGGCCACTGCTTTTTTTCAGCTTCGATGAAATGTTTAGCGAATGAGAACGAGATGCTCAGCGACGTTGAGACATGCGGTGTGAAATCTAAAACTGAAAGCAAAGGACATCTTCATCTTCTAGCAAGACAAGAGCACAACATCCCGCTCAGATTTTAAAAGAAAATTCCTTAAAACTGGAGAATCTTTTAACCATCGGACGTGCGGGTAATATAAGGGTTATCGGTGCAGAATTTCATTTCGGCGAGTAGAGTTCAGATCCCAGCGTCTGTTGTGATTAATTCCGTCTAAAAATATCTATATATCTTTTTTCTGGGTCAGTATTGACATTTGCTAGTGAGAAAGTTCTAGAACATGACAAAAAACAATAAAAAAAATATCTTATAAAAAATTTCCTTGAATAACCTTTGTCCATATCCATCTTCGATAAAAGCGTTTTCTGATGTATAGACCAAGAGTGAAGATTTCTAGAGTTTCTATAAGCCTGTGGTAATTCCTATTAATAATAATAATAAAAAATACTTATTAATTTCTTCAAATTTCGCAGAGTCGTATCGTCTCTCCTTGAATGCGGACCGCCACAAATTACTGCTCTCATTTACCCGCCATAGAGAACCCTCCCTGCGTCCCATTAGAATGGCTGCTTCTCAACTCGCAGAGATCGCCTCTCTGCGCCTGCTTGGTCTCACGCTGACCTGAGATAGAGCAAATACATTGAATCAATAGCTTCATCTACCGTAAGGAAAGTTGGTTCTCTGTGTCGCGCCAGAAAGTTTTTCTCGCCCGAGTCCATCCTTCAAATCTATAAATCAACCATTTCGCCCTTGCATGGAATACTGCTGCTATATATAGTCTGGAGCCCCCGCTCTTTGTCTCAAACCAAATGACTAAAACTTTGTTTAATCAACAGTGATTTTTGTTTTTAATAACAGTTACCCTCTTTTTTGTGAACATTTAAAACGTGGGATTTATTTCTGCGTGAATAGAGCCGGTTTTATACCAGTTACTGAGAGCCACTAACATTTAGATTTAAACTGATAATCGAAATTTAATTTTTTTTAAGTCATTTTTAAGTTGTAATTTAATTGTGCTGTTGCATACCTACAGACGATAATGTGTATATCCCCATTAACATAAATACAGTCGTAAATGCTGTATGTTGGTCTGCAGTTGCAAATTCGTCTCCAGCTGTGCTGGTCAAACTCTCCGCCTTCTGGCAGAGAGGATCCCCCAGACGAGGCTATGTCTCGGGAAACAGCTACCAGACCCCGTTTTATACGGGAATTTTTGGCCGAGCCTTCGATCTCGAGTATCCCACATTAAATTCGGCTTTGTGCCACATCTGACCGCGTGGGGCGGTTGGTAGATATCCTAGAATTGAAGATTCGTTGTAAAATTCACTTGACTCACTTCTAGGAGTTGACTACTACTTCTACGCGCCGCTGGCGAATCTTATATGTGTTGTTCTTGTCCCAAGTATTATCGTTCATTACCAAGCTTTGTTTGATTATTCAACAAATTGCAAGGGGGGTTGGTTTTTATTTTTCCTGATGTTTTAAGAAAATTATTTTAATTTCCTCACTTATAAAGTTACGCTTGTGAATGATAGTAGAGATTTACTTGAACCCTCTACTGAGTCAGGTTGTGACAAAAGGTCATTTTTTAACGTCGGGACCAGAGTGTTTTCACTCGTGTGGATGATAGTAAGTTATAGTTCATGTTATTATTTTAATTTCTTGTATTACTGCGTGAAAATCGTAAGTTATAGGCTTGAAATATTTTTTAGGAATCTCTTTGACTTGTATCTGAGTTCAAGAAGTAATAGATTTAAATCATTGCAGTCAGATTTTTCGGATCAATATCTCCGAATTCACCCACTGTACAATAGACTGCGAAGAATAGATCCGCGACTTTGAATTCCGATTGGGTTCGTTACATTCATGTTCGCGCCATTACACTTGAGAAAGTGGTGAATCCGCATCTTCACCCCACAACTATGGGTTAAATATTAGATCAAGTTGGACGCTTAAGCTTACCTAACCTAAGCGAAGGACAAGTCTGAAATCCGTATCACGACTAGATTAGCCTCTCCTGGTTAACGATCCTCCTCCGCTAAATAAAAAGTCTATGGAATAGACTTCCATTTTATTTTCTTCCTTTCCATAATGGCGCTACACTAACAACCAAATTCAACAAGATGTGTAAATAATAAAATATATAACTTTCCGCTATGCAGTCAAAAACTAACCCCGGCTAAATTTTTCCCATGCTTCAAAATAGAATAACGTGAAAAGTATGCTTGGATTTCATCTACCTTCATTTTACCAGTCTTTACTTAATACCACTTCCCTGTTCCTTCATATCAGACAAGCCATTCATAACCATTTTAACAGTAACACTCTACCTTAAGTGGCTCTCGAGACATATAGTGTGAACGTCAGCGTATTAAAAAAAGATCTGTTGATATTTGAATCATCTACCTTCATTATTACCAGTCTTTACTTAATACCACTTCCCTGTTCCTTCATATCAGACAAGCCATTCATAACCATTTTAACAGTAACACTCTACCTTAAGTGGCTCTCGAGACATTTAGTGTGAAATGTCAGCGTATTAAAAAAAGATCTGTTGATATTTGAATCATCTACCTTCATTATTACCAGTCTTTACTTAATACCACTTCCCTGTTCCTTCATATCACACAAGCCATTCATAACAATTTTAACATTAACACTCTACCTTAAGTGGCTCTCGAGACATATAGTGTGAAATGTCAGCGTATTAAAAAAAGATCTGTTGATATTTGAATCATCTACCTTCATTATTACCAGTCTTTACTTAATACCACTTCCTTGTTCCTTCATATCACACAAGCCATTCATAACCATTTTAAGAGTAACACTCTACCTTAAGTGGCTCTCGAGACATATAGTTTGAACGTCAGCGTATTAAAAAAAAAGATCTTTTGATATTTGCATCCTTGTGCCAAAATGAAGCTAAAATTAGTAAACAGCAATATCTGTTTGTTTATTGACAGCGGCGTAGGTGGAAAGGCCAATTGCTATGACGCGAGTTCGATCCTCAGTGAGTGCTCAGTTTCTTTTATTTGTGTATTTTTGGGTGTGGGGGGGGTATTATGCCAGACTAAACGTAATTTGATGCAGTCGATTCTTTATTGACAAGTGTTTCGGTTCATTAGAACCGAATAAAATATATTAATGTCTGTCGATTATGGCTATCACAATTCATTCGTTGTATTAGTGAGTTCGACCCATGTGGATGCACAACTTTATTAGCCTGAGTTAGGGTAAATAAATGTTTACCATAAGGAAATATTCTTATATGAAGTCCAGTTCAACTGAAATCTCTGAGCGTATATAAATATATAAAAACTGACTGTCTGTCTATATATCTCTTTTCATATTTATGTATTTACTTATTTGTATGTCTGTCTATCTATATATCTATCTATCGCAGTGTGTTCATTATCTATCTAGCTAGCTAGCTATAGATAATCTATCTCAGTTTGTTCAATATCTATCTATCTATGTTCATTTACTATCTATCTATCTATAGATAATCTATCAAAATCTGTTCATTATCTATCTATCTATCTATCTATTTAAAGACATTTTTATGTTTAAAATTCTTTTTATAGATACAAGCATTTAAGTAAATGCTCTGTTTTAATAAACAGTATTAAATAACATTTACCGGCCTGAATGTCCGAGAAATTTTCATAGAAAATATTCGTCCTCCGACAGGATTCGAACCTGCATCCTATACGGAACCGTCGTATAGCCTGACGTGCCTTAACCGATTCGGCCACTGAGGACCGTCCGGTTGGCAAGGTCGAATTTACTGCTTATAAACTTCAATCTTCCATGAATATCTCACGTACATTCATAACTGCTCATGGTGTATCAAATGTAAACAAATATAAAAAGAATGTTAAACATAAAAATGTCTATAAATAATGGTCGAACTTTGTCGTAATGTGTGACTAACTATGTCTGTTTATTTACTATCTATCTATCTATCTATCTATCTATCTATCTATCTATCTATCTATCTCTAGATAATCTATCTCAGTCTATCTATCTATCTATCTATCTATCTATCTATCTATCTATCTATCTATCTATCTATCTCAACCTGTTCATTATCTATCTATTTATCTATCTATTTATCTATCTATCTATCTATCTATCTATCTATCTATCTATCTATCTATCTATCTATCTATCTCAACCTGTTCATTATCTATCTATCTATCTATGTATCTATCTATCTATGTCTGTTCCTATCTATCTATCTATCTATCTATCTATCTATCTATCTATCTATCTATCTATCTATCTATCTATCTATCTATCTATCTAAACCTGTTCATTATCTATCTATCTATCTATCTATCTATCTATCTATCTATCTATCTATCTATCTTTACATGAATATTTCTGTGTATACCTTTTGCGAATAAACGCACACATCTCGACATATGTGTGTGCGTGTGTTTTAGCCATTGTGTTCGACATCGCCACACAATTCAGATACCGCAGGAAAAAAAAACCTTTGTCACATTTGGAACAAAGCTTTTTTTTTCTTTTTTACTTGTTGAGTTAGAATATGAAAGAATATCTAAGATCGTCTGCTGTTTTGACAGAAGCCCTTAAATCGACAAATAGCAAAGGCAACATTAATCACGTTGCCCCCAAGAAACTCTTTCATGAAGAACGACACCTTCTATGTTGTTACTCTTAATTCCTTTGTATGGGCGATGGTACCCAGTACACGACGCAATGTCCACTATGACGAAACCTGCTCTGTACATCTTGACCTGTCTGTAAATATGATCTTATTGAATAAAAATCTATCTGCAGGTCTCTGTGTAATGATAAAGACAAGAATAACCCTTTCCATACAGCAAATAGTCGACATTCATTGACTGAACTGATAGATTTAGCGTCACTTGAAATTTATAACATATTCCACTTTTTTTTTCTTCAGTAAAATAAACTTCTCAATTCCACTAACTGTCATTGCTCTTTCAAGTACTGATGAGAGTTTCCATCCAAACCTTTTGACCGTATCATTATTTTCCCTTCTAGTGACATATGCTGTCCATTTTAGTTGTTGCTGCTGTTGGATGTGTTCAAGTGATAGGTTTTGTTATTTGGTAAAGCTCTATGTGATTCTGTAGCGCCAGGGAATTGCATTCTTTAAGACCTAGAGGAAACCTTTAATTGAAGTTATTTTAATCCTTAATCTGAGACAACTGTTAACATGTTCTTCCCCGACTCAACTATGTGTTGATTTGTAAAACTTGTACCACTAAACAATTATTATTTAAAAAAAACAAACAAAAAAAAACTTACTATCTAAAAATATTTTCTAGCTTTATAAATACTGATTAGCAACACAGGCATACTTTCAGATTTATTTACATTCATTGGAATATACATATATAGAAAGTACTTTTGGACACAAAGTGAGGGATCAGTTTTATATCAATTGTAATCTAGAATTGATCCCCCACTTTATATGCACATTATGATTTCTTCTTTGTTTATCATATTCTGAGTAGGCATGAATCAGCATATTTTCCTCGGTTATGGGTTAATCATTACGACTTGTATTACTAAACCGTTATCTAAAACAATTCTAACAATCTAAAAATACTTGCTAGCTTTAAATAAAGCAATGAAATACTGATTAGCTACACAGGCATGTCTTTTAGATTTATATGCATTCACTGGAATAAAAATATATAGAAAGTACTTTGGACACAAAGTGAGGGATCAGTTTTTATATAATTGTAATATAGAATTGACCCCCCCACTTTATATACATATTATATTTTCCTCACCCAGCTATGAGTTAAATACTAAGACTTGTATTACTAAACCATTATTATCTGAAAGAAAGAAATCTGACAAAAGTATTTTCTGGCTTTAAATAACCCGCAAAGGGTTGATAAACCGTAGAAAACGAATCAATCAGAAAACGGTTATATATAGCTGATAGTTCATATATTTCTGAATGAGCTGGACGCCATATGTAACATCACTATGAGAGTTTAGATCTGACGACGTAATAAGAAACCTGAATCAAGTTCTTAACATGTTGCCTTTGTGGCGTCTTTGTCGATCGTACGAAGCTAATCGCTAGCATAAAAATAGATGCTCGGACGTACATCCGTGTGCAAATATATCGAAACAAAATGAATAATATCGTTATCCTTTAATTTTTCCGTATTTTTCCAATGAAACAATGCACAAGTTAGTACTTCGTATGTCCGCCTTTATTTTTTAGAAGCACTTTGATGCGGTTTGGCATGGCATCCACTAATTTGGTGCAGTCTTCACGGATTTTCGGATCACGGTACCACACGTCTATAATGTCCGCCACGAGCTTCTCTTTCGTTTTACAGTCCGCGGTCGCTCTGTAAGGCTTGCCAGTGTGTTTGTGTAGCGTTACAATTTTCGTACGCTTCCTTCGAGTAAGGTCCATCGCAGACAAATGCCGTAGGGCAACTAATCGACAGTCGAGACAATAGTGTCTGGGCGTG
>OZ038496.1:27927306-27932306 GCA_964036315.1 Acanthosepion esculentum
CCACTGCTACCGCTCCATCTTTTTTCCTTCTCAATCGGGATCTTCTCGCATAACGTTGCCATAGCAGCTACACACGCGTCTTTGGAAGCAGAGCTCGCGACAGCGACACCGACTCCGGAAGAGCCAGCCCCGTTCGTCTCTCTGCTCTCGACAAATGTTCCTGAGGACGGATCGTAGCCGTTACAGTCTTTCTCGTTGTCGCGAGAATCGAACGATGACTGCGGCGTGAGAAGGATCTTTCTTGGACCCGTGGCCAGCGGGTTAGGAGACTCTGACACGCTGGGGAAGAGACAATTCTCCGGAGTTGTTTCTATACTGCCTTGGGCGCTACTTTGCGCCATCCACGACAATTCTGATACCTCTTCTTCGTTGTTCTTGGTCTTCTGGCGACGTTTCAACATGAACGGGAACTCGCGCAAGCTACTTGAGAAACTGAACTCTTTTCCTGACTCGGGGTTCGTATCGTCCATTGACAGCATATCCAAATCGTCGTCGGCGCTCAGTAACGGCGACTTCTCGCTGGTCAGTGTATGACCCGGGATGCAGTCGTTGCAGGTTTCCTTTGGAGATTCGGTTATTGGAAGCGAATTGATGGGAAACGGCCGACTATTGGACGTGTCCTGATTACACATTACCTCATTACCAGAGAATGTCACTATCTTATCGTTCAGGCCACTGAAAAAGGATTTCTCTCCGCTTTCAGGGTCTGCACCACCGCGGATGTGGTTTCTCAAAAAGGCTAATAACATTCCCAGAATTTCGGCATCAGTTTGACAGGCCATATCCTGGATTTGGCTTGATCTCTTACGAAGGGCACTTGACTTGATTTTATCGTCTGCCATAGCACTAACCGCAGATACTCCGCCCGACGTGGCATTCGATGTCTTTGCGACGGCCATGTTCGTCGAATCGAGTGGGTCCCCTGCTGCTTGCTGTCTATCTTTCCACGTATAAGTTTTTGTTGTCGGGTTGAGTTTCGGATAGGACTGTGACCTCATACCGTCATGCTTCAAGTAACCCTGCGATGACGGACTCGTGATACGACCCGCAAGAGACGGGTTCGGGCTTGGCGTTAGACCTCGACGTTGAAGACCACGGGTTTTCCATTTGTCTATAAGACTTCGTTGCCTTCGTTTCGTTAAAATGTCCCTGTAAAGAGAAGAAAAATGTGTAAAATTAATTTTAATTTCACGCTTATAGCACAATAAGTAATTGATGAATTTTAGTATCTCATGCAATAATTTAAAATAATTCTTTTGTATAAATGGATAGCAAAACACAGACCTGTAGGTACAGTAAGGGCGTAAACGTTTCTTAGAGATAAGAAGTTGGGGAGAGCTATGATCGGTCACGACCTAAAGTTATATGGTACCTATAATAATGATAATTTCTTCTTTTGTGTTAAAGGGTTAGTATAGATGTATTCATTATCTGTCTATATCTCAGAGATGAAGTATTATGATTACTTACATTACTTACTTTTTTCAGACTGTTATCATCATCTTCATTGCCATATTCACAACGTTTCGGCCGTTGTACGCCCCGGCCTTCTTCATATGATCGGAATTTCGAACCGAACGCTTTATTTCGTGCACTGTGGGAGTAGATCGTTCTAGTTCCACGGGCCATGCCTCTTTCAGGTGTCTCAATTATTTCCTTTTAACTCAACTCTCCACGTTTTCTTTTGGGTCTAGTCAATGGATCTGACCTACACTTTATCCACTAGGCCATGTGTCTACCCCGGTGGACGAGATAAAGATGTTGATTTGAAATTGCCTATCACCTGATGAAGGCCGGAGCGTACAACGTTGCAAATATGACAATGAAGAGGAGGATAACAGTCCGAATAATGTAAATAATGGATGTATTCATGCGTAATGTTTATTTTTATGGTGACTGTTATGATTACTAGGAAACATAATAAGGAAAGTCGACTTGGAAAATTTGACACTCAGACGACATTGGACGTAAAGGGACAGATGGGGACAGTGAGTAAACCTACCTTAATAAGCTTGTATAAATGGATGGAAGAATAGGGAGTGAATAGGGGTAGTTGTTGTAACATAGAAAAGGGTTACTGAATCAGGAATAACCAAAACGGAGGTTGGAAATGAAATGGTAATCTTTATAACATCAATAAAATACAATACTCGCCAGCGGCGTGAAGTAGGTAAACCACTGCTCGTGGTGGACTACTGAGACCGCATATTACCTCCCCCTCCACTTACAATAGTGTTCAACGTATTTATAAGGATTGGGACACACACATTAGTGTTCATAGGTACGATATATAACATAACAATATTAAGTACATCAATAAATTCATCACCTAATGATGAAAAGGAATTAATTTTACAAAAAAAAAAAAAAATTTTCAACATAATATCAATCCTTGTCAATGCACTTAATCCAGTAGTGAATGGTTATTAATCAGATAGCTCAAACATGTTGTAACCTAGGAAAGGTTACTGAATGAGGAATAAACAAAACGGAGGTTGGAAACGAAATGGTAATCTTTATAACATCAACCAAATACAATACTCGCCAGCGGCGTGAAGTAGGTAAACCACTGCTAGTGGTGGACTACTTAGACAGCATATTACCCCCACTTACAATAGTGTTCAATGTATTTATGAGGATTGGGACATACCCATTAGTGTTCATAGATACGGTATATAACAATATTAAAAAGGCAAACATTACTGAATGTTACAAAGGATAGGAAGCTGTGGAGTGGCATGACCGTTCTCGTCCTGAAAGGACACGGTTCATAGAAGAATAAGGTGAATGTGGTCTTTCGAGAGTGGAGAAAGCCAAGATATTTTTATTCTCTTTCCAAGTACCCCATTAAACGTAATCTTTTTAATGTGTTTCAGACTATAACACATTCAAAGGTATAGTAACATACTCATATCGTCCAAAGGTACAAAATGAATTTGTCACCTTATAACAGCGATGGACAAACTTCGACCAGCGGGCTGCATGCGGCCTGCTAAATGTTTTTATGCGATCCACAAGGCAAAAAAATAAATAAATAAAAAATAAAATCACTTAAATTTTCATTAAATAAATTTAAATTTTGGTTACATGTGACACAAATACGGACGACTACAATTTACTCCTGCCTCGGTAGCAAATTCGAAAGATTAGACAAAGTAAACCTGACAACTTCTCTTGAGAAGGATCACCAATCAGTTGTTAACTGGTGTAAGAAAAGGCTTGTAAATGTTAACGCATCCCAAACAATACGGCTTTCATTTAATCTCCGCAGAAAACTTTTTTCTGGCTGCCATCAGTGTTGTTCATGATGACGGTAGTCTTTGAGTATAGAATCCAGAGTTTTGTAGTGAATATTTCGAAGACAGTAGGGAAGTGTAGTTCAGGTTAGCAGTGGATATCCCGATAAAGTAGCAGAGCGTAGTTCTTCCTTCTGTTCTTTGGCCTGACAGGTTGGCACTGGATATTCGGAGAGAGTAATCAAAATGGCCGCCTTTATACACGACGGATTGAATATTTCACGTCTCCTGATTGGTTAACCTTTTTTCGGGAGCTATAAAGCGAGTCAAGTCATTTGGGTTTGATCACTAGTACATACGAATTCAAAATAACTTAACAATCAGAACGGCTGTGGCTAAACTCTCCGAGAGCAACACTTTACGCTTTCTTGGACTCGCGTTTTCCACTGATGTGAAGTGGAGCGACTACATCGAATCAATAGCTGCATCTACTGCAAGGAAAGTCGGTTCACTGTGCCGTGCCAAAAAAAATGTTTCTTGTCAAAATCCATCTTGCACATTTATAAATCTACCCTTCGTCCGTGCATTGAATACTGCTGCCATATCTGGTCTTCTGCTCCTGTGATTCATCTCAAGGTACTTGACAAAATCCAAAGAAGGATCTGTAGTGTAATTGATCCTGACTTGGCATCACGACTTCAGTCACTTTCTCACAGACGTGGCATGGCTTCCCTCTGTCTTTTCTACAAATATGTTCATGGCAACTACTCTGATGTGATTTTTTTCCCTGGAGGCCCGTCTACATGAATTTAAGCATGCACCTCGGTCCCAACCATTTATTGTTGAAATAGCTTCTCTGATAACTACAAACTTCAAAAATTTAAATGCAACGTGGATCGCCATCTTCCATCTTCTTGAATCCCGTTCATCTTTTCTCCTCTCCCCAGTCCTCCCAATACTCAGTCATTTTTCTCGCTTTCACTCCCTGTAACAACTGCGTACTAGTGGCATTCCCCTCTTTGCTTGGACTGAAATGATTAAAAAAATGTAAATACTTTGTTGTTTTTCTTTGTTACTCTTGTAACCGTATGCAGTATATAACATTTAAAGGCAAAACATTTTTAACCCTAGAACACTAACTATAAGTATATAGTACCCAGCGCAAATTTTCATAATTTTAATTAGTTTTCAGTACCTGATTTTCTTACCTAAATAATGTTTTTCAGTTCCTATTAACGTTAACTCAAAGTACAAACGTTGAAGTATCTGCTTGTAAAATATTTCAAATAAAGATTTATATTTAATATTTTTTTTTGTTGATATTTTCAAAATCGGTCATGATATACCCCTGGTTAGTAGTGTTGTAACTTTAATTGATGGTTAGTGTTCTAGGGTTAAACCATTCTGTTAGCAGACACAGAGTTCATAGAATATTAATCCTGTGTTCCCGATCCATAGCTTGATGAAATGCTTATTCAGAGTTAAATGTTCATGGCAACTGCTCTGATGAGGTTTTTTCCCTATTGTCCGGATGACATGAATTTAATCGTGCTATTAGATTGGTATCTAGGTCCCACACGTTTATTTTTTGAATAGCTAAATGCAACCGCCACTTTTACTCCAAGAGTTTCTTTTCTCACACTTCTCACCCATGGAACTTCCTCCCGTTTGCTTCTTTCCCTGATAACTATAATCTACAAAAATGTAAATGCGACGTCAATCGCCATCTTCTTCCATCTTGAATCCCGTTCATCTTTTCTCCTT
>OZ038496.1:27937306-27947306 GCA_964036315.1 Acanthosepion esculentum
AAATGTTACGAACATTGGAATTGTACTCAATTCTTCACAATCACATCTCAGAATATCATTCTTTGAAATTGTTTTTACGGCTTATCAATCTTTTGCAAGTTCTTTAATGCCAGAAGATATTTTTGGGCTGTAAGAATATTTGGGATATACTAATGATTTAAGGATACAAGTACTGTTATTTAGCCCATAGCTGGGGGGAAAACAAGGGGGATTCATATTTTATCTAAGGGTATTTGTTAATATATGTCAATATAACAAAGCCGACTGGAATTGAAATTCGGCTAACCAATTTTCACTTCCAAGCCGTTATCCATTACACTATCTGCACATCTAAGTTAACAGAACCCATGCGGTTACCAACTTAGGTACTGACCAGGCTCGACGTTGCTTAACTCAAGTTATCCTACGAATACCGGTGTTTTAACATGATAACGCTCCAAGCAGGGATTTGCCATAATATTGCGAAATAACCTGTGAGATCGTTTGAAATACAACTTTGTGCAAATTAATTGAAACAAGTGCTTTAGTTTCTTGTCTTTCACCATACGGTCAGTTTTAGACCCACTGGAGTGACAGGGTGTAATCGATTTTTATTTATTCCTCAGATTAGCTCATTTGCAGTGGTGTGCAGTAATATGAATCTATTTTCGGGATGTATGATGAAATTTGTTTGCATTGAAAAATATTGCGTCATTCGTGATTGCATCAGATTTTTATCACGCCCAGACACTATTGTCTCAACTGTCGATTAGTTGTCCTACAGACATTGTCTGTGATAGACGTTACTCAAAGGAAGCGTACAAACATTTGTAACGCTGCACGAACACACTGGCAAGCATTACCAGTCAGCAAATCAAAGTACTATCGACTAGCTGGGAAACTCTCCTGATTTAAATCCAAACGAGGATCTGTGGTCAATCTGCAAGGAACGACTTCGTGAAATGGGCATACGAAGTACTAACATATGCACTGGGTTACGTTTCATTGGATAAATATGAAAAAAGTAAATAATAACGGAATTATTTGTTTTGTTTCAATTAATTTACACAACGGTGTTTATTTTAAGTATTCATGCTAAAGTTTCCGTGATAGTTCAACTAGATATGTCATACATGCCAAGGTAGATCCCAAGTATGAACATTACCGTGCAGGTCTGAAGTTGATTTTGAAAGTCTGATCTTGAAACAGAAAGAGTGTTTATGCCGTAGGATACAGTGGACCGAATATTAACAGTTTGTGTTCCACAGATTTTGCTAATATGCAAAGACTTTCTTTTTTTAGAATTAAAACAGCACCGTTCAAAATATTATCAATATTAAAAAAATGATTATTGGTGCCACATATGGTTCGATGTTCCTGCTATATATTTAGAGATTCTCAATAAAATCCAAATAATCTGCAATATTATTCGTCCAAAGTTGGCATCTCGCCTTCAGTCACTTTCCCAAAACCGAAATGTAGCTTCCCTTTGTCTTTTCTATAAATACTTTCATTGTAATTGCTTTGATAAACTTTCCTCAATAAGACAAAGTGTACATCTCATAACTTGTTAAAGCTACACAGAGACCCAGAGGTATTATGGTGGTTGTAGTAAGAACGGTAAGTAATAATGTATTGTTCTGGTGAAAGTGATACTGGGGTATGTTTTTGTTACTAATCGTCGCTAGGTAGGTTTAAGATAAGACAGATCTAATACCAGTCTTCCTATATCCCATTTTGGCCTGGTTAGCACCACGCAGTATTTGTACTAAATTATTACTATCTACTAATATTTATCTTATATTGATGTTGTTATATATACAATGTGAAAATAAATGAACACAAGTTTTTAAACCATTATAATGCAAAGTAAGCAATTTTGAAAACAACAACATATATTTAGAAACAAAAGGGTATGGGATGGGGTTTATGATATTACAACACATTTTCAATTGTTCCCCCATTTTGTTGTATAACCAAGGTTGCACGTTTGATCAAATCATAGATTGAGGTGTGCACTCAGCTTCTAAGGAATGTCTACCACTTGAAGGAATATCATGCAGCGTCTTTGTAGTTTCAAACTTTTCTATCAGACATTGATAGATCAAAAGGATCCTGTTTTATATTGTTCCTCATTTTATAAGCTCCTCAACAATGAGGAACAATTTAAAGCAGGATCCTTTTTTGCTCTATCAACAATTTATTTTTACCAGATATATATATATATATATATATATATATATATATATATATAGTGAAACACGCCTGCTAACCTTTGGGGTGCCACCAAAAATTGTTTTCTAAGCGCAGCTTAGATGTGGCACAAGGCTGAAAGCATGGAGCACCCACTGAGGATTGATCTTACTATTCAGTTGTCATGTCGCTTGCGAGACAAGCTTTCTAACCATTGAACCACGTCGAGGTGGCCAAAAAGATGCACATTGTCTAAGCATAGCTTAGATGCGGCACAAGAGCGAAAATGTGGGGCACCCAGCAAGAATTGAACTCACTACTCAGTCGTAAGTGGGCTAGCGAGACAAGCTTCCTAACCGTTACACCATATAAAAGTGCCCATATAGCTTAGATGCGTGCACAAGGCCAAAAAATGAGGCACCCAGTGAGGATCGAACTCGCTACTCAGTGGTAATTGTTCTAGCGAGGCCAGCTTGCTAACCTTTACAGCGCCTAGAGGTGCCACACATATGCATTTAATGTGTTACAAATAAATAACTGATTGCTCAATTAAAAAAATCATTAAAACTTGCGTACATTTATTTTGATTCTTTATATATTAAACCCTTATAGTGGTGGTTTTCCAAACCTAGCTTAGATGTGGCACAAGGCTGAAAGTATGGGGCACCCAATGAGGATCGAACTCACTACTCAGTCTTAATTCATCTAGCGAAATAGGCTTTCTAACCATTACACCTCGTTGATGTACCCCACATTTTCATATAATGTGTTATAAATAAATAACTGATTGATCAATTTAAAAAACAACAACATTAAAACATGCATATATTTATTTTCACCCTGTATATATTAAATCCTATATAGTGTATGTGAAAACATTGATTTATATTCTACGATTTTACCTATTGCAGTGAAAATTAAAAACTTGAACTAATGCCAAAAACGCCATTACACCAAGAGAAGGAATGAATCAATTGGATTCAATTTTGTAATATTGTCTTTTCTGATATTACTATAGATTTTCAGTGGTTCTGACTCGCCTAACTCCATTATACTGTAATATTAAATGGAAATGCTGATCTTACACTCTATGTAATTAGATTTAGAAACTAGTCAATAGCTCCCATGTGTCAGAACGTAACTTCAAGAAATTCGGCGCCAAACAGTGTTCCCTTTCTTTTAGCAAAGAACCAAGTTTCATTGGTGTTTTTTTAAGTTGTTTTTATTTCTTCTAAAATTGTATCCATTAGAATATGGAAGGATTAAATATAGACGGGAAATCTGATAGTAATACTAACGGTAATATTAGCCGTTTTCCTATAAGGAAACGTTTGGCGTTCATTGACCGAGTAGTAAATACTGTTTCCGGTTGAAATTTATAAAATCTTTCTCTTAAATATTGTTTTTATGTAAACAGGTTTCTCAAGTCCAGTAGCTGTTATCGCTCTTTCCAGTATTGATTGCGTTGTTACTGATAACCTTTTATTTGAAATAGTGTTGAATTTCAGGAAAATAGTTTTCTCAAGTCCAGTAGCTGTTATCGCTCTTTCCAGTATTGATTGCGTTGTTACTCCGAACCTTTTATTTGAAATAGTGTTGAATTTCAGAAAAATACTTTTCTCAAGTCCAGTTGCTGTTATCGCTCTTTCTATTGTTGTTGGGGTTTCCTTCCTAACCTTTTGTTTGGAGTAGTGTGGAATGTCAATATCTTGATTATGGGATTATTTTCCCTTTCATGCTATCCATTTTAGTTGTTGTTGCAGTTGGTAGTCCTCAATCATGTGGTTTCTGTTATATGGTAAAGGTCTTTGTGATGCTTTATTGCCAGTCTATAATGTTCAAAGCAGGATGATCTTTGCTAAGTGCCTCCGGCTTTACTCATTCAAAGCCTTTCCACCGTTGCATATTCAGCTTAAATACAGTTTATATTTTACATGCAGTTTAGATATTTCTGAACAGGTTTGACGCTATACATGACATCCATATGAATGTCAATGATCAGTATAATATTTCTACGCTCTGTGAAATATTCTCCATCTACTGCGTATCTGTGTATTTTCACACTGCATTGGGATATTCCTTGTGGTGTAATGGATATCGGTTCGGAGTGAGAACTTGGAGGGCCGAGTTCGAATTCCAGTCAGGCGCGTTAGATTCACTTACGCAAAAATACTCTTAGGAAAGGTAAGAATCTGTCTCTTATCCACCCAGCTTTGGGTTAAATAGCAGGACAGACTGGGTTCTTGAGCCTTGGTTAGCAACCAGTATACCGCAGAAGGAAATGGCAATCTACTGCGGGAAAGAATAGCACAAAAACATTTTAGGAACTCTGTTGGTCTATTTTACTGCACTTGTTATATTCACCTTATCTTATAAAACTTTTTGATCACTCCCAAGTGAATTGATGGGGGAAGACATTCTCTAATGAAAGCCTGATGCGAGCGTTTGTCAATATATAATATGTTTGACATATTCACATCAAAACCTGCGGAATTTTACTCAAAAGGTATCGACGAGTTGCCAAGAAGTTATTGCAAATAATGGGAAGAATGATATTGATAAACATAAAAGAAAATTATCTCTAAGTCAACCTATTGTTAAAAAAATCATGAAATGTTGCAAAAAATTAAATCTGTATATAAATAAACTTAGTTCACATGAAAGCGACTGAGGACTGGATGCAAAATTATTGATGAACCTCTGAGTTAGGATTCATAGTGATTCTCCAAGCGTAGCTCAGATGAGGCACAAGACCGAAGGGGCATTCAGTGAGGATCGAACTCACTATTCAGTCGTAATTGTTCTAACGAGACAAGCTTGCTAACCATTACACCACCTGGAGGTGTCCAACATGATTTTCCAAGCGTAGCTCAGATGAGGTAGACGGCACCCAGTGAGGATCGAACTCACTACTCAGTCGCAATTGTTCCAGCGAGAAAAGCTTGCTAACTATTATACCGCCACAATTTGCCCTAAAATGCTTTTCCATGCGTAGCTCAGATGTGGCACAAGGCCGAAATTAGGAGGCACCAAGTAAGGGTCGAACTCACTACTCAGTCGCAATTTTTCTAGCGAGACAAGCTTGTTAACCATTACACCTCGTCGAGGTGCCCCAAATTATTTTCTAAGCGTAGTTTAAAAGTAGCACACCGCCGAATGCGCGAAGAACCCGGTGAGGATCGAACTCCGTATTCAGTTGTAATAGAATTAGCGATGCACACGAATCGAAGTAACACCGTTGGGAAAATCTTAAAACTACGAATATCCCTGTTGTGCTAGGGTCAGTGGTATGATAAAAAAGGGTACCCAAAATCAAGTAAGTAAAATTTCTGGATAATGATCACCTCAAAGTTACAAAATATTACTTCGCGCGGAACTGCACATATCATTCGTAAAATCCCCTCCACCCCTGCGAAATGTGCCAAGTGTGCATAGGTAACTCTCTTATTGTACCTATTTTACTGTAACTCCGTACAGGACTTGGTAAGTAGGCACAACAACAACAACAGTAACAGCAATAATAATAATAATAATAATAATAATAATAATAATAATAATAATAATAATAATAAAATAATAATAATAAAAATAATAAAAAATAATAATGAAAATAATAAAAATAATAATAAAAATAATAATAATAATAAAAAATAATAATAATAATAAAATAATACTACTACTAATAATAAAATAATAATAATAATAATAATAAAAATAATAATAAAAATAATAAAAATAATAATAATTAAAATAATAATAATAATAATAAAATAATAATAATATTAATAAAAATAATAAAAATGATAATAATAATAAAATAATAATAATAAAAATAATAATAATAATAATAAAAATAATAATAATAAAATAAAAATAATAATAAAAATAATAATAATAAAATAAAAATAATAATAAAAATAATAATAATAATACCAATAATAATAATAATAATAAAAATAATAATAATAATAATAATAAAATAATAATAATAATAATAATAATAATAATAAAAATAATAATAATAATAAAAATAATAATAAAAATAAAAATAATAATAGTGCAAATGCAATGCAATAATTAATATAAATATAATAATTATAATTATAATTTGCAAATGCAAATGCAACCGACCAGATACAGAAAAAATGGCAAGATAAACCGCTTCATGGCCAATACTCTGCCCGTACCAAACAAACTGACGTAGACAAAAACCGTACCCATCAGTGGCTACGTAGTGCAGGGTTGAAAGCTGAAACTGAAGGTTTTATCCTTGCTGCACAGGACCAATGCTTGTTAACTAGGAATTATCAAGCACATATACTAAAATACTGTTAGCCCAAAATGCAGATTCTGAGATAAATACCAAGAAACAATTGATCATCTTGTATCAGGTTGCACGATATTGGCACCCACTGAATATAAAACCCGGCAAACAGAGTGGGCCAATATCTGCATTGGTAAATCTGCAACTTCTACGGGAAGGAAACTGAAAGAAACTGGTATGAACACCACCCAGACCCGGTTACGCTGATAGGAGATGTTACAATTTTATGAGACTACACAATACACACTGGCAGAACAATCAAAGCCAACCTCCCAGATATTGTTACTAAAGACCACAAAAAGCCTCCTTATTGATATGGCAGTTCCTGCAAACTCCAATGTATCTTTGAAGATCTTCAAAAGCTACAAAAATATAAAGATCTTGAAATCGAAATCTCAAAAATGTGACACATGAGAACATCAATAATCTCTGTTGTAACTGGAGCGCTCGGGTTGATTGGAAAAAATTCCAATAGACTAATTGAAGGGATCCCTGGTAGTCCATGCCTTGAAGTAATACAAAAGATTGTTCTCCCGAGTACAGCCCACACCTTACAAGGATCTTGAAATCGAAACATCAAAAATGTGGCACATGGGAAGATCCACAATCCCCGTTCTAGTTGGAGCCCTCGCATTGGTTGGAAAATTTTCCAGTAGACTCATTGAAGGGATTCCTGGAAACCTATGCCTTAAAGAAATACAAAAAAATGTTCTCACGAATACAGTTCACACCTTACGAAGGGTTTTATCTATGTAAAATATGTGTGTGTGTGTGTTTTAAATGGTCAGTGGAAAATGTCATGATGCCATTTATAACTTTAGATCTCTGGGCGGGACCCGGAAAGAAATGTGTACACACCAGAAATCAAAGGAAATAAAATAATATTAATAAAACGGGGAGGACAAGTGTAACAGAGAGAGTTTGGGAAACACACACACACACATATTTTTTTTATTATTGATATCGGAGTAGGTTTGAACAGCGAAATTAGATCAGGACAATTTTGTTTACTGATGGAAATCTGATCAAACCCATTTTGAATTGGGTCATGAGGAAGACAATGGAAGATGATCGAGACAATTTTTAACGGTTAAGATTTGAAATAGAGCTTACTAAGTCAATGAGGAACATTGAAATTCACATGATTTTGTGTTGAAGGCAGCACTGGTGATAATCGGTTGCGGGCTAAGGGTCGATTTATGATCAGCCAGGTTTATCTATATAAACGCGACAGAAATCTGTTGTCAGAGCGGTTGGCTCGTCTGCCATCGAGTGCAGCTGACCTCGGTAGAGAGAGGTCGGAGACTGGAAATGACGTCAGAGATTAGAATCAAACGCCCGCTAATATATTTTGTTGATATAAGTACAAAGAAGCGAATTACTCCTCCAACAATCTAAGACAGCTACTGCTACTATTATTACTACCACTGGAAACGGAAACGTTGAACAAGCTACATTAATCAATTTTTGGGCTCGTCTGTCGTCGAGTGAAGTCGAGCTGGGTGGAGAGATATCGGAGACTGGAAGTGACGTCAGAGATTGGAAGAAAAAAACACCGCTAACATGCACTGTTAGTATAACCAATGCTTCTGCTACCATGAAGATTACTACTACTCTTACTACCTCCAAGGAGGAACGCGACTATAAACTTTAAACCGCGCACATAAATCTTTACCTCTCCATCGCAATAGTCGTATATCGTTCTGAGACGATTTCAGAACAAGCTAATCGCAACCCACTCTCGCTCTCTGTTTAGAATGCAGTGTATGAGTTTTTACGTCAATTATTTTCTTTTCTGTAACCCGTTTCTTTTCTATACTATTCTTTTCTGCTATATAAAAGACATTAACAATTCAACCATTGAATAGTTGTTTGTCTGGCTTTCTGCAGATATATATATTTTTTGTGCATTCTAAATTTCTTAGCACAGACTCTCCAGCCGTGTCTACATCTTCAGTCGACCTTGAATGGATGGACATCACTTCTGCTTTCTGGATCAACCCAAACACAACGTGGGCAGGAAGCAGGATTAAATCAGTGGACCGGTCGAATGATCTACGGATGCTGAGGGGACCTATGGTCACTCCCTTAAGTTCGGTTAAGACCGAGTAGACATCTCAACCCAGAGAGTAAGATGTCGGAGGTTGATGGGCTGGGGCGAAAGTGTTAGACAAGGCTTTGCATGGCAAATACCGAAAAAGAACGAAAGAAGCAAATGTTGACCAACAGAAAAGACATCAGTGGCTGAGGAGCATCGGGTTTGAAACTGAAACAGAAAGCCTAATCATTGCAGCTCAGGACCAAAGCCTCGCAACCAGATGCTAACACTGTTACATAATCAAAGGTGGAACTAACCCGAAATGCAGAAAATATAGGAAATATAATGAAACTGTCAATCAATATTATCTCAGGATGTCCGGAATTAGCAAAAAATTAATACACCCACAGATATAACAAGTTAGCGACATATGTGCACGGGAAGATATGCAAGAAGCACAAAATCGAAACCACTGAGAAATGGTATAACCTTCTACCAAACAGTTACACAAAATAATGTTGTTACTATCCTCGGGGACATGCCAATTCAGACTGACAGGAACATAAGAGCCAACAGACCTGATATTTATCATAAAATTCAGGAAGTGTATGCTCATTGATATAGCCGTACCAGCTGAAAGAAAAACATGAAATACAAGGGGCTGGAGATAGAGATTAACATGATGTAGGGAATGAAGACTGAGACTGTATCAATAGTAATCAGAATTCAGGGCCTCGTGAGAAAAGGAATGGACAATTTTACTAACAATGTCCCAGGTAACATCGACATACAAGTTGCTCAGAAAATCGCCCAACCAGGACCATCCCCATATAGTAAGAAAAGTGCTATCAATTAAATGACAGTTCTCCTATAGGGTCTAAGGACCATGGTTTGAACCCGGTCCTACAGCATACAAAGCAGGAATCATAACATACACAAATAATAATAATAATAATAATAATAATAATATAAGCTCTTGAACATTTGTAATATTTGATCGTTTTTTTAGGTCAAGGACCCTTTGTGATCTAAATTATTACTGACTGATTTAATATCACATTCTCTGAACCCATTTTGTAATTGAGAACGAATGCAATAACGAGTCATATATATAAATATATATATATATATATATATATATATATATATATATATATATATATATATATATATATCAACTGCTTCAGCTTTCCATTTGAAGAAACAGCTTCCGATTATAAACAATGAAAATATGAGAAAGCAAAAAATATTAAAAAAAAAACAATATCAAACAGACAAGAAAAACTAAAAAATTAAAAAATAAAATATTGTTATTAAAGAGATCTGAAAAAAAACAAAACAAAAAAAAAAACAAAATCAATTCATAGTAAAAGGTAACCCAGTACCTTCAGGGAAAAATAAATTTAAAAAAAAAATGTATAAAATCAGGAAAAAATATATTAAAACGAAGAATTTTAAAGCTTGAA
>OZ038496.1:27952306-28002306 GCA_964036315.1 Acanthosepion esculentum
GTCTCATCATTTTACAGTTTAACTGGCTAGATGTAACCGTAAGTTCTATGTTAACAGTTTCTTCTATCGTAATATCTTTTGGCTTCGTGCTTTCCAGTCAACTCTGATCTTCAAAAATTAAATGCAATAACATTATTACATCATTTGCATTATTCGGACTGTTCTCCTCATCTTCATTGCCATATTCACAACGTTTCGGCCGTTGTACACTCGGGCCTTCTTCAGATGATTGGAATTTCTAACCGAACCTTTTATTTCGTCCACCGGGGTAGATTGTTCTAGTTCCACTTGTCATGCCTCTTCCGGTTGTCTCAGTTATTTCACTTTAACTCAACTCTCCAAGTTCTTTTACCTCACCACAGCTGTAGCCTGGTATTGAAGTCGCAACTCTTTGCGTTTAGTCACTGGATCTAACCAACGCCTTTAACCACTGGACCATGTGTCCTTGAGGACACGTTTCCCATTTCGAAATTCCAATCACCTGAAGAAGGCCAGAGCATACAACGGCCGAAACGTTGTGAATATGTCAGTGAAGATAAGGATAACAGTCTGAATAATGTGAATAATACCTCATCTCAGAGATATAGAGATATATGCGATAACAATCGCTATCTTCTGTCTTCTTAAATCTTGTTCTTTTATTGTCCTCTCTCTTTAATAATGTTTTTTTCTTATGTTCTCTAACACTCAGTAACACTTTGCGTCTTAGTGGCTTTATTGCCGTATTTTGGGTGAAATAATTGAAAGAAAAAGAAGAAGAAATCTAATAAAAATGAACTAGATATTCCTGGAGGTAGAAAAAAATGTCCGGGAGTTCTTTTCTTATCAGAACGATCAAAGTGAGTTTTCCGAAATGCCGTACTTTCGTAATCACCATTACAACTCCTTCCGAATTCTCCGCACTGTCCTCAGATTGACACCCACTCTGAAATGTTTGTATTGAAGCTTCTGGGGCGAATGCCAAGGAGTACAGCATGCTGTACCCAACTGACCCCACAATACTGTACCGTCGATAAAATCAAAAACGAAACAACGCGCATGCACAAAATTTAAAAAAAAATAAAATAAAATGGCGACAATTTACCCATCGCATGTTCCACTTTTAAAATCAAGAAGTAAGGGATTGTCAGTGGTCAGTAATTAATGCAAGCTTTACTAATAGAAAATCGCTATTAAGTGGATAATGGAAATACATTGCTAAATATTTTATTATAAGAACTTAATGAAAATTATATGTAGAGCGATTATCTGTGGTCAGTAATTTATGCAAGTAACACAGCCAGATCAGCAGTGCCATATGCATAATGTAAATGCACTGCGGATGCTTTTAATATAAGAATGCAATGTAAATGAATATAAAAGCGATTGTCTTTGGTCAAGAATTAAGACAAGTATCACTGACAGTACAGGATTGTTATATAAATAATGTAAATTCACGTGTTATGGTTTTACTATAGGAATACATTGAAAATCTTCAAGAAATGTATTGACAGTATCAAGAATTAAGGCAAGCATTAATAATGAATAGGACAATAAATGTCTAATGTAAATGGGTTGCTAGGGATTTCAATCTGAGAATGTATTTAAAATCAGGAAGAGGGATTGTCAATGGACAGAATGAAGGCAATCTTTCTATAAAATTATATCATCTATCTATCTATCTATCTATCTATCTATCTATCTATCTATCTATCTATCTATCTATCTATCTATCTATCTATCTCAATCTGTTCATATCTATCTATCTCAAGCTGTTCCTATCTATCTATCTATCTATCTATCTATCTATCTATCTATATATATATATATATATATATATATATATATCTATATATATGTATATATATATTTCAATATGTTCATTACCTTTCTGTCAATCTCAGTATGTTCATATCTATCTATCTATCTATCTATCTATCTATCTATCTATCTATCTATCTCAATCTGTTCATATCTATCTATCTCAAGCTGTTCCTATCTATCTATCTATCTATCTATCTATCTATCTATCTATCTATCTATCTCAATCTGTTCATATCTATCTCAAGCTGTTCCTATCTATCTATCTATCTATCTATCTATCTATCTATCCTTTTCTCTTTTTATCTCACTAAGAAGACACATACACGCACACAGACACACACATATATGTATATATACATAAATACATACATACATACATATATACATATATTCCCCCATAATCTATCCATCTGATTCTACTTATATGTTCATAATCTTAATCCTGTTCTTTCTTTCTTTCTTCCTTTCTTTTTTCTTTCTTTCTTTCTTTCTTTCTTTCTTTCTTTCTTTCTTTCTTTCTTTAGCAGTTTGCGCCTATCTATCTATCTATCTATCTATCTATCTATCTATCTATCTATCTATCTATCTATCTATCTATCTATCTATCTGTTCATGTCTATCAACTAATACTATATCCTAGAAATCCGTCTCGCATATTCTGTCAACTTTCGTCCGGTCAGGAATCCGACATCGACATGGAAATATGACCAATTTATAAACACATATGTGACTAGATGGACATTCCCTACCCAATTCCAAACGAGGCTATGAATAGCAGACAATTGTCCTGCTTTCCCTCCCGAGACCAATGTGCTGATGATGAATGAGTCTACGCTGATGGCATAGATGTTTATGTCCAACCTGCATTTAATATTTGTGGGTACAATCTTCACTACGTTAGACAAACAGATGACACAGTGCTTTTGGTGGAAGCAAATAGAACACTGCAAGCAGCTCTTAGGCAAGTTAGTAAAGAAAAACGGGAAGACTAAACATCAATTCTAAGAAGACAATAGAATCACCACTAGATTCAATGAAGGATGCCAGTTACAAATTGGTGTTAAAAATTGGCAGGTACAGAAATAAAGATATCTTGGAAGCGTTTTGACAGATGACAGAAAAGTGACACCGAAATCCGAAAACGCATTGGAATAGCCTACTTAAGCATTAAGAACCAATGAAAACACTATATGGCATTTGAGGAAGAGACTTGAAATAACAGAAAATGCAGTTCTACAGAAGGATGATGAGAACACCATAGATTGAACATATGAGCAACGAAGAGGTTTTAAGAAATTATTTGTGGGTACAATCTTCACAACCTTAGAGCGACAGATGACAGAATGCTGTTGGCGGACACAAAATATCAGAAAGAGACAGCTGAAATATTTTGATACGTACGGTTTGGAAAATTAGAAACTCGCAAGGCTGACTGAAGGTCAACGGTTCGAGGGATTTATTGAGTAGATTGTGTTTTTTTATGACTTATCAAACCTTTTTGAGTTATATTTTGGATTGTTAGAATTTAATTTAATTTTTAAGTGAATATTGCAATAACCATTTTTGGGGTGGGGTGGGGAGAACAACAGTTTTTTTTTCAGATGTAAGTTCTACTATTTGACCTCATATCTAGTGGGGGAGTACTTCTTATTTTTCCGATGGTATTTCTGCATAAGTGAATATAACGAGACCGACAGGAAATGGAACTCGATAACAGCCATGTTGACCTGTCAAAAGAAACCAAGATGGCGTTAGATGGAGTTCATCAGCTGCAAGCTGGTGGATAATTGAAAGCATCTTTCTTTTTCTTTTTTCTTTTTCACCTTTCTTCTTTTCTTTTTCATTGTTTCTTTCTTTCTTTCTTTCTTTCTGTCTGTCTGTCTTTCTGTCTGTCTTTCTCGTCTCTTTTCTTTCTTTCTTTTTTGTCGCCTTTCGTTCTTTCTTTCTTGTTGTTTTTCTGTCTTTTTTGTCTCTTTCTTTCTTTCTTTCTTTCTGTCTGCCTTTCTAGTCTCTTTTTCTTTTTCTTTCTATCTTTGTTTCTTTTTCTCTTCTGTCTTTCTTTCTTTCTTTCTTTCTTCCTTCCTTCCTTTCTTTCTTTCTATCAGCCTATCTTGTTTCTTTTCTTTCTTTCTTTCTTTCTTTCTATCAGCCTATCTTGTCTCTTTTCTTTCTTTCTTTCTTTCTTGTCTCTTTCCTTTCTTTCTTTCTTTCTTTCTTTCTTTCTTTCTTTCTTTCTCATTCCAAGCACCTATCCATTCCATCACCCGCACATAACCTATCTATAGATTAACAGGGAGAGAGAGAGAGAGAGTGAGAGAGAGAGAGAGAGAGAGAGAGAGAGTGAGAGAGTGATAGGTAAAAAGACAAACATTGCTAAGACCTTCAAAGGATAGGAAGCAGGGAAGAGCCATGATCGGCCACATCCTAAAGAGACACGGAACATAGAAAAGAGGTCCATTGCAAGGAATTAAAATTGTGCAAATATGCACTAAACCCAAGGAAATTTACAAATTTGAAATAAAAATCTGTATTCAATGCAGCAATGTCAATCGTCGCGAATATATCTCACAAGGCTATTTTCGGATTGTGATAACGTTCCCAATAATAATTATTGTAAATCAGTGGTTCCTAACAAATTTTGGACCATGCCCCACTTTAGTATTTCTAAAATTCTGGTACCCTCCACTGTAATATTTAATTCTTACATACTGAAAATTTTACTGCAATTCACGTGAAGGAAGCTTAAAAGGCCACTAACTTGGTCTCTAAACAAGCCTCCAAGATCATGGCGTCCATGAATGAGAAAAAAAATAGCATTAAATATATATAATTTCAAAACATATAAAAGACAACTGAAAGGCAAAAATATAAAATATTTGAATGAAAGTGACCATTTTAATCATGAAATAATGCAAAATGAAATTTGTGCTCATATATTAATCTGAAGGGTGCACATCTTACACATGCCCCACCAAATTATTACCATGCCCCACCGGTGGGGCATGCACCCCACGCTGGTGATCATATATCTAAATCGGTGGTTCCGAATCTAATGCCCTACTTTGGTATTTCTAAAATTCTGTTAAAGACCCCCAGTCCGTAATATTTAATTCTTACATATTGAAAATCTTACTGCAATTCACGTCAAGGAAACTTAAAAGGCTATTAACTTGGTCTCTAAACAAGCCTTTAAAGACAAGCGTGCATGAAAGAGGAAAATTAAAAATACAAAAAGAGAGTTAAATACATACATACATACATATATATATATATATATATATATATATATATATAGAGAGAGAGAGAGAGAGATATATATATAGATATATATATATATATATATATATATATATATGTATATACATATTCAAAACATATGATAGAGAACTGAAAGGTAGAAATATAAATTATTTAAATGAAAGCTTATTCTGTAATATATTTGCTCTTTTTAATCGTGAAATAATAATGCAAAATGAAATTTGAGCTCACTTGGAAACAATTCACTGTTAAAAACGCATTCTCGAATTGCCCCACTTATTCTGTTGGTATAGCAAGCCGAAGGTTGCACGCACTACGTGTACCCGACCAAAATATTACCATGCCCCACCGGTGAGGCATTCGCTCCACGTTGGGAATTATTGTCATAAATGCTTCTTCGTCTTAAAGCAACAAACTTGGTCTTAGTGAAAGGCTTCAAAAGAACATTCCACTTTTGGATAGCGGGCGGAGGATTCCTGCAATGCGCGTTCTGCGAGAATCTTCTCAATATTGGAAAGGAAATTGATTTCATCCGTCTGAAGGCAAAATGAGCGGGACAAGCATTTTTTTCTATATCTGAGCATGAAAGACTTCAGAAGTAATCGGAAACCCAATCCAAAACAGGAAACAGGAGATAAGCCTCTACTCCTGTTCAAAAGACTGGGGAGGAGTGTGAACCGGACGAGAGACAAGTCTCTCTTTTCCTGTTTATTATTTATGTTGTTTTAAACGGTATAGAGTAGAATCCCTGACAACCGGACTAAGAAGACCTTCCGGATATGATTACAAAGTCCGGCTGTAATATCCTCAGTATCCTTCTGTAGAACCGCAGTTCTGTTGCTTCAAGCCTCTTCTTCATTCTTTAGGAGATTGTCCAGCACTCACAGTCATACAAGAGCACACATATCACGTAACGGTTTTGTACCCTTTTCCTTCTTTCAAGCGAAACTTTTTTTTTCTATTTCTTACCGCTACTGGGCATGACAGAGAATGAAAAGACTTTAGAAGGAATCAGAAACCCAATCCAAAACAGAAGATAAGCCTCTACGCCTGTTCAAAAGACTGGGGAGGAGTTTGAACCAGACGAGATACAAATCTCTCTTTTCCTGTTTATTATTTAAGTTATAATGATTTAAACCATACATTTTTTCTATGTCCTGTGATAATACAACGGCAGATATTCACTGATATTTAGCAAAATCTCAAATTCTTTGTAGGTCACCCCAAAATATTTATTTTTATATTCATAAATTATTAATAAAAATGCAGATATTGTAAACAATTTGATAACAAAATGACAAGCGTTAAAATAAAATAATATTTTCACTTCTGCAGTTCAATTCAGGTATTCGTATCAAAAGTATTACCGTATTTTCCGTCTTTCAAGACGCTGCGGCTTGGAAGACGCACCCTAATATTGGAAAGAAATTTCTAAGAAAAACAAAAAGTTATTCTCATACAACAACACATTCACCATGCGCCCTTTCACATACTGGCGTCACGTATTGTTTACGTTAATCACTCGCCCGATTTTGTTTCTATGGCAACAACATACTAGTCAAGAGCAGAAAGGCTCCTTCCGCTGCTAGTAAACAGAGCATGTTTAAGCATGTTGCTCGGCTCCAGGAAGGTTTATAGTCTTGGAAATACTTGTAACAGCTAAGTACTGAGTTTCTTTCTTTTTATGTGCCCTGTCCCTTTTGCATTCTGTATGTTATGTGAGTGTCGAATTCCCCATGCCCACTTTCCTCATTTTATGCCACAGAAATAAAAATGTTTACTGCAGTTCAATTCAGGTATTCATGTCAAAAGTATTACTGTATTTTCCGAAAAAAGTCATTCTCATACAAAAACACATTCACCATGAGTCCCTCACATACTTGCGTCACATATTGTATACCTTAATCACTCGTCCGATTTAGTTTGTATGGCAGTGACATACTAGTCAAGAGCTACTAGTAAACAGAGCTTGTTTAAGCTTGTGGCTCGGCTCAAGGAAGGTTTATGATCTTGGAAATAAATACTTGTAACGACTAAGTACTGAGGTTACATCAGGCAAAAAGCTGAATTATAATGTAATGACTCAACATACAAATCCACGTCCCTAACAGTCAAGAGAATTAGGTGACCGTCCAAGCTTACTTGAGCCTGGGCGTTGTCTTACATTCGTCTTGGAAGACGTACACGTATTTTTCAGAGTACTTTTTATGAAGAAAGGTGCGTTTTGTTAGCCGGAAAATACGGTAATTCAAATTCATAAGAATGCACCAGCCACACAATTGCGAAACGTTTTGGCCTTTGAGGAAAATGAAACATTACTTAAATAGAGGCGAAATGTTCTTATCTCTTCTTCTGGTTGACATTTGTTGAGCCTTTGATTTACTCTTTCTCTCTCAAAAAGGAACTTGGCTTGAAACGTCGTCTTTCCAATTCATTCTTTTTCTTTTTGAGATTCTTTCTTTTTCTTCTTTCTTTCCTTCCTTCTTTTTAACATTAATCATTCGGCATTTTCCCGCCTTTTCATTTACATGTTCTTTTACTTTCATTTATTCTTTCTATTCATTCTATCATTTCTTTCTTTTTTCTTTTTTTCTTTCATTCTTTCCTTTGTTCTTTTTTCTTTTTAATGTAAATCATTCACTATTTTTTCTTGCTTTTCATTTTCTTTTACTTTCATTTACTCTTTCTTTTTAATATCTATAGTTTCTTTCTTTCTTTTTCTTTCTTTCTTTCTTTTTATCTTTCTTTCTTTTTCTTTCTTTATGTCTTTCTTTCATTTTCTTTCCTTTCTTTCTTTGTTTTTCTTTCTTTCTGTCATTTCTTTTTCTTTTCTTTCTTTCTTTTTTTCTTTTTCTTTCATTCTGTCCTTCTTTCTTTTTCTTTCCTTTTATTCTTTCTTTCTTTCTTTTTTCTTTCTTTCTTTTTCTTTCCTTTCTTTCTTTCTTTTTTTCTTTCATTCTTTCCTTTGTTCTTTTTTCTTTTTAATTTAAATCATTCACCATTTTGTCTTGCTTTTCATTTTCTTTTACTTTCATTTACTCTTTCTTTTTAATATCTATAGTTTCTTTCTTTTTTCTTAATTTTTTCTTTCTTTCTTTTTCTTTCTTTCTGTCCTTCTTTCTTTTTCTTTCCTTTCTTTTTTCTTTCTTTTTTCTTTCTTTCTTTCTTTTTCTTTCTTTTTCTTTCTTTCTGTCCTTCTTTCTTTTTCTTTCTTTCTTTCTTTCTTTCTTTCTTTCTTTCTTTCTTTCCTTCTTTCTTTCTTTCTTAATCCCGAATTTCTTTGTTTATTTTCCATTTCAATCTGTTATTCATTCGTATTATTTTCGTTTTATTTCCTTTTTTATTTTTTATTAACGAATTCTTCATTTTCCTTCTTCTTCCTACAAATCGCCATTCTCTCATTTTCTTTTTCTTTCTCTTGCTTTTTTCTTTGTAGCTTGTTCATTTCTTTCTTTCTTTCATTTTATCTTTCGCTCTTTCTGTTACTTTATGCCACTTTTTTCTTTACATTCACTCCACTCTCCTCCACCTTTTCCTCTTCCCACCTACTCTACTTTTTCTCATTATCATTTTCTTTTCTTACGCAACATCTCCGATTCCTTATTTACCCGACTCCCGCCGTCGCTGTCGCCGGCTCCTGTCTCCATATAAAGCCCGATCAAATTCACGTGAGTCATCTCAACTACTTCTTCTTTGCCTCTCTGCATATTCATGAATGTGTCTTCATCTAACTTGATCGTCGTCTCGGCAATTCCCAAGCGACATTACAGAGAAGTACTAATAACGGTCAGCTGAGTCGCCATTGCCTGCACGTCTCTATAACCAGAATCAAATTAAACGTGCAAGACAAGCGACACGTTGCCATGTCAAAGCGAACCAAGATGGCGTCAGGTATGTCAAATCAGTTGATGTGCAAAGTGTCCTTCAGCTGAAAGCCAGTAGGCAATTGAAAGGATCTTTTTTCTTTCTTTTCTTTGTTTCTTTTTTCTTTCTTACTTTCTGTTTCTTTCTTCCTTTTTTTACTCTTTCTTCGTTCCTTACTTTCTTTCCAACGTGCCTTTCTTTTCTTTGTTTTCTTTCTTTCTTTCTTCCTTTTTTTCATTCTTTCTTTCTTCCTTTTTTTCATTCTTTCTTTCTTCCTTTTTTTCATTCTTTCTTTCTTCCTTTTTTTCATTCTTTCTTTCTTCCTTTTTTTCATTCTTTCTTTCTTCCTTTTTTACTCTTTCTTCATTCCTTACTTTTTTTCCAACAACCCTTTCTTTTCTTTGTTTTCTTTCTTTCTGACATTATTTACTTATTTCTTATTTTCTCTCTTTCTTTTCTTTCTTACTTTCTTTATTCTTTTCTTTTCTTTTTCTTTTTTACTTTCTTGACTATTCTTTATTTCTTTCTGACATTATTTACTTTTTCTTATTTTCTCTCTTTTTTTTCTTTTTCTTTTTACTTTCTTGGTTCCTTTTTCTTTCTTTCTTTCTTTCTTTCTTTCTTTCAATACTCTTTTATTTCCTTCTTTATTTCTTTTTTCTTTCTTTTTCTTTCTTTCTTTCTTTCTTTCTTTCAATACTCTTTTATTTATTTATTTTTTCTTTCTTTCTTTCTTTTTTCTTTCTTTACTCTTTTCTTTCTTTCTTTCCTTCTTTCTTTCATTTTAACTGCATTTTTTTTACTTATTTCTTATGTTTCTTTAATATATCTTTGCTCCATTCTTTATTTATTTTTTCATTCTTTCTTTTTTCGTGTATCCCGTTTATTGTCTGCCTTTATAATATCTTTCTTCTTCGTTACGGTCTTTCTATTTGAATATCTTATTTTCATTAATGCTTTGTACCTTTCTCCTTTATTATTATTATTCTTTTATTTTTCTTTCTTTTGTCTTTATTTCTTTGTATTTGTTTCATGTATTTTCATTAAATTCTTCGATTTTCTTTCTTTTTATTTGATTCTAAATCTTTTATTTTCATGGTTCCTTTTTATGATAACTCTTTCATTGTTGGTTGGTTATCGGTTGCTTGCGTTCTCTTTCTTTCTTGTATCTCTTTCATTTTCCATTTTTTTTCTAATCTGTTTGGATCTAATTTTCCTTGTTAGTTTCTTTTCGTTTGTAAATATATTCTTTATTTTTCTTCCTAATTTTACTTTCTTTCTTTTCATTCTTTTTTGTAGTTTTTATTTCCTTTCTTTTTCTCTTTCTTTTAAAAAAACAGTATTTCTTGCTTTAATTCCATTTATTTTCTTTCTATCTTTCCTTCTTTCTTTCTTTCTTTCTTTCTTCTTTTCTTTCTTTCTTTCTTTCTTGCACTTTCCTTTATTTTCCTTTTCTTAATTTCCTTTTTTCGTTCGTTCAATGTTCTTTCCTTCTTTCTTTTCCACTCCATTTTTTCATTTTTACTTAGTCCACAGTATCTCTTTTCCCTGTCTGTTCTCATATAATCCTATCTATCTATCTATCTATCTATCTATCTATCTATCTATCTATCTATCTATCTATCTATCTATCTATGTCTGTATGTGTGTATGAGTATGCATATATATATATATATATATATATATATATATATATATATATATATATATATATATATATATATATATAAACTAGCAATCGGACAGGCTGGCTATGAGCCTGCTTAATGATGAAGATATTAGCATATTTTCCAATGGCTTCACTGCTCTCTGATGAGATGCTTGTCAGAGGAAGGATGCTGGGTATAAAAAAAAATGGTATCCCTTTCTTCTCCAATCGACAAAGTGATGAAATGAAATCTTCCGTCGCTTCAAGTAGTGAGTATATATACTTGTAAAATCACTGAGAAATCCATAATTTCTTTTTTTTCTCGCTTACTCTTATTTAATTGTTACCAGCCTAATTTTGCGTACGGTAAATTTACCATGTCTCTTCATGAATAAAACGATAATGGCTCTCCACAACATCCAGTAACACTTTGCTTTGAACATCCATCTGTTTCTCAAGTTACTCCTTGTTACCCACGGACCCATCCTCCTGTAATGTGTTCTGGTCATCTTACGATCATTTAAGCTAAACAACGTCGAGCCTGGTCGGTTCTTTGAAGAGTAAACGCATCCGAATACTAGGTTAGATGCGCGGATGGTGTAATGAATAACGGCTCAGAATTGGAAATTCGGGTTCCGAGTTCTAATTCCAGTCGGGTTTGTTATATTCACTTACGCGCAAATAGCCTTGGGAAAGGTATGAATCTGCTATTTCTGCTCCCAACTATGGGTTAATTACTAGGACTTGTATCAGTAAATCATTATTATCTAAAAAAAAAAAAATACTAGAAATCTAATATTTTCTGTCTTTAAATAACCTGAAAACGGTTGATAAGCCGTAAAAAATCGTTCAATCCATCAATCCTTCAATGTTTTGTTATATCTGGGCTGGAGCTGTTCAGTTCCCACTGTCCACTTCCCACATTGTGGGAACTGTCCAATTCCCACTGAACAGCTCCAGCCTTTACCTCGTTCAAAAGCGTTAAGTCAGCCTTGTGAACGATGAATTATGTCCACCCTTTTCGCACATCTGAAACATTGCAACAATCTCGCTATTCTATCTCTGTTTTCATGACAAGTGAGCATACAATTCGCATTAGTTCCACCAGTTCAGACTTTTACAGTCCGTCCTGGGTAAGACGATAAACTACGTCCAACAGCAAGGTCTCTGATCAGGACGTTTTGAGGAGTGTTCCGAGATGTTAGCACCAGTTAGGGTCCCAATTATAGCTAAATAGTGAACCTCAAAACTGGGTCAAAACACTATGAAAATGTAAAAATAGGTTTTAATACCAGCAATAAAATTTTTAAAAGAAAAAAATATTACCAGAAATACATTTTTGAAGAAAATAAATATTACCAGCAATTAATTTTTGAGGAAAAATTTTTTATCAGCAATACATTTTTGAAGAAAAAATATTACCAGCAATTTACAAGCAATATATTTTCGAAAAACATTGCCTGCAATACATTTATATTTTAAATATTACCACCAATAAATTTTGGGAAAAAGAAATATTACCAACAATACATTTTTTGAAAAAAATATTACCAGCAATACATTTTGAAAAAAAATCTTACCAGCAATATATTTTTGAAAAAAAAATATTACCAACAATATATTTTTTAAAAATATTACCAGCAATACATTTTTGAAAAAAATATTACCGGCAACATATTTTTGGAAAAAAATATTACCAACTATATATTATTTAAAAAAAAAACTTACCAGCAATACATTTCTGGAAAAAATATTACCGGCAATATATTTTTGGAAAAAGAAATATTACCAACGATATATTTGTGGAAAAAATATTACCAGCAATACACTTTGAAAAAAAAATATTACCAGCAATATATTTTTGAAAAAAAAATTACCAACAATTCATTTTTGAAAAAGTATTACCAACAATAATTTTTTTTAAAAATATCACCAGAAATACATTTTTGAAAAAATATTACCAGCCATATATTTTTGAAAAAAATATTACCAGCAATATATTTTCGGAAAAAAATATTACCAAACATATATTTTTGGAAAAAAATATTAGCAGTAATACATTTCTGAAAAAATATTACCAACAATATTTTTTTTTAAAATCTTACCAGCAATAAAAATCTTGTCGGCATTAATTAACGCATTCAGGTTGACATACCGTAAAATAAACCAAACCAATCCTTTACAGTTAGAAACCACCATGTCATATACACAGACTCGAATTATCCTCGTTCTCTTCGATAAGGAGGAAGTTCTATTTGAGTAGCCTTTCCAAAGAGCTGATGTTTTGTGGAAAAGACTCCCGAGAGTATATTTCCTCGAGCACTACTTAATCTCTCCAAGTCTAGTATCAGCCGATCCTCAGAATTTTTCTGTATAACCACATTTCTGTTGTTTCAAGTCTCTTCATCATTGAGAAGATTTTCAAGCATTCGCTGCCATAAAGAAGGATAGATAACACGTAGAAGTTCAGTACTCTTTCCTTTGTTTCTAACGAAATATTTCTGTATTTTAATACTCTGTTTAACTTTTGGAATGCATCTTTGGCCACCTCAATATGTCTTCGGATCTCAGTGTCGCACTTTCTGTCCTATGTTAGAAGAATTCCCAGATATTTAAATTTTTATACTTTTTGATTTTAGTATCCCCGATTTGTAATTTGCATTTTGGGCTCACCCTTTTGCTAATAAACATGCATTCTGTCTTCTTTCAGTTTATACTTAGTCCTTTCTTATCGCTTTCCATCAGTTGTAATAGAATGTCCCACATTCCCTATCGCCTATGAGGACTGACTATATCAGTAGATATATATTGTGATCACAGGATATACCTGGTGGGCATGCTTCAACAATTATTTGGAGATTCGTCTCCAGATAAGGTAGTCGAATTCTCTGTCTTCGGGCGGAGAGGAACCCAGACGAGGCTATGCCAAAGAGCAGAGTCTCGTCTGGGGTGGTAGACAGCCACCCAACCCTGTTTTTTACGGGGTCTACGAGGAATTTTTGCCCGAGCCTACGGGATCAGATACCCCGCGTTAAATTCGGCCTTGTGCCACAATGACTGCGTAGGGCGGTTGGCAAATATCCTTGCTTCGGCAATTAGTTGGAGATTCGTCTCCCGCTAAGCTAGTCGAACTCTCTGTCTTCGAGCAGAGAGGAACCCAGACAAAGCTATGCCGAAGGGTAGAGTCTCGTCTGGGGCGGTAGACAGCTACCAGACCCCGTTTTTACGGGGTCTACGTGGAAGTTTTGCCCGGGCCCACGTGCTCGGTTTTAACCCCGCATTATATAACGACCTTGTGCCACATACTGCCTCGCGGGGAGATGAGGTAAATATCCTTGCTTCGGGAATTACTAGCCTGCCACCCGATTCCCTGTCTTTCAGTAGTGTATTCTCTCTTCTTTCATCTACGCCCGTGTTGCTGTTCCTTCACTTGAGTACCACCTTTGTTTGTTTGTAACATCTTTAAGGATACAACACCTTCGTTAACTTCTGTAAGTGCTTTTGTAGTTACCTTTCCATGTCTACTATCAACACTGTGTCATTTGTATATCTAATGTTTCTAAGATTGTGGCCGCCAATAATGAAACCTGGGAGGACTTCTAATTCTCTCCGAATTGCCTCGCTGTTTAGTTTGAATAAATCCGGTGAGAAGACTCATCCTTGTATTACGCCTCTTTTGGTTTCATCTAACTCTAGTAATCACCCTTTTGATAATAACTAAGCATTCTGTCTTCTTTCAGTTTATACTTAGTCCTTTCTTATCGCTTTCCATCTGTTGTAATGGAATGTCCCACATTCCCTATCGCCTATGTGGACTGACTATATCAGTAGATATATATAGTGATCACAGGATATACCTGGGAGCTTCTTTAAGGATACAACCTTACCAGCAATAAAAATTTCAACAATACATTTTGCTATTAACCAAGAAAAAATTATTTATATTATTTAACTATTTTTTTAGATGGCATAGTAGGTGGAGGCACGTATTTTCTGGGGAGGTATAAGAAGAGGTCCATTTTGCCAGCATCTTCAGTAACGCATCCTTCTCATTTTTAGTGTCGGTCTGCCTTGAAATCAAGAAATCATTTTGCAAGTTCAGCCATTCATCGTATTTGGAGCGAATTCGGGGGTCGTCTGAAATGCTGATGCTGAAAAGTTATCAGCTTGGTTCTCTCCTATATACATGACACGACGGTGTCGGCAATCAACACTGTGTAAAATTAAATTTTTTACACCTGTCCAGTACTTCCGTCCTCAGTTTTAAAGTAAAGGGGGTAATTTAGAAACAAAGAAAAGAATCACGAATTGCTATGTAGTATCAGTCCACCTATAAGGCAGTGAATACTGGACAATCTACTTCCAGGTGAAGACGAGACTAAAAGCAACTGAAATGTGGTTCTACAGAAGGAAATTAAGAATAACATCGGTGGAACATGTGAGCAACGAAGAAGCTTTAAATTAAACGCAAACAGAAAGAAAATCATTGGGAAACAGTTGAACACATAACAAGGAAGAAGTTGACACTCTCCGGACATATTGATAAGAGATACCGAGGGGAAAAACAATAAATAACGTACCTAAGGAGAAGGTACAAATGGATAACAGAAAAAGGACTGGAAGATGAACATGATAAGAGGTACAAATGATAGGATGGTGTGGAGAACCATAATCGCCTATTTCCTGAAGAAGAAGGATTCTTGAAGAACTGAACATTAAGAAAAAAATGTAAAGCAGGCATGGGCAACCTTTTTCCGACTAATGGGTCGCATCAGATCTGACTCCTCATAAAGTGAGCCACACTACTAAAATAAAGAATCAACTTTATTTTTCGTTGAAGTTGTCGCCGACATTTTTCACTACAGAAGAATATACGAGCCAGCATCTACCTTAGAAATGAGAAAGTTTGTATATATTTCTTTCTAGAAAAGATTTTTTTATAATTGAGAAATTGAATTGGTATATTAAATCAGATGATAATGTGATTAGCACACACCGCTTCTTGTGATTAATTTTTAATTTATTCCCTTGAATTTACGAAAAAAAAAAGAATTTTTTAAGATAAAAAAAAATATTTCTTCTCCAAAGAAAAATATTCTGAACGTTTCCTGTTTCTAAAGTAAAGTCTGATCTTCCTTAGTGAAAATCGCCAATGCTTTATAATGATGAAACCGTTACCTTCGACAAAATTTTAAAAATCCAAGAAACATTGCACTTAATCATTGTTTATGTCTTTGTTTACGTACGAGAATATGTGATGGAACAAGTGAGAATGAAACGAAAGAAATCAAATTTCATGAAATCAGGCGCGTTATTCAGAAAGGCAAATGGACTGCATGGTCCGCGGGCAACAGTTTTCGCATGACTGATGTAGAGTAACATGAAAATTTAGTATTTTAAAAGTACAATGCATTTACAAAAGTAATTATATATTTCCGCAATTTTAGATGGCATGAGTATCCACGTAACAACAACAACAACGACAACAACAATAATAATAATGAATTTTTTTCATTTCGCTGAAGTAGTGGGATGTATCTGCCTCCTCTACTTCCCCTTTCTTTCTTTAACGATGTCTCAACTACACATACCTCATCCATTCATACTTACTGAAGAATGGAGATCAACCAACATGTACATGTCAAGCTGCACTCACGGTGAAACGTATTTTAACTGAATGGACTCACTCAGCCCCCTTGTAAGGGATAAATACTACGAAGAACACAACACAAGAAAACTATTTGAAAATGCTGAAACCGTCAAAAAATAGGTTTATACCAACATATATAACACCTACAATATATCATCTACAAACTATATACCTATTAAACATATGTTTACCCTGAAATATAAAAGTGTGTACAAAATATTTGCTGTGGAAGGCAGAAAACGGTGTACAAAATATTTAGATTGCAGCATTGAATAAAACATAGGGATTGATATGCCACGAAACAACCAACCATTCTTTCTTTCTTTATTTCTTTTCCTTCCTTCCTTCCTACCTTCCTTCCTTCCTTTCTTCCTTCCTTCCTTCCTTCCTTTTCTTTCTTTCTTTCTTTCTTTCTTTCTTTTCTTTCTTTTCTTTCTTTTCCTTCCTTCTTTCTTTATTTCTTTCTTCCTTCTTTCCTTCCTTCCTTCCTTTTCTATCTATCTATCTATTTATCTATCTATCTATCTATCTATCTATCTATCTTCCTTTTCAATCTTTCTTTCTTTCTTTCTTTCTTTCTTTCTTTTCTATCTTTCTTTCTTTCTTTCACTAACACCAAACAACTTCCTGGATATATCTTTTCCGGCTTTCTTCGCGATCAAAACAGAATAGTCCATTTTTTATGAGGTATTCGCAATGCATAACTTTCTTTTTTTTCATTCTTTCATTTTTTTTCACTGAAACCAAGTAGCGTCTCTGATATTTCTTTTCCGTCTTTCCATACGATCAAAAGGAACAGTCCATTTATTCATAAGATATTTGTTTTTAATATATTGGCAGGACGTAACGCACGCGTCAACTAACTAATTAACTAAGGAACAATAATAATAATAATAATAATAATAATAATAGATAAAACAGTGCAAACGGCTAAAAATATAGCTTTTAACCAATATTAGAAAATAAATAAATATAAATAATCCTGAAATTGAAAACATATAGCACCTTAAAAGTACAGTGATGCCAGTAATACCTGGAGTCTTGGATGCGATAAAAACAAAATATAGACATGAACATTAACGAACTCCCTGGGAACCTTGGTTTATAAGAGATTTAAAAAATGTACTGCGTTGAACTGCTCATCTACCCAAGAGAATATTATCAATGTAATAGAAATATAAACACTGTACATGTGAAGTATCACTCAAAGTCGGGATTTTTTTTACTATCTTACCTTACCCAAGGTCTCGGGTAATGACCCGGCAAGGGATTGCAGTGAAGAAGATGCCGAAGAAGATAATGACACCAACAACAAAAAAAAAACAGCAACAATAATAATAATAATAATAATAATAATAATAAGAAGAAGAAGAAGAAGAAGAAGAAGAAGAAGAAGAAGAAGAAAAAGTGGATAACAAAACAAGAACTAAAGAGAAAGAAAAAAAAAATCCGAAAAATACAAGCAGTAAAATCGAAATTCAAAATGATGGCCGTGTACACAATTTAGAGAAAAAGGGATTTATCAGAATATATATATATATATATATAGAAAAAAAATCATTAACGAAAATTCACTTACATTGACGAGGAGGCTTGTAAACAAAACTAAAGGCGGTATGTCTATGAACCTGCATAAAGGGAACGGTTGGACAATAAGCCGATTACAATACGCTTAGAAAACAGCGTATATATCATGAGAAAAAAAAATGAAAAAAAGGGTTCTTTAGTTATTTTAACTTATAAAAGAAAAATCCAAAAGAAGCATATCTAGAAATAAAAAATAAATATTTGGATGGGAGAAGGAATATATGGATTCGTTCGAATTTTTTTTTGGGTTCATAAAATAATCTGTAACGTACCTTGGGAAACCATTATCAATAGCAAAACGAAACCAGTAAAGATTCTTTGAAAGACTGCAAAAAGCTGGTCAAGTTTGGAACTCATCGCTACAGCATAATTCTCAAGTTAAATGGTTGTTATTTGTGAAAGAAAAATCCCAAAAGATACAGACAATAAAAGGACAACCCAACAAAAAATTCATTACGAAACAAAAGAAAATATTTAAACCTGTCGTTATTTGGATTATTTGCACTCAGACTATTACCCAAATCTTATGTTATTATAATCACAACGTTTCGATTCTGTACCTTCCGGCCTTCTTCACGTAGTTGTCGATCCGGGGAAAGTTCAGATAATTTCGAACTAAATTTATATTCAGAATCAGGAAATGACAGTTGAAATTCCTTGGAAGTAAGGCTTGGAAAACTTAATAGTCACTGGGTATATTATTATTGGCAAGAGCGAGAGAGGAAGGCAGCGAGGCCCACTTACCTGACGAGCTTGTGTAAACGGATGGCGGAACGGAAGGCAGGAGATTTTACAAAAGGAGATAAACTGCTAAGGGCGAAAAGGTATACGAAGTTGTGGCGCCATGATCGCCTATGTCAGGGGTCACCAAGCTAGGGCCTGCGGACCGGGTTCGGACCCCGATATCAGTTCATCCGGCCCACCGATTCCCTGTGCAAAAATCAGTAGCATTTTACTGACATTTATTTCATGTTTTTTTTACATTCATTTTAACAACAATCTATCGATAATTCCATTTAAATAATTATATTTTAGCTCAGCTAAAATATAATTATTTATATGTGTTATGGTGAAACACACCTAGTCTATAGATAATAGACTCTCCCACCTAATATAAGTAGGAGTCAGTGAGGGTCGACTGGGAGTCAAACACGAAAGTAGTCAACTACCACAACTAGATTACTCTGCGTAATACTTATTATAACAAGTTCCTAACGTTTTTGTACGTCGAACCTATTTAGGACCGAATTTAGTCCAAATACAGTTTCCACTGCGGAAAGTAACTCTACAACAATATGGAATTATCAATAGATTGCATTTAAACTTACTGTGTAGAAAAATTTAAAATAAATGTAAGTAAAATGCCGAAATTTGGGCAATCTGATTTTTGCATCTGACAATAATATAAGTTTTAAGAAAATCAGGTAAATAAAAAATTCGGCGACTTTTTGCAACTTTTGATATCCGAGTGCTTTTTATTTAAGTACCTGTAATGAATTTTCTAAGAAAAGCGATGACGAGCCTGCTACAGCAATTCTGTTTTAACTTGCATTGCCATGTTTAAACCGGTTTGAAGAGTGCCGTATATAAAAAGGACTGACTTCCGCGAATTATGTCATATATTTTGCCTGAACTGATAAAATCTAAAGTATGTCAAGATAGCAAACATTAGAAAACACTTCTCTTGGTTGGATGCAGCAATACCAAACCAAATATTAATTATATCTTAAAAAATAAACGCCAGTTTTACAAATCTCACTAACCTTTTGCCATTTTAAATAACTTTTTAGTAAATAAGTGTTATGGGTCCTTCCCTATAACTACAGAATGAACTCTTCCTTACACTATGTATACTACGCCTCTCAAGAGAGAGAGACGAATCGAGTCGAGCCGATAGTAGTTCACTCCAAACCAGACTGACAGTCATACTAACACCTTCCACATCTTGTACTATTATTCCGTGTAATATATCTTCGTTATTTCTACTCTTGTGTTCGTGTTGTTCTTCCTTGGTCCTAACCTGGACCATAACAGTAAGTATGTTTATCGCTTGTATTTTTTGTACATTTAGTCATACATTCAGCGATACACGCTTAGGCGATCATTTATCTTTTGATACATGACTGACGAGGCAGATTTTTCCCGCAGTAGGTTGCCATTTCTTTCTGCGGCAGACCAGTTGCCATCCAAGGCTATAGAACCCGGTGTGTCCTGCTATTTACCCATAGCTGGGAGAGAAGAAGAGGGTATTAGCACGTGAGTGAGTGTAATTGATTCGACTGGAATTCGAAATCGGCTCTCCGATTCTTCAGTCCGAGCCACTATCCGTTACTCCATCGTGCCTTCAGTGAATTGTTTTGAACAAAATGGTTATCCGCCCCGCGCCCGTCATTCTCTCAGTTACCTGGCCCTCTGTGAAAAAAAGGTTTGGTGACCCCTGGCCCGTCATATAGAAAAAGAACCCCATAATACTAATTACATGTAAATGGAATTGGGGTTGGGCCCTGAAAAGCCTTACAAATCAACTAGATTAGAAGAGTATACGAATAAAAGAAGGAAGCCATCCCGACAACATTGTAGAGATAAAAAAAATCAAAAACAAAAAAAACGATTATCTCCCTTTGGTCAAGACACAGTCACGGTCCGTTCGAATCTGAGATACAAAATATTGTTTTCTCCAGAAACAGAAAAGAATTCCCGGCAGACCCAAATCCTGTTGGAAATTATTACGAAGTAAGACCACATATTTACTTTCCTTTTCACACTGTTTGATGTGTAGACGTGTGTTATAATTTCTTTGTATGCGATAAATGTATATATGTATATATCATTCTGTGCATGACTTAGCAGTATAAAACTCTCTCTGAGATGGTTATACGGAGAAGTCTGCTCTGAGAACTGAAAGATTGAGGAGACTTGTTGTCAATTGATCTCTCGCCCGATATAGTACTCGTGGGAAAACTGAACAAGTACAAAATAATGAGGTAAAAGGTTTGATATCGATGCCATCAATTGCTGATAGCCAATTACTCGTTTTTTGTTATTTTCCATTGCCAACATGCGTTCATTTTAAATACAACTTCAGTTGAATCAGCTTTATCATTTCAAAGTTGTACGTGTTAGTTCCCAGCAGCAAAGAGATAAGAACTGCGTTCGACCAAATCATGTGTAAGTTTTTTTTTCAGAATACGAGACAAAAGAATTTTAAAAAATAGAATAAAAATGATAAACCGAATTGAAAAAAAAAGAATAGGCATAAAAGAAGAAGAAGACATGGTAGGATCCACAGGGAGGAAAGAAGAAGAAGAAGAAGAAGAAGAAGAAGAAGAAGAAGAAGAAGAAGAAGAAGAAGAAGAAGAAGAAGAAGAAGAAGAAGAATAAGAAGAAGAAGAAGAAGAAGAAGAAATGACTAGACCCACATTGATGAAAGAAGGATAAACACTGATAAAAAGGTAGTAGTAGTAGTAGTAGTAGTAGTAGTAGTAGAAGAAGAAGAAGAAGAAGAAGAAGAAGAAGAAGAAGAAGAAGAAGAAGAAGAAGAAGAAAATGTACAGGATCCACACTATAGAAAGAAGAAGAGGGAGAAGAAGATGATGATGATGATGATGGAGAAGAGGACCTATAAAGAAGAAGAAGAAGAAGAAGAAGAAGAAGAAGAAGAAGAAGAAGAAGAAGAAGAAGAAGAAGAAGAAGAAGAAATGACTAGACCCACATTGATGAAAGAAGGATAAACACTGATAAAAAGGTAGTAGTAGTAGTAGTAGTAGTAGTAGTAGTAGTAGTAGTAGAAGAAGAAGAAGAAGAAGAAGAAGAAGAAGAAGAAGAAGAAGAAGAAGAAAATGTACAGGATCCACACTATAGAAAGAAGAAGAGGGAGAAGAAGATGATGATGATGATGATGGAGAAGAGGACCTATAAAGAAGAAGAAGAAGAAGAAGAAGAAGAAGAAGAAGAAATGACTAGACCCACATTGATGAAAGAAGGATAAACACTGATAAAAAGGTAGTAGTAGTAGTAGTAGTAGTAGTAGTAGAAGAAGAAGAAGAAGAAGAAGAAGAAGAAGAAGAAGAAGAAGAAGAAAATGTACAGGATCCACACTATAGAAAGAAGAAGAGGGAGAAGAAGATGATGATGATGATGATGGAGAAGAGGACCTATAAAGAAGAAGAAGAAGAAGAAGAAGAAGAAGAAGAAGAAGAAGAAGAAGAAGAAGAAAGGACTGGATCCACACCATAGAAAGAAGAAGAGGGAGAAGAAGACGGTGATGATGAAGAAGAGGACCTACACAGTTGAAAGAAGAAGAAGAAATGACTCGATCCACATTGATGAAAGAAAGATAAACACTGATAAAAAAGTCGTAGTAGTAGTAGTAGTAGTAGTAGAAGAAGAAGAAGAAGAAGAAGAAGAAGAAGAAGAAGAAGAAGAAAATGTACAGGATCCGCACTATAGAAAGAAGAAGAGGGAGAAGAAGATGATGATGATGATGAAGAGGAGGATCTACACAGAAGAAGAAGAAGAAGAAGAAGAAGAAGAAGAAGAAGAAGAAGAAGAAGAAAAACAAGAAGAAGAAGAAGAAGAAGAAGAAAAACAAGAAGAAGAAGAAGAAGAAGAAGAAGAAGAAAAACAAGAAGAAGAAGAAGAAGAAGAAGAAAAACAAGAAGAAGAAGAAGAAGAAGAAGAAAAACAAGAAGAAGAAGAAGAAGAAGAAGAAGAAAAACAAGAAGAAGAAGAAGAAGAAGAAAAACAAGAAGAAGAAGAAGAAAAACAAGAAGAAGAAGAAGAAGAAGAAGAAGAAGAAGAAGAAGAAGAAGAAGAAGAAGAAAGGATTGGATCCACACTGATGAAAGAAGGATTAACAATGATAAAAAAAGGAGAAGATATACAAGATAACGAAGAAGAATATGAATGAACAAGATCTACAGCAAGGAAAAAAGAAGACGAGGCAGCAATTGAAAGGACTGTGTTCTCGTTCTTCCATTCTCTGCTGATATGAAATAGAAAGATTATATTGAATCATTTTCCACATTTGCTTCCAGATTTGTAATTTGGTTGAATGCTTCGTGCTGGCCAGTTTATCTCTTCAGAATTTATCTTATATATCTATAAATCTAAAATTCTTCCATGTTTTGTATATTGCTGCCACATATGGTCTGGTGCTACAAAGAAGAATCTGCAATGTTATTGGCCCGGACCTGTCATTTCGGCTTCAGTCACTTTCCACCGCCGTACTGCAGCTTCCCTGTGCCTTTCATGGTAATTGTTCTGATGAACTCTCCTCTATGGTACATAAACTTTATGAATTTAGACGCAGTACTTGTTTGACAACTAGGTCTCATCAACTTACTGTTCACTTGCCTAGATGCAACCGGAAGTTGCATCTACCCCCTATGCTGGCAGTTTCTTTTCTAGTACTTCTTGCTTGTGAAACTCTCTTCCGGTTCCATGTTTTCCAGCCAACTTTGATCTTCAAAATATAAATGCAATGTCAAACTCAGTAACCCTTGTGTCTCAGTGGCTTTACTGTCTTGCTTTGGGTGACATGTACCCGCCCCCCCCCCCTCTAAAAACACGGGAAAACTTTTACGAAGGAGACGAGTGAAAATTTATCGACCCGACCCACTTTACAAAACACGAACAAAATTGATGTTATAATTCAACAGAAAAGTAATCAGGAAGACAGTAGATAGCGATTGATATTGCATTTAATGTTTTTGATGATTAAAGTTGGCTGGAAACCATGGAGTCGAGAGAATGTTCCACAAGCGAGAAGTGCGAGAAAAGAAACTTATAGCATAGAATTCTCGGTTATATCTAGTCATTTCAACTGTAAATCCAGCCAGTCTAGTACTGCGCTTAAATTCATTGAGTGTAGGCGCCATAGCGAAGAGTTCATCCGAACAATTCCCATGAAAGTATTTAGAGAAAAGACACAAAGAGACAACTTTACGTCGGTGGGAAAGTGACTGAGGCCGAGCCGCCAGATCAGGACCAATAATTTTGCTGATTCTTCTTTGGAACTTATCAAGAAGCTCAAGGTAAATAGCATGGATATCGGACTATATGTGGCATAAATATTCAAGGCATGGACGAATAGTAGACTTATAGATATGTAAGATAGATTCTTGAGTGAAAAAACGTCTCCAAAGACCAAGAAACTGATTCAATATAGACTTTCTACTTCATATCAGCTGAGAACGTTAGCCCGAGAATCGCAACGAGTCACTCTCCTTGCGAGTAGCATCAGCCTTGCCGATGGAAGGCAGAGTGGGGTCTCTCAGATGATTAACGGAGAACAGTTTAATTTTGCAGGCGCAAAAAATAACAAGCCATCTTTTGCCTCAGTTAACCTCGGAACTGAGGTCGTTTAGCGGCTGACATTTTGATCGTGTCGGACTGATCAGCCTTACTAGCGTGTCAGGAGTAAATGGTTGTGTCATCAGCGTAGATGCCAAATCGAGAGCTGATCAGGGCCAATAATATTGCTGATTCTTCTTCGGGTGTTTTCAAGAAGCTCAAGCGAAATAGCGGGGACACCGGACCATATGCGGCGGCAATATCCTAAGCATGGACGAACGTTAGACACACATATGTATGATAGATTCTGGAGACGAAAATTGTCTCGCTCGACACAGTGAAACGACTTTCTGAGCAGCTGACTTAGCAATGGATTCAATATAGTCTTTCTACTTCATGTCAGCAACGTGTCCCTTCATGGTGTGAGCTATTAATGCTCTCCATAACTTCCTATCTTTTCTATCTCCTAGCAACCTTTGTCCCGTTGGGAAATGAAATAAAATAAATCAATAAAAGAATAATAATAATAAAACACATTTTCCCATGATGCTAAGAGTAAAGCAACCGGAAATATGATAATACCAATTGACTTCGTGAAACGTCGTTAGGTGGCGCTATTGAAGTCTTCCTGTGCTTGAATTCATAAACCCTATGCTCTATAACGAAGAGTTCATCCGGACAAATACCATGAAAGTATTTATAGAAAAGACACAGAGAGGCAAACTTACGCGGTGGGAAAGAGACTGAAGTCGAGAGGTCGTATCAGGACCAATAATATTGCTGATTTTTTTTTAACGACGAGCTTTAGATAAATAGTAGGAATACCGGACCATGTGTGGCAGCAACATTCTAAACATGGAGGAATGATGGACTTCTAGATATTGAGATAGATAATAGAGAGAAAAAATTCTGTCACAACACAGCGAACCAAATTACTTAGCAGCTGTCCTAACAATGGATTCACTATAGACTTTACCCTTTATGTAAGCTGAGAGGATGTCAAGATATATAGCAAAAGCACCGGACATTATATATATATATATATATATATATATATATATATATATATATATATATAGAGAGAGAGAGAGAGAGAGAGAGAGAGAGAGAGAGATATGAGCTGAGGCACAGCGAAACAGGCTGTCTGTGGATGACTATATATATATAGCTTTGATTTTCATAACTTGATACGGGACACTTTTTAACACGATTTTAAACAAATATTTATTTACTTCATCATATATATATATATATATATATATATATATATATATATATATATATATATATATGTGTGTGTGTGTGTGTGTGTGTGTGTGTGTGTGTTTGTGTGTGTGTGTGTGTGTGTGGTGGACTATCACGTTGTATTTGACGCATGAGTGTCAAGCAACTAAGTTCCTAGGAACCAGAATCTTTGAAGGGCCGCATACAGAGGCCTAGTGCACTACTTGCCACAAGTTTCCCAAACGACGCTCCGGAGGTTTTGAATTCAGAGTTGTTCTTCTGCTAGACCAGTTGCCATCCAAGGCTATAGAACCCAGTCTATCCTGATATTTACCCTTAGCTGGAGGGAGAAGAAGAGGATTAATACGTTTCTCAATGGTATTAGCACGTAAGTGAATAAATTCGAACTCGGCACTCTGATTCCTCAATACGAGCCGCTATCCACTATTCCACTATATATATAGTACTCGCTTGGAAGAACCTCGGTTAGCTCGACTTGCAGTAGAACAAATCGGTACCCGAGGAAAAATGAGGAATAAAAAAGAAAGAACCAAGAACATTAAACCAAGGCGAAAACAATCGTCTAGTGTTCAATATATATAAAATTATACAAATCGTATTATAGCATCATTGTCCATCTTACAAAATGTTTAATATCTAAAAAAGAAAAAAAATAATAGAGTTTCTTTTTTCCGGGATTTAGGATCAGATATTAACCCATTCGACACCATTTGTCATAAGAATCAACTATAAGAGAACAAGTAAAAATCGTTTTGTGTCAGCTCCACTTTCTTCCCAACTGAACAATGGTGAGATGTAGCAAGTGATAAAAAGTGCATCCAGGCCTTCAGTAATGGTACGAACATTCATACTCTAACTTCCATCTTCAAAGCTCATGCAAGAACTATCAAGAGAACGACGAATCTGTTTAAAAATAGGTAGGAGTGGAGAGGAAAAGTGGATTAGGAGGTAACAAAAGGAAGAGGGATCAGCATTTCAAATCAGAGCTAAAGAAATCAATTAGAAAAGATCCAACTCCACCCATGAGATGTTTGTCACGTGAGAGAAGAGTTTCAGCTATGAAAGTCCAAAGAGCAGTGAAGAAAGAATTCAAAATGAAATCCTACGTGAAACGTGTGAAGCATCTCGTTACTCCAGGACAGAAAGTTAGAAGGTTGGAGAAGGCGAGGATCATCGTGAATAATGTAGAAAATGATCCTGGAATAATATATATATATATATATATATATATATATATATATATATATATATATATATATATTTGAACTTTATTTCAATCCTTCATGAGCTTCCGATCATTAGCTTTGATTAATTAATAATGAACATGTCATCATGATTCTTCTATTAAGCTTAGAGATGTATATATAAAGTGTATGTGTATATGTATATCTCTCTTTCTCTTTCTCTCTCTCTCTCTCTCCATATATATATATATATATATATATATATATATATATATATATATATATATATATATATACTATTTTGAAAACAAGGAATTTATTAATGGTAATAGTGCCTAAGGCCCTTTCGTCCAATATTTCATCAGGATCTCCTGATGAGATGTTGGACGAAAGGGCCTTAGGGACTATTACCATTAATAAATTCCTTTTTTTTAAAATAGTATATAGATTTTATTCCTCCAAGAATTTGTTTATATATATATATATATATATATATATATATATATATATATATATATATATATATATATATTCATATGGAAGAGGCCATATTTGTTCCAACGAAGGAAAAGTATTTTTTTAAAAAAAGAGAGAAACAGCAAACGTCTTCGGTTGTAATGTGGATTTTTGTTTTACAAAATCATATATTATATTTTATTTTGTATAATTTTGCTACACGGTTTTCGGCTACTGCGACCTTCTTCAGGCAAAGTGTGGATATTTCCACATACTATTAAAATGAATTAATATTCCTTATGGTTTTCGGTGTTAAACATTCTTTTTTGGGGTAGTTTTCAAAAGTGTAGGAGTTCCCTTCTATAATGATATCACAAACCCGACATCTTTTCTGTTGCCGTTAGTGACACCCTGTATTGTGTGTTGTTTAAATCTGGATGAGATGAATATGTGTATCAGTTTTGCTTTTTTTTTTAATTTGTCGTTTGCTTTTAATTATTTTACTTGTGTTTAGTATATTTTTCAGTTTGTCATTCTTGTTAAGTAGGTCTAGATTTACAAAAAATGAGGGGTGTGTGATATCATTATAGAAGGAAACTCCTGCAGTTATGAAAACCCCAAAAGGATATTCATAATAAATAAAAATTTAAGCTGCAACTACAAAAATGAGATTGATGCACTCAAATGCACAGAATGAACGAAGTCATATATAGGTATCAGCTAATCACTCAACAACAGTGTTTCCCTTGACAAAAGCAACATCAAATTACCTGACAGCAGAAAACTCTTTGTATCAGAACACATCTATTAATGAAATCAGGGTAGCATTACATACCAAACAGACAATTATTCTTACCCAGAAATACAAGAAAAATCTTAATAAACAACTTTAAACCAGCACTAAATAGATCATAACCCCGCAAAAAAAACAAAAAAAAAACATACAGACATAATGGGCAAATGCAGTGGTCGGACCACTCACATACATATACACAATCCGAATGTCTATCTTTTCGTTTTCAAGAAAGACATTCGGATTACTAACACAAAAATAGATAATGTCTCGTATCGAGAATATTTAACATTGAAAAACATAAAGCAAAAAATTAAATATTTTTTAATAATATGTAGAAATCTCCACCCTTTACCTGAAGACGGTCGCGAGGCCAGAAACACGTGTAGTAAAATTATGAAAAATAAAGCATAATATTTTAAAAAAAATCCACATTACAACCAAAAACGTTTGCGGTACCTCTTTTCTTTTTAATATACACACTTTTCTCTCGTTTGAACCACTATAACCTCTTCCTTATATATATATATATATATATATATATATATATATATATATATGTGTGTGTGTGTGTGTGTGTGTGTGTGTGTGTGTGTGTGTATGTATGTATATATAAATATATATTGATAGGGGGTGTATATATATGTATATATATGTGTATACAAACTCCTTCTAATAAGACAGTATGTATGGAGAGGGAATATACATACACATACTAGAAAAAACGCACACAATACAAAAATAGAAATAGATTTAAGAACATACAGGTGTCATTAAAAGATAAGAATACAGATATCTTTCCACACCCTTTCTCGGACTAATCTTAATTGTTTTATTACCCTTTAAGCAGAAGAACTTTCTTGCCACCAGTCCAAGAAAGACATTTGTGTCCCTACTACCACCATCCCCCCAAAAATGAGAATGTTTAACATCGAAAACGATTAGGAAAATTAATTCCTTTTAATAATATGTGGAAAGATCCGCTCTTTGCCTGAAGAATGTCGCGAGACCGGAAACCCGTGTAGCAAAATTATGGACAATAAAATATGATATATACATATAAAATATCCACATTAAAACTGAAAACGTTTTTGGTTTCACTCTTCTTTTTAATATACATATATATATATATATATATATATATATATATATATATATATATATATATATATATATATATATATATAGTCAAACCTAATGAGCCAGACACACCTACCAAGGTTTCACTTAGGCAGATCGTCAGGGTCGGCTGGCTCTGACGATCTGCCTAAGTGAAACCTTGGTAGGTTTGTCTGGCTCATTAGGTTTGACTAGGTTTGCTCTACGCTTGTATTGAGCTCTTTAGTTAGTTGTTTACTCGTATCGGGGTTTTTTCTTTGGGCCTTGAACCTGTATCTGTGCGATTATTTTCGACAGACTTTCATGTTCCTGGCTCTTTCTTTTTTTAAAACCTTCTTTTCCTTCGTGATTGATTTGGCTGTTGTTAAATCAAGAGTTCGAAGGTTTTTCGACACGAGTATAGTTACCTATATATATATATATATATATATATATATATATATATATATATATATATATATGATGAAAATGTGGAAAAGACAAAGCAAAATCCGAATATGTGAGTTTACTGATTTTTATTTTGTTTTTGTTTTTGTTATTCTGTCGACGTCAGACGTTTCGGTCAAATAGACCTTCCTCAGGACATGGTTAATGGAGACATATTTATATTAGATTTAAGTTAAATGAAGAGACGATATATACAGGACTATATTTTGCTTACATATATATATATATATATATATATATATGTATATATATATATATATATATATATATATATATATATACATATATATATATATATATATATATATATATATATATATATATATATATATATATATATTGATTAAAATTTGCTTTAATTTTCGGGATAAGGTTGCATAATAGTGCACCTCTAACATAAAATGTATCAAAGAGACGATTTCGTGACGTTTCAAAGAAATCGATCTTTTGTGCTTGTTTCATTAAACTTGGTGATGGGACGTAAATTCTGAACTGGTAGAGGACTGGAGTAGCTTTGAGAATGTGTGATATGAGTTTATTCTTAGATGCAGCTGAAATTGGTCATCTAAATAAAAAATGTTCAATGAAATTAATTATTTTTAAGGAATTGCTATCTCAAAGAAATGGTCCACGATTTTTTTTTCTTTTTTTTTTTAGAAAGCGTACAACCAATGGGATGAATACGATTTTATAAAGACGCAATCCACGGAGATAATAACCGGGATCTATAATCGGAATATACGTCATTGAAAGAATATTACATTTCAAACAGAAAAAAGGACTAGCATCCTGCAAGATAGATTGAAGACGAATTTTGTGGAAGAAATGCAACAAAAAATGTAATCATGTTTATATATTAAAAGATAAAAGAAAAACTTACATTTCTAAGTCAGATCACTACTATCTATGTATCTATCATTATTTATTTTTCCTTTTTTATTTCTTTCTCAGTATAACGATCTTCTTCCATTCTTTGTTTCTTTCTTTTTTCATTCATTCATTCATTCTTTCTTTCTTTCTTTCTTTCTTAAGCTATTTATCAATTTCCTGTCTTCCTTTCTTTCTTTCCTTATATCTCTTATCTATCGACTTCCTTTTGTTCTTTCCTGCTTTTTCTTTCTTTCTTTCCTTCTTTCTTTCTTTTTTAATTTCCGTTTTTTTCTTCCTTTCTTTCTTTCTTTCTTTCTTTCTTTCTATCTATCTATCTATCTATCTATCTATCTATCACTTTTCTTTCTTTTTCCTTATCTTATCTATTTATCTATATCCTTTCCTTTCCTTTCTTTCTTTCATTCTTTCTTTCTTTCTTTCTTTCTTTCTCGGTCTATCTATCTATCACCTTTCTTTTTTTCATTCTTCCTATCTATCTATCTATCTATCTATCTATCTATCTATCTATCTATCTCTCTCTCTCTATATATATATATATATTTATATATATATATATATATATATATATATATATATATACGTGCATACATATATTTTTCTTTCTTTTTTATCTATCTATCTCTATATATACTTACATACTTATATCGTTCTGTATGCCTTTCTTTATCTGTCTGTCTCTCACTCACTCACTCACTCACTCACTCACTCTCTCTCTCTCTCTCTCTGTATTTATATATATATATATATATATATATATATATATATATATATATATGAAAAAGAGAGAGAGAGTGAGAGAAAAAATAATAAATGAAAAGGAAAGGTTCACTTATCTGTTGTCTTCTGTGTTCCGTGGAAATTACATTCACTCGTCAATAAAGAATTTTACAAAAGAGAATTTATTTTCAGACGTCATATTTTTCGTCATCATCATCCTTATCTTGTCCCATGACCGGGTGTGGTCGTAGAAGCGCTTCTTATTTGAGCACATATCTAGTTCTTTCCCCATCTTCAGTGGAAAAGCCGGAGATGCATTTATTTATGCGTGTCGTGGGTAAGTAGTCCGTGTGGATCCTATACCGCGCGAATTCAGACCTCTGTCAATGTTCTCCAATTTGAAGGTTCACCTTGGCCACTCACCCGCTACGTGACCCTACCGCGCTGACAGAAAACTTACCTATAGCAACCAGTGTAACCAGATATGGCCATTGTGAGTAAAGTTTAATCTACTTATCTTGCTTAGTGTTTAGTCACCTTCCTCACCAGAAAAGCACGGCCGAAGAATTAGTTTAGTTGGCTATATTTATCTTTTAAAAAAAAGTTTACTTTTTCTTGAAAAACGGTAATTGTTGACGAAAAAATTATTAGGATTTTATTTGCCTTAAATAACTTAGAATATGACGTTAACTTATTTAGATTTCTTTAGTTCTATATAATTGATTTTAAAAGAAATCTATTTTCGAAGGGTATACATTAATTTAACTTTTTATTTGAATTATATGTGTAGCTAAATTTTTCTGCGAAACTCAGCCTGAAGATAAGATGAACCGTCTTAATTATAGCGTAGCATAATTTCAGTTAAATTATCAAAAGACATGTTTCTGAAAATACTTAAATTATAAGTAATTGGAGCCCTTCCATAGATTAACTCTTTTACAGATTCTAGTTCCGAAGAAACGGTACAAAGTCGCAAGAAACTCTCCACCCTTGTGCAACTTTAATTGAAACAAAACGAATAATTCCGTTATCATTTTTTTTCATATTTTTCCAATGAAACGTGACCCAGTGCATATGTTAGTACTTCGTAGGTCCATTCCACGAAGTCGTTCCATGCAGGTTGACCACAGATTCTCGATTGGATTTAAATCAGGAGAGTTTCCGGGCCAGTCTATAGAACTTTGATTTGCCAGTGTGTTCGTGCAGCGTTACAATTTTCATACGCTTTCATGGAGTAACATCCATCGCAGACAATGGCCGTACGACAACTAATCGACAATCGAGACAATAGTGTCAGGACGTGATGAAAATCTGATGTAATCACGGATGATGCAATAATTTTCCAGGCCAAACAAATTTCATCAGACACCCCGAAAACAGATTCATATTACTGCACACCACTGCAAATGACCTAATCTTAGGGAAATATAGAAATCGATTACACCTCGTCACTCAAGTGCGTGTAAAACTGAATGTATGGCGAAAGACAGGAAAATAAAGCGGCTGTTTCAATTGATTTGCATAAGGGTGTAACTTCCATTGATGCAAGTCGAGGCGAAATGAGTCAACCGATCGCATCGGAGTTAGATTCGTGCCAAACTTCTGCAAACTTCGAAAGAGTCTGCCGTCAAAAGATCTATATTCACAAAGAACAGCGTCATTTTGCAATTTGGGCCTTGGTCAAAACTACCCACTTTAAGTCGCCCCTACTGTTCCAGGCTCTGCTTGCCCGGGCTTGGTTTAAGGAGACAGATCCGCATCCATTGATTCATTTCGGAGACAAAGTCTTTTCTCGGAACCGAAGGACAACCACGACGGGTTCATATTTTAAAACGTCGGATTTCGCTATCCATAAATCGTTTCAAATGTTGTATAATCAGCTGGATCATATATTATTAACCTAATGTTAAAATTTAATTTAATAACAAAACCCAAAGAGAAAGAAAACATGATTTAACTATAATAGAAAAAGAAATTCAAATAATATAATTGTAGCAATAGGACCAAACATCATTAGTCTCCAGAAGAAAAAAAAATAGTGTTGGATCTGCGCTATAGCTGTACAAGAAGAGAGGGGATAAGAATAGTTGTAAAAAAATAGCGAGAAAGTATGAAGATTTGAAACAGAAGAAGTTTAAGAAAGTTGTAAGGTATTGTTGTAGACACTCTTGAATAAGTGACGGACAAAATTCCAAATTGTCTGTCATAAAATTGGGACTGATTCAAACTGGGTTCATATTTTAAAAATTCGGATATCCCTATCCATAAATCGTTTCAAATGTTGTATAATCTGGATCTTATATTATAAACCTAATGTTAAAATTTAATTTAATAACAAAACCCAAAGAGAAAAAACATGATTCAACTATAACAGAAAAAAAATTCAAATAATATAATTGTAGCAAAATTAAATTTAAACTGCTCTCTATTATTCACCAGAGAGAACCACCCCTCCCCCCATTAGAATGTCTGACGCTCAACATCTCGAGAGCACCTCTTTGCGACTACTCGGCCTCACATTGACTGCTGACCGGAGATGGAACAAATACATTGATTCAATAGCTTCGTCCACTGCAAGAAAAGTTGGCTCCCTGTGCCGCGCCAAGGAAATTTTTCTCCCGGGAATCCATCCTTCAAATCTACAAATCAACCATTCGTCCTTGCATGAAGTATTGCTGCGATATATGGTCTTGTTCCCCTTGTCTCAAGGCTCTTGATAAGATCCAGAGACGGATATGCAATGTAATTGGCCCTGATCTGGCATCTCGTCTGCAGTCGCTCTCGACGTGCCGTCGCCTCCCTCTGTCTTTTTTACAAATACTTTCATGGTAACTGCTCCGAGGAGCTGCTTTCGCTGGTTCCTAAACTAGGCTGGCATCTCGCTCTCACCCTTTCACTGCCAAACTGTTAAATGTAGCCGTCTCTTCTACTCCAATAGCTTCATGTCTCGCATCTCTCGCCTTTGGAACTGCCTCCCCTTTTCCTGTTTCCCTGATAGCTATAATCTCCAACTATTCAAATGTAATGTCAATCGACGTCTCCAGTTGCCTTGATCTATCCCATATCTTTCTCTTCATCCTTTCGTCTATCACTCCTATTTGGTCTCTCTGCAATTCTCTGTAACCCCTTGTTGTGCTAGTGGCTTCCCGCATTGCTTGGGGTGAAACGCTTATTTTTAAAAAAATGACTAAACATCATTACTCTCCAGAAGAAACAACAGTGTTGGATCATGGCTATAGCTGTACAAGAAGAGAGGGGGTAAGAATAGATGTAAAAGAAAAGCGAAAAGGTATGAAGATTTGAAACATAAGTTTAAGAAAGTTGTTCCTATTGTTGTAGACACTCTTGAATAAGTGACAGACAAAATCCCAAATTGTCTGTCATAAAATTGGGACTGATTCGAATTGTGATGCTTCAGAAAACGGCGCTGCTTGGGACAGTCAGGATTCTGAGAAAGTTTTTACTGCTGTAGAGACTTGAAGAAATGTCAACCTCCTCGCTCATACGTTATGACTCGGATCTGATCGCTAAATTAATATATAAGTTCTGCTTTGAAAAAAAGAAGTTAATAATAATAATAATAATAATAATAATAATAATAATAATAATAATAATAATAATAACAATAATAATTACTTCGATTTGTTCTTGGTAGTCACTGAAATATTTTAAAACACAAATACAGATGAATGAAAAAAATAAACAGGTTTTACTCATGCGTCGTATTAAAAAGCGAAACACAATTTTCTATAAGATACGGATGACATCAAGAGTCGCAAGAAGCAGCCGTAGAGAAGCTTGAAGACTTGCTGCAAAAGCAAAAACGCATGGAAGTTTGCAAAAGAAAATAAACAAGATGTCCGCCGGAAGTCAAAGCAGCCATTTGCAAAATGTAAGCCATGTGCCGAAACAAAATGGCGAAAGGAATAAGAAAAATGTTGCAAGCGTACGGAACGAACTATTATTATTTTTGGCGCTTGTCTTGACGTCGTAGGAAACTTTTAAAGTAATTATATAAAAACTTTGTAGTTTTCCTTATCTTATCTTTTTTTTTTTTTGCAAGAAAGTTAAAAATGTAACAACTGAAAACTTAAGCAGCATTTGGAAGCAAAAGAATTGCTTGAGGTTATTCCAAACAAAAAAGTTAAAGTAATATTGATCATGTGCGCACGTGTGTAGACATACACATATATCCAATCACACACTCTCTCTCTCACACACACATAAAATCACATTATATATATATATATATATATATATATATATATATATATATATATATATGTATATATATATATATATATATATATATATATATATATATATATATATATATATATATATATATGTTTCAAAAGAGTACATATGCTAATATTGAAGAAATCATTTATTTGTCGCAATAAATATGTATTCATCATAAATATTTTCCTTGTTAATGCACATAATTAAATCACAAAATTAAATTTTGTAGATTATATAATAAATTGACCGATATAGCCCGTGGTTTTAGGCATTAGAACCCGATGTACAAAGTTCCACACTTTAAGGGGAAAATTCTTGGCCGAGTCAGTCTTTTTAGGCTTACTACTACCCATTCATTATTTCCTTTTTCCCTTTCCTTTCCATACCCTCTCTCTATCTCACTTTTTAAAAGAACCTGACCACCCGTCACTTTTCTTCTTCTCTCTTCATTTCTCCCTTGCTTTCCCTCCATACTGTCAATCTAATATTTAAGTCCGGGGTATTGTTTCCATTTACTAAGAGATTTCGGTCTGAAGAGATGAATATATAGATATTCACGAAATAAATTATAACCGAAATGAATCTTTACGATTTTCTTCTTTATTATATATATGTGTGTGTGTGTTATTTTCATGATATTTTGTTTAAACATTATTTTTATGGATACTCATATTTGAGTAGAAGGTCTGTTTATTAATTAAAGATTATTTTTTATCCCACTACATCTACAGGCTTGAATATTCGAGAAATCTTGGCAGAAATATATGCATCCTACGGCAGGATTCTAGCCTGCATCGTCTATGAGGAACCGTTATTGGATCTGACGGTTCACCATAGTGATATATATATATATATATATATATATATATATATATATATATATATATATATATATATATATATGTAATCAACTAAGTGAAAAACTTTATGTTCCTATTAATCCCATATATATATATAAGGAAATGTTAGGAAGATTTGAGATAATCATAATTAAGTAATTCATCGAGTTTTAGAAGAAACGTCAAAAGAAAGCCCTAGACGGCCGTTTCGTCCTATATTTGGACTCATCAGCAATGCGCATCCACTAACCAGGAATTGAAACCCGGACAGTTATTAAGCAAGCGTCATACCAATCGTACCACGGGCCCCGGTGATGAAGAGGTAACGAATTAAAAGTTTTAAAAGCCAGAGGTTCGCAACCAGGAAGAAATGTCAGAGTTTTAGGGTAAAATCTTTTATATTTTTTCTTCTTTTATTTACAGAATTTTGTTTATTCAATTCGAATACGCTAGCATTCTATTTATGTTTTTGTTTATTTTGAAATAAGATTCAGTTTATTTATTTATGAATTAAAACAATTTACTGCTCTTGTATTCCATCCAAACTTTCTATTACTAGTAAATTTGGAAATCTCCTCGATTAAAATAATCCATATAAATGGAAAAATTGGAGATTTTTAATAATACAGTGTGTCCATAAAGTTCGTGTGCACTTTAAAAAATGTATAACTTTATTTGTATTTGCGATAGAAATAATCTGTAAAAGATTTTATAAAGTTTAATGTACCTAGTTTTAAGTATAGCTAAAATAACTAATGTGATTTCAGGCATTACTGTAAATCAGTTGGCAAATGTTTTCCGTGAACTGCAAAATCGTATTATCCTTTGTATTGCTAATGATGGAGGACATGTGGAAACTTAAATAAAATTTCAATAAAACCTTAAAAAATATAGATTTACTTCTTTCTAATCCTTGTTACAAATTATTTCTATCGCAAATACAAATAAAGTTATAATTTTTTTAAAGTGCACACGAACTTTATGCACACCCTGTACATGTATAGTATTAGGAAATCACCTTTTGAGGCGGACAGTTCTTGGAAAGTGGCGGCTGACATTCGAACATATGTTGAAAAAGCGAGGATTGGTCAAAAATATATTAGACAAATTTATTTCTGAATATTTGCGTGTTTTCTTACGATTGATATTATGCCCCTTCCAAGCCCGGTGAGCATAGTCTTGTTCTTACATTGTTTTAGAGACAAGAGACGCATGTTTCTAATTGATAACTGCGTACTCTTTTTCTTGAATTGTCGTCTTCCTTCCTGACGCTAGCGACCATGTCTCTACACAATTTTCCTCTCTTTTTTTTAGCTGCTAGTAAACTTTGTCATTTTGCTATCTCTCCTAGTCCCTGTCATCCATTTCATACGTCCTGTGAGTGACAAATTTTCCAAGCCCTCTTTCCTCATTACGAGCCTGAGAAATTTTCAGTTGTTTCTTTCTGATGTTATGTATAAGTGTCATTTTTGTTTCAAATTTCTTTAAAATCTCGTCGTTGTTCATGTGTTCAGTTCACGGTATTCGATTGAAAAAAATAAAACAACATCAGCAGTACACAGATATCAATGATAGATTGAAATTTGACATTTGCAAATAAAAACAAAGTGCAGGTAACTCTTTAAAAAGTCATGAAGCGAATTGACACTGGATTTCAGTTATGAAGAGAACCCTCTTCTCAGTCAATAAAAATCAATATTTTTCGATTCTGAAAAATGATGGGGGAAGAGGAAGGTAAGGAGGTTGCTAATCTACATAGGTTATACCCTTCCCCCCGAAAAAAATTTCCCTACGTTTTACAAGCGGACAGGTTAATTTCTTCTCCATTAAAACTTTGGGATTTTCTGATTTCTAAACAATTTATTTTCTACATACATTAACTAATTCACTAACGAGAAACATGAAAAAAGTTCAAATTTTCCAGGTCTGTGTGCGTTTAATCAAACATGTATTAATGAAGGAACGCTACCTTCTGTATTGCTGGTATTAAAAGCTATTTTTACACCTTCATAATGTTTTGACCCCTATTTGCTGGGTTAACCATTTGTCCATAGCTGGGACCTTAACAGGTACTAACACCCTGGGTCAGGCTAGACCAAGGAACACCAGCAACTAAGAAGTGGTTCTACGTTCTTCAAAACCCCCTGATCAGAGGCCGTGTTGCCGGGTGTAGTTTATCGTCATAACCAGGACGGGCCCTTAATGAAACTAATATATATATTTATATATATATATATATATATATATATATATATATATATATATATATATTCTGTGCATGCGGTGCTTGCGAAAGCAGTCGCATTACAAAAAGATGCACTCAGCTATGGAAATATATGCTTGTGATTTGATTAATTTATAGGCTAATCAAAATAGATTATAATTTGGACTGACACTGATAAATTAAATTTGCCTGCCCTGTCAATTCCACTATCTATTCTCACCGAGAAGTTTTCCTTCTGGGAATAATAACCTGTAAGTAATAATTTTCTCACAGTATCTTGCATACTTTATTGCAACTGTATTCGACTTAGTTTAGCAGCCAAATAATTTCTTCGGTTAAGCAAATGAAATAAAATTGCAAAACAAAACGGAATAAAAGACCATAAAAGAAAACTTCATCAAAATATTTCTAACAATGAAAAAAAAAATAACTTAAAAAATTTAAACACCTTCCAAAATCTATTAATAATATTGCTTAATTAGAGTGTAGTAGAGAGACGGAAAATTAAACCCAGTAGGTGAGATTCTTGTATAATAATGAGTTCTTCAGTTGCCTATCTGGTACAAGCGTCGACAATGGAATACGTACTCCCGAGAACACGATTCGAGTTATTTATTTATTCTGTTTTACTTTAGTCTGCTTTTTTTTGTGACCGCAAAGCAAACGTTATAATTCATTATAAAATCGAGATGGCCAGAGCCTGGCAGGTGATCTCTCCTCTGGTCCTAGATAAAACTGGCTTGTCACATTTAATACCTCGGAAACCTGACGACCATCATCACCCAGCAACCCATTTTGCCTTTGACGCTTATTAGAACTTAAGCTCAGTCCAAACAAGTGGAACACGTACATACGATCCATCGTTGAAGATCCTGGAAATGGTGTCGTTTTCTTATACCGCTCCAGTAAATATCTGACTCCCACCCCCCCGGTTATATTCCATCTTTTACAGGAGATAGAGCGGGTCGAAAATAGATTATTGATACCAGATCTGGGCAGGTGCTAGCCAGAGTTCACGTTCCCGTCTTTATAGATTCGACAAGCGTCTACAGACCTTGTGGGTGAGGGAATGTTTTCCACCTTACAACCCCATTCTGACGGAGGAACGTTGCAAGCCTCTCACTACTCTACCGCTAGTTTCGTGGAAAAAGCGCAAACGACCCACATTATTTAGTGTTAATAAATCGATAAAAAAATGGAAATTATTTATGACTAAAAATTAATAGTTACCCCATTGTGCAAATTAATTGAAACAAAACGAATAATTCCGTTATTAATTACTTTTTTCATATTTTTCTAATTAAAAACATGACTCGGTGCACATGTTAGTACTTCGTATGTCCATTCCAGGAATTCATTCCTTGCAGATTGATCACAGATTCTCGATTGAATTTAAATCAGGAGAGTTTCTGGGCCAGTCTGGATTACTTTGATTTGCTCATTGGTAAAGCTTGCCATTGTATTCGCGCAGTGTTATAATTTTCGTACGTTTTCTTGGAGTAACGCCCATCGCAGACAATGGCCGTAGGACAACTAATCGACAGTCAAGACAATAGTGTCTGGGCGTGATGAAAATCTGATGCAATCAAAGATGACCCAATATTTTTCAAGGCCAAACAAATTTCATCATACACCGAAAAAACAGATTCATATTACTGCACACGACTGCAAATGACCTGAGGAAAATAGAAACCGATTACACCCTGTCACTCCAGTGGGTCTAAAACTGACCGTATGATGAAGGTAAGGAAACTAAAGCGGTTGTTTCAATTAATTTACACAAAGGTGTACATTTGTAGAAGGAACAATAGTTACCAATGAGCCATAAAAGTTAACCTCTTAAAATTATTTTAAGTCCTCACAACATCAAATTTTGGCTTTAGACCTGCGTTTATTGCTTTCATTGAAACACAATAAATTCAATTGAGATATTTGAAATCATTTATTAAATATCCCACCACTAGATAGTTAAATTAAAGACAACCTAAGATTCCGTGATGGTAATTATCAAATAATATACTGTGCCACTTTAGGGCGTGACCTATCATGTTTGTCTCCAAATTCCTATACTGTATAGCATTATGTGTTCTCTTACTACCCAGCTCTAGTTTTAACATCTGCCATCGATTTATACAAACTCACAAGGCAGATTACTCGCTGTTTTTTCTGCCTCACTTGTCTGTAGTAGATCCTGTGAATGTCTAATTCTCCAAGCCCTCTTTCTTCATCATGTTCCCTAGAAATATTAACTGTCTCTATCGGATTCTAAATACAAGTATCCGATTTTTTTTCTATTTAAATTAAAACTTTCTCGTATCTTACATGGTATTTTCAACATCCTTCTGTAGAACTGCTTCATCTGTAAGGAAATTGTCTAGCATTCACTGCTATATCTTATTCTATGTGCTGTGTCCCTTCAAGATGTACTTTTTCCTGTTCCCTAATACCGTGCTTAGCTATTGGAAGGCGTCTTTCATTATTCCAAATTCGCCTTCGTTTTTTGGTGTCTCATTTTTCGTCCCCTGTTAACACACTTCGCAGACATTTAAATTGCTGTACTCTAATTTGTAATTCGCAGGTTGGTCTCTTCTTTTTGCTGACAACCGATTGATGTTTAGTCAGTTGGTGTTTACTCAACTTATGCATAGTCCTTTCTTCTCACTTTTATTTCTTATCTTATGTAGAAGTTCCTGTAATTTACCTTCTGTGTCTAACATCGACACTTTGTCATCTGAATATCTAATGTTGCTAAGATTGTGGCTTCCAGTAATTAATTATGGTAGAAATACTGATTCACTCAGAATCAACCTGCTGTAAAGTTTGAATAAATCTAGTGAGAAGACACATCCTTGTCCTTACCCATTTCTATTTTTGTGTTGTTTTATGAACTAATTTTCTATCCATATGCAAACGGTTTTCTCCCAGATCTGGATTATTCTAATACCATTCGTAAATATATCAAGCTCACCTAGTAGTTCCAACACTTTATTTGCACTTTATCAAATGATTTTGCGGAATCTATAGAACATCGATATACATCCTTTTGTATTTGTATTGGTCTTTTTGATATCATTCTGAGCATTCATTGTTCCAGTGTCTTCAACAAAACCACATTGTTTCTGTCACATTCCTGTCTGATTCTACTGCGCATGCTCATTGATTAGAATTCGGATAAGTTTTTATATGTGCCTCATTATGCTGATTGTCTTACGGAGTTTTCTGTTCGTTTGCACCTGGATTTCTTAAGCTACGAAAATGAAACTACTTACCGTAAATTGCGGCGTACAAGTCGACCTGGCGTACGAGTCGACCTTGCGTACAAGTCGATTTGGAGTACAAGTCGACCTGGCGTACAAGTAGTCCTGAAGATTTGGTTTCAGCACCAAATTCTGAGTTAAGCATATACATACCGTATAGGTCGACCCCGAAACATACAGTACGCTACCAGTGGCCCCAAACTATATCCCCCCGCAAAAAAAATTCCATTCCCCCAAAATGATTTTATGCTAGAAATGTCGATTTGTAAGCCGCTATTTAAAGTAGCACTTCCGGTATATCATGACAGAATAGTGAGGTAACCTAGTTCAGTATTGTTTTTATTTTTGTTTTATCTCTTAAGCTATAATTATTACGAAATTTATTTAGGAACCTCTAATTAATAACGGATTTTAATTTTTATTATTTATAATATTTATTTTCGTGTTTTGCGATTAATACCGGATTCTTCAGTGGCCCTTCATGGATTATCTTGGATTATCATGGATTATTAAACGCACACAAACACAGGTAAATACACATGAATTACAATGACAACTATTTTAGCACGTGCGCACACACACACGCACACACACGCAGGCAGTAGCTTTAAAATGAAAACAAAAGCGGAGATGATCCTATAAAGCATGTTGTTCTTACACCATACAGAACTCACCCGTAAGGATTTTTTCGCCCAGAAAATTCCCTAAAATTATCCAGCAAAGTTGTAAAAAAAAAAAACAAGAAATAAATAAGATGGTAGGTACACAATATAGCATGAACAGAAAAAAAAATCAACATTTCTTTTTATTAAATCCAACGGCGCGTCTGTAGTCTTCACGTCACGATTTCCCCCAGAACCATCAGGATCGGAAGAGCTCCACCTGTACTGCACCCATAGCACTAGTGGTGTGCCTAGGGCAAGGTAGCAGGTCGGATTCCATCCTTCTTTGGACTGGTTTTGAATTCAGAGTTTTCTTTCTCCTAGACTAATTGTCACGTCAACTCGAGTGATTTCATTTCTATTTTACACAGCTTGTGCCTGAAACGGGGTGAGGTGGAGAGGAGATGGATTCATACCTTTCCCAAAGTTCTTTGCTCGAGAGTGAAAGTAACGGAATTCGAACTCGTCTCCACGATTTCTCTTTCCGAGTCGCTTAACAGTTGCACTACCCGCACCTTTTGTAGTCGACCGGTAGTAAATTCCGATCAGGTCATTTCCTAGTCTGCTGACACTCCAACATACTTCTTTTACGCGTTAAAAATCATCCTATATCCCGCTAGATACAATACTGAGCCATCCACACATTTCGTAACTAATGGGGAAGTCTTGGCGGCGCCGACATTCTATCCATATAACATATAGCAATTTCTACCTATAGGTACTAATCCCTGACCTGATCCAGTCAGAGAGTTGGAGCCATTTCATTTTCGTGGGAGATGCTTGTTATGGTCCAGGTTAGGACCAAGGAAGAACAACACGAACACAAGAGTAGAAATAACGAAGATATATTACACGGAATAATAATACAAGATGTGGAAGGTGTTAGTATGACTGTCAGTCTGGTTTGGAGTGAACTACTATCGGCTCGACTCGATTCGTCCCTCTCTCTTGAGAGGCGTAGTATACATAGTGTTAAGAAGAGTTCATTCTGTAGTTATAGGTAAGGACCCATAACAATACTCTAGAATGACAAAATGAGAAAAATCCAGTGACGCGTTTCGTATTTCGAAAGGACTTCGTCAAACTAAATAATATTTTTATTGACGGAATCTTATATATGTAATGGGGGGGATACAAGTAAACGTCGGTTGTAATTATGTATCGAGAGAAACGCTGAAAATACTGGCATCTTTAGATTTAACTTTTAAAATTTCTTGAGTCAGATGTGTCTAGACGCACAACCTAGCCGACTTCCTTTAGTTTCCTATAGATTTTCTTTCTGTTTTTATCGGCTTTGTTGTGCATCCAGACGCATCGAACTCCAGAAATTAAAAAATTCAAGGTTAATTTGCATCACACTGCACGCCACTCTTCTGAACAGCAATATATTTCCAGTTCCTTCTAAAGTCTGCTTCAACTCTATACTTCTAACGTCTCCACCTAAACACTGAAATTTATTAATTCAAAATTTATTTATTTTTATTAATTAAAGCAGTTCGTCTATCGACTGGTTCACCCACCTCTCTGGTCTTTTGAACAGGAGTAGAGGTTTATCCCTTGTTTTCTGTTTAGGATTGGTCTCTAGTTCCTTCTAAAGTCTTTTTAATATTTAATATCTTAGTGACATTATGGCCAGGCTTAGGGTGAATATATATATATATATATATATATATATATATATATATATATATATATATATAGGATATGAAAGGTTTGGTAATCCGTATGGATAATCCCAAGGAGGATGTAATCCATAGAGCTCAATGTCAAACCAGAGCAAATATTAATTTAATTAGAAAACAGACAAACTTAAGGATCCTTAATTTTGTCTGATTCTAATCAAATATATATATATATATATATATATATATATATATATATATATATATATATATATATATATATATATAAGTGAACATTGAAGTCAATAACTTAGAGGCGACAGTGTGTTTCATGCTAGACGCAATTGTTAGGCCAACAGAGAGTCGAGTTCGATCGAATTCCAGTCGAATCCATTACATTCACTTACGTGTTATTATATCGAATCCATTACATTCACTTACGCACTAATACCCTTGGGAAAGGTATGAATCATCTTCTTCTACCCCACCTCCCTATGGATAAGTAGCAGGCCAGACCGGGTTCTTTGGTCTTGGATCGCAGAAAGAGATGGCAACATAGTGTATCTTTCAATACATGACTAACGAAAGATACATGATCGCCTAATCTTGTATCACGTATAGTGTGTATCACGTATGGCACATAACTGACAGAACATGGTAAGTGCGACATTGAGATCCGTAAACGGAGTGGCCAAGGACGCATTCCAAAAACCTGGCAGAAACAGGAGGATTTCTTCGGTAACAAAGAAAAGAATACTGAGCTGTTACGTGACATCTGTCCTTCAAAGACGGAGACGTGGTTCTACAGAAGGATGCTAAGAATATCATGGGCAATGATGAGGTCTTAGAGAAGATACAAACAAGGAGGAGGCTTATACTTAACATCGGGAAGAGGCAGCTGAAGTTCCTGGGGCACATAATGAGGAAGGTGGGACTGAAGAATCTGAAAACACGGGTCGAATAGAGGGAAAGAGAGACAAGGGAAAAACAACGCATGACATACCTGGAGGACTTAAACAAGTGGATGAGAGAATGTGGTCTGGGGGAGGAAGTTGAGGGAAGGAACTTGTTGAGAGCTGCAAGGGTTAGAAGGAGGTGGAGAGCTATGATCGCCTACGTTCTGAAAGTACATGGCCTATAAAAAGAAAGAAAGAAATTACTGATTATATTAGTTTATTTTTTTAATTTTAACTTGAGTGAAAGGAAGGCCTGGAGAATTTGATACTCACAGGTCGAATAGAGGAAAAGAGAGACAAGGGAAAACAACGCATGACATACCTAGAGGGCTTAAGCAAGTGGATGACAGAATGTGGTCTGGGGGAGGAAGCCGAGGGAAAGAACTTATTGAGATCTACAAGGGATAGGGGGAAGTGGAGAGCTATGATCACCTACGTCCTGAAAGGACATGGCCTATAAAAAGAAAGAAAGAAATTACTGATTATATAGGGTGACCCAAAAAAACGGCAATTTTTGAAGTGCGTATTGCCAGACATGAGCAAGTGGCAACACTGCGAGACAGTGACCTTGAGCCATTTTAGTAACGAGAATGAAATTCACAGTATCCCAGCTGAGATGTTGCAGCAGTCAATGAGGAATCTCAACAGCAGATTTCAAGAATGCATTCGTACAGGAGGACGCCATCTACAGGACGTTATTTAAAAAAAATGAAAATTCCATCATTGTTTCTTAAATGACATGTTTTAAGGTTTCAATTACTATGAATTAAATATTTTTCTTCCATCACTCTTGGTTTTATTGGATTGTTAAAATGTTCCCGTTTTTTGGTCACTCTATATTAGTTGACTTTTTAAATAAATTAACTTGAGTGGAAGGATTAAACTTGATCCCGTCGTAAAGCAAAGATCATTAAATTTTTTTTTTGTTAAAGACGTTTTTTCTGGATTACAAATGCGCCGTGGAGACTGGTATGAATGAATAATAAAATGATGAGAATGAACAGAACAGAGTTTGAAATTCTGAAATGAAACTGTCTTATTTTTCCATGAATTATTTGAACGAATATTCTTATCATTGATCTTTTGAACACAATGTTGACGATGATGTCTTTTTAAGACACTGGTGTATTGACATTTTTTTGTTTTGCTTTCACGGAAGATTTTAATATTTTCTTCAATTTTAATTAAAAAAATACAAACGGAAAATATTCAAAGATTTCCGTACAATAATAAATCAAGACGTATAAAAATATACACCAGGAGAAACCTAAAAAAAATATGGACGATGATACGAAACGAAATAATTCAAGAGAGATTGATTGATTTCTGAAAGGAGAGATTGGTCGAGACAAGGACTCCCTGAGACAAACAGTACAAGTTTTTGTCCCATAATAATTTGCATACTATTACGGGAGGGAACTAATAGATCGTATAACAAATACCACACGCGTCTCATAAAGTTGATACATTTGCCTGCAGGCTGAATGCACAGGATGCAACAAGTATTACGAGACGGTGAATGTCAAATATATGTCAAGGGCAAAAAAAGGAGTTTAAATATTTTTTACCCTGAAAGAAAAACAAAAGATTAAAACATAAAATGTAAATAATTGTAACTGAGAAAAAGGATTGATCCCATACGCAGATAGGTAGACAGACAGATAGACAGATAGACAGATAGACAGATAGATAGACAGATAGATAGATAGATAGATAGATAGATAGATAGATAGACAGATAGATAGACAGATAGATAGATAGATAGATAGATAGATAGATATGAACAGACTGATATAAATATGAACAGACTGATATAAATATGAACAGACTGAGATAGATAGATAGATAGATAGATAGGTAGATAGATAGATAGATAGATAGACAGATAGATAGATAGATAGATAGATAGATAGATAGACAGATAGATAGATAGATAGATAGATAGATAGATAGATAGATAGACAGATAGACAGATAGATAGATAGATAGATAGATAGGTAGACAGACAGATAGATAGATAGACAGATAGATAGATAGATAGACAGATAGACAGATAGATAGATAGACAGATAGATAGATAGATAGATAGATAGATAGACAGATAGATAGATAGATAGATAGATAGATAGATAGACAGATAGATAGACAGATAGATAGATAGATAGATAGATAGATAGATAGGTAGATAGATAGATAGATAGATAGATAGACAGATAGATAGATAGATAGATAGATAGATAGATAGATAGATAGATTGATAGATATGAACAGACTGAGATAAATATGAACAGACTGATATAAATATGAACAGACTGAGATAGATAGATAGATAGATAGATAGATAGGTAGATAGATACATAGATAGATAGATAGATAGGTAGATAGATAGATAGATAGATAGATAGATAGATAGATAGGTAGATAGATAGATAGATAGATAGATAGATATGAACAGACTGAGATAAATATGAACAGACTGATATAAATATGAACAGACTGAGATAGATAGATAGATAGATAGATAGATAGATAGATAGATAGATAGATATGAACAGACTGATATAAATATGAACAGACTGATATAAATATGAACAGACTGAGATAGATAGATAGATAGATAGATAGATAGATAGATAGATAGACAGATAGATAGATAGATAGATAGATAGATAGACAGATAGATAGATAGATAGATATGAACAGACTGATATAAATATGAACAGACTGATATAAATATGAACAGACTGAGATAGATAGATAGATAGATAGATAGATAGGTAGATAGATAGATAGATAGATAGATATGAACAGACTGATATAAATATGAACAGACTGATATAAATATGAACAGACTGAGATAGATAGATAGATTGATAGATAGATAGATAGGTAGATAGATAGATAGATAGATAGATAGATATGAACAGACTGAGATAAATATGAAGAAACTGAGATAAATATGAAGAAACTGAGATAGATAGATAGGTAGATAGATAGATATGAACAGACTGAGATAAATATGAACAGACTGAGATAGGTAGATAGATAGATAGATAGATAGATAGATAGATAGATAGATAGATAGATAGACAGATAGATAGATAGATAGATAGATAGATAGATAGATAGATAGATATGAACAGACTGATATAAATATGAACAGACTGATATAAATATGAACAGACTGAGATAGATAGATAGATAGATAGATAGATAGATAGATAGATAGATAGATAGATAGATATGAACAGACTGATATAAATATGAACAGACTGATATAAATATGAACAGACTGAGATAGATAGATAGATAGATAGATAGATAGATAGGTAGATAGATAGATAGATAGATAGATATGAACAGACTGAGATAAATATGAAGAAACTGAGATAAATATGAAGAAACTGAGATAGATAGATAGGTAGATAGATAGATATGAACAGACTGAGATAAATATGAACAGACTGAGATAGGTAGATAGATAGATAGATAGATAGATAGATAGATAGATAGATAGATAGATAGATAGACAGATAGATAGATAGATAGATAGATAGATAGATAGATATGAACAGACTGATATAAATATGAACAGACTGATATAAATATGAACAGACTGAGATAGATAGATAGATAGATAGATAGGTAGATAGATAGATAGATAGATAGACAGATAGATAGATAGATAGATAGATAGATAGATAGACAGATAGATAGATAGATAGATAGATAGATAGATAGATAGATAGACAGATAGACAGATAGATAGATAGATAGATAGATAGATAGGTAGACAGACAGATAGATAGATAGACAGATAGATAGATAGATAGACAGATAGACAGATAGATAGATAGACAGATAGATAGATAGATAGATAGATAGACAGATAGATAGATAGATAGATAGATAGATAGATAGATAGATAGACAGATAGATAGACAGATAGATAGATAGATAGATAGATAGATAGGTAGATAGATAGATAGATAGATAGATAGACAGATAGATAGATAGATAGATAGATAGATAGATAGATAGATTGATAGATATGAACAGACTGAGATAAATATGAACAGACTGATATAAATATGAACAGACTGAGATAGATAGATAGATAGATAGATAGATAGGTAGATAGATACATAGATAGATAGATAGATAGGTAGATAGATAGATAGATAGATAGATAGATAGATAGATAGATAGATAGGTAGATAGATAGATAGATAGATAGATAGATATGAACAGACTGAGATAAATATGAACAGACTGATATAAATATGAACAGACTGAGATAGATAGATAGATAGATAGATAGATAGATAGATAGATATGAACAGACTGATATAAATATGAACAGACTGATATAAATATGAACAGACTGAGATAGATAGATAGATAGATAGATAGATAGATAGATAGATAGATAGACAGATAGATAGATAGATAGATAGATAGATAGATAGACAGATAGATAGATAGATAGATATGAACAGACTGATATAAATATGAACAGACTGATATAAATATGAACAGACTGAGATAGATAGATAGATAGATAGATAGATAGGTAGATAGATAGATAGATAGATAGATATGAACAGACTGATATAAATATGAACAGACTGATATAAATATGAACAGACTGAGATAGATAGATAGATTGATAGATAGATAGATAGGTAGATAGATAGATAGATAGATAGATAGATATGAACAGACTGAGATAAATATGAAGAAACTGAGATAAATATGAAGAAACTGAGATAGATAGATAGGTAGATAGATAGATATGAACAGACTGAGATAAATATGAACAGACTGAGATAGGTAGATAGATAGATAGATAGATAGATAGATAGATAGATAGACAGATAGATAGATAGATAGATAGATAGATAGATAGATAGATAGATATGAACAGACTGATATAAATATGAACAGACTGATATAAATATGAACAGACTGAGATAGATAGATAGATAGATAGATAGATAGATAGATAGATAGATAGATAGATAGATATGAACAGACTGATATAAATATGAACAGACTGATATAAATATGAACAGACTGAGATAGATAGATAGATAGATAGATAGATAGATAGGTAGATAGATAGATAGATAGATAGATATGAACAGACTGAGATAAATATGAAGAAACTGAGATAAATATGAAGAAACTGAGATAGATAGATAGGTAGATAGATAGATATGAACAGACTGAGATAAATATG